>VZTE01004781.1:1762940-1852175 GCA_013397775.1 Eulacestoma nigropectus
GCAGCTGCTAGAAGGGGTTTTAAGATTGGCACCAGAACGCACACACCCTTTTCTCCCGCCGCCATCTCAGCGTCATCTCACGTGCCTGACTTTCTCTTTCTCCCTGACCGTGCAGCCTCCATGTTCTTCTCCCTCACGTCTTTCCCCATGGGCTGCGCTGATGTTCAGTTCGGTGTGAGCTGTGCAGGCTGGAAAAGGAGGCTCCGCTGGTCCCGCTGGGTCTGCGCGGGCTGCAGGAGGGGGAGAGAGGAAGCTCCCCCGGGCCGCATGAAGGGGGAGGGGAGGCCCCTCCTGATTTTCTCCAGAAGCCGAGCTGGATGGATTCGGCTATCGGGCAGTCCATAGATAGTTTAGCTGCCCGCAGCTCTGAGGGAAGGGAGAGGGGTAAGGGGGGGCAGGCAGGAGCCTGGGCCGGGCCCGGAGGCTCAGAGACCCCCCCCCTTCTCTGTCTGGAGACCGGGAACAAGAGAGGAACTTCCCACCCTTGCATGGGGTTTAAATATACAAAATTTGCAAAAGCGCATTGGCTTAAAAGCTTGTCAGTCAACTCAGTTTCAACCCATTACACCGTCCTGGCTAGGTGTGTCAAATCAGGCGAAGTAGAGAACAAACTCTGCTGATCTTAATGGAATGAACCTCCTGGGGGCACTTGGCAAGGCGACTGTTCAGGTGTAGCTCCCTATAATCTCAGAAGGAACGTCTCCTTCCTTGTATGTTACTGTAGTTCAGATGAAGAAGGTCTACAAGCAGAGATGATGGTGTTTAAGGCCATGCCACCAAATTGTTGCATCTAATGGATAATACCAGTCATGTCTTCTATAACTCTAAATCAGTAATGTAAGAATAACTTGAGTTCATTTCAGTTAGCGATCTGAGTTAATGATTGCTGTGTGTGACCTACACTGAATTACCTACAAGTAAGGCAGGTTTGTGGGACTGTGGTGCAGGAGCCTGTGGCATGTATGAGTATTTCTGCTGTGATTCAGACTGTCATGTCAAGACTGTGATCTCTTTTTGAGGAGAAAGAAGAGTATACATCTTAAACTTAGTTAAGAGAGTCTCCAGTTCAGGGAACAACAGACTGCAGTACTTTCATAGTACGTGCCCCCATTAAGCCATTCTTTGTTACTGTACAGGATAACTCATAAATAGTTTATTTGTTCCTTGGCAACTTCATATTTCATGTGAGAACAGAAGAACACATATGCAATGGCACTTTTATGAGATCAACATTTAATCTCTGAAAATGATTTAGTAAACATCAAGGTTTCCTAAAAACTAGCTATCTTATCAGTCCAAGCAAACTTGTGAAGGTTAATAAAAAACCTAGCCTTTGCAGCAGTGGCTATCACAGAATCACAGAATATTCTGAGCTGGATATACACACGTACATACACATATTCTTATACAAGTAGATGGGGTTGTTATGGTGGCTTCTCATTCTGTGCTGCGGAAGGCAGCGTAGGTAGGTAAAATGGAAGGCAGCTCCTTCCTCACAGCTATTGTTTGCATAAGGAGCAGGCTCAGTAAGTGAATACAGAACAGCAAGTGAGTGAGAATGGGGAGGTCAGGATAACGTTCCTACATATGAGGGAAACATGGCTGATTTTTCAGAGCATTGTATTGGGGCTCCGTGATGTGTTTCTGTTATGAGATTAGCTGATCTGCAGGATGTCCTAGGACATACCATTTTCTCTGTATTTTTTCAGTCTCTCTACCTGAAACAGGGCATAAAGTTCATCAGCTTCTAAGTCAGAAGGCTGTAGTCCCCAAAGTGGGGCCAACCAGACAATCTTGATTTAAGGATTGGTGTCTCAGATGTCTCCTAGTCCCTGGACTTCCCAAAATTGCTTTGAGGTGAAGAATTTCACCAGGCTTGCTTGCAGCATTGTTTTGTTAGAAGAAAGACTTTGCCCTTAAGATTGTCTGTGGTTTAATGTGAACTTGGAAAGCTGGAAGCAAAGGGTTAACCTCTTGATATAAACTCAGAAAAGTTTAAAAGAAAGAATGCAGTTCAGCCTATCAAAGATACACAGCATCTTCTGTGGCTGTTCCTTAGAGCTTTCCTAAGGCATCTCTCATCCCTGAAGCAAATGGGACAAGGAGTTGAGTGACATTCTCCCTTTGGGATGCTGTCTTATAGAGTGGACTTTTCTGGTCGTTTGCTTGTTTGTTTGGTTGGTTTGTTGACTTAGGCAGTGAAAGGTGACTGAGCAGACTTTGCTTTCCTATGTGTTCTATTTCAACATTGGCCTGTAAGGCTAATGACAGGGTTAGTGGTCTAAAGAAGTTACATCACTTTTGGGGATAAACAAATACAGGATGTGTGTTAAGATGGAGCTGCAGGGAGCTATCTTTGCTAGTCAAGTAACTTTCTGCATTTTAAAGACTGTTACATTATGTTATGCTAAAGAGTTGAAGAGTACTGCCACCTAGTTCATCCTCCTACTCCAAAACAGGATCATCTCTACTTATAGCATTCCTGACAGACACTTGTATAACCATTCCTTTAAGACTTCCAGCAAAGGGACCCCAACCGCCTTTCCAAGTGAATTTTAAAGCTGAACATTTCTGCAATATGAGCTCATTACTTTTGTCTCCAGCTGCTTGTGAATGTTGATGAAAGATTATTACCTAACTTCGTGCAGCAGCATTTTAGGTATTTAAGGCAGGTCTTCATGCTTTTTCTTCTTTAGGCTGAGCCACCTATATTCTCTCAGTCTTGCCTTATAACTTGTGTTGTCTAGCAACGTCACAGGTTGACCTTCAGCTCATGGTTCTGTGTGGTCCTTAGATGCTTTGTGCAGTGCTGCTGTATGCCCAGCTTTCACTTGGTCTGGTTGAATTGTATCCTTCAGCTTTTTCAGTTTGTCAGGATTATTCTAACCTTGTCTTCAGTTATACTTAGTATTTTACCCAGCCTAATGTAATACGCCAGTTAACAAACACTTCTGCTGCGTCACCTCTTCCATTAGTGAAAGTACTCCATCCTCCAAGAGCCAGGTTAAAGAGCCCTACAAGAATGATCCTTCAGATTTGGCTGAACTGGGGATAACTGCTCCCAGAAATAACAAATTATTGACCTCTACTACAGCCACTTGCAAGATCACCTTTTTTGTAGTAGTCATCAATATTGATCACCAGTTTTCTCATCCACCAATATGCAGTTCCCTCTATGGTGAAATGTTTGGGAAGGCAGATTTTTAATACCTAATTTTATGAACTGGATTTACTATTTTTTTTTGGTTTTTTCACTTTTCATTATAATGCTTAAAATTTTTTCCTAAAATTTTTCAGCTTTGTCTGAAACTACTTGCACCTGCCAGTGGAACCATGCGTTGTGACATGTTGATCTTAGACCATTTTTTCTTACCTGGTTTAGCTCACTGTGAAGATGCACAAGCCTACACATGCACCTACCCTCCATACTACTTCCTGCAATTTATTGTTTCACTTACTGAATATTGATTTATTATCCCTTTAGAGGTGGAAATTAGGTTGTTTTGACACTAAATTTAATCAATACATCCATGTTTTATATTTTTGACCTTTTTTTATTTTCCATTGTGTGCTTACAAAACATTTCACATATTCACAGAATAATCTGAGTTGGAAGGGACCACAAGGATAATTGAGCCCAACTCTTAAGTGAATGGCCCGTACAGGAATCAAACCCACTACCTTGGCATTATTAACACTGTGTTCCAACCAACTGAGCTAATTAGCTGCACCAGAGTTTTTCTGGGAAATTAAAGTATAAGCAAATAGTTTATAGTTTATATGGCTTCCTAGCTTGGGGTTTTTTTCCCATTTCCAAAAATAAGCACTCCGACCTTTTTGATACATTTGGTACCTTTCTTGTCCTCTATGAACTCTCAAAGACAACTCAGCAGCCTTGAGATTTATTCTGCTCCTTCCTAAAGTACTTTAGGGCAAAGTTCATGTCTTGGACAATTTGAGAGCATTTGGTTTACTCTGATGCTCCCTGTGAATTCCTTCTTCTAGGCTGAAATCTTATTCCTTCTTTGTTGATATTAATTCCTGCTAGTGGGAGGATTGCTTGGCCTTTTTTAGTAAAGTCATAGCAAAAATGGTATTTTGATCTTCCTAGTGTAATGCCTCAATGACTTGCTTTCCTTTCTTGAATGGCAGACCAGTAATTTTGTTTTACTCACAGAACGATGCATCTCATTTTGTGCCCTGACCTTTTAATCTTCATGCCCACATGGTGTTTTATTGCATGATGCTCATATTATCTCCCTGTAGGAGGTGTGCACTGTGCATACTTCCTATCATATACACATTTTTATTTTCATAAAGAGCAACCATAATATTAAGGGGGCAACATGCCAAACATGGCAGCTAGAGATTTCCAAACTAATGCTCATTTGGACAGCTGTGAAAGTTCTGGCCAGTGCACCTCATTGGCATATGTTGTCATCTTTTGACTAGTTTTGGTAGTGCTGCAACATTTTCCCCATCGTTTCAAAATAACCAGGAAAGCCTCATCTACAAGATCCAGACTCTTCGTCTCTCATCATGGTCCAAATGTATTACCTGTACAAATGGGATCTAGGAAGAGAAAAGTTTAACAGCTTGACAATTTTCCTGTGTGTTAACAGCAGTTTAATCTGCTGGCCAGTAGTTCTCCTTTCTCTGAGGACTTTCTCTGAGTTGTCTTCCCAAGGCAGCAGCTGTCAGAAAAATGATGACAACAGGTTTCTTGTGGCTGTCTGTGTGGAACCACTCTATCCTCAGGGAGGGAAAGTGGTGGATTTCTGCATCTCCAAAACAAATCCAGTTACCTAGATTAAGGCTCGTAAAACCTGACAATTCTGAGAGGAAAAATAACTTATGAACTGGAAGGACATAGGAAGCAACACTTAATTGTACAAGTGGCTGCAGGGTTTTCACCAGTTTTGACAGATACTGTAAGCAGCCCCATTGAGAAAACCCCCTATATTTGCACACACAGAGCTACAAATGTTTTTAAGTTGCCTTCTGGTGCTGCAGGCTGACCAGTGGGGCAGGTGCTTTTAATGTATTGCTTTTCCTCAAGAGAAAAAAGGGGCAAGTGATTTCTTTTAACCTCTGCTTTCTATTTTACAGTCTCTCTTGTCTTCTAGTCTCAGGTTAACTCAGCTCTTCCTGCTGACTTCTTGTCACCGTCCTTTTTTCTCCTGGTTTGGGCTTATTTTATCAGTTAACAAACAGCATATTTGGTTATCCTGATGTTGTGTCTCCACTCTTCCCTGCCGTGTCCATTCTGTATGGGATGAGTTGCTGTTTCCTGCCATAGCCCATTTTGGTTTCCAGGACTGCTGTACAACTTGCAGAAAAGAAGGGTGACTAGAAGTGTGGGTGCATGGGAAGAGTAACTTGAAAGAAGGGTAACTCAAAGGGTCTGTGCCTGCACTTATCCAAGCCCCCTCTCTCTCATCAGTTTTCTGTGTGACCTTGGAAAAGTCGTTTAGGTTCTTATCTGAGCACAGAGCCATGTTCATTTTAACTTCAAGTCACAAGAAGTGTAAAAGGAACTTAAACACCTACCTCCTGGGCCTGGTGAGGACAGAACCACTAATCTCAGTGATGAAACCTGCACAAGTGCCTAAAACAGCATTCAGGCCTTCCCATGCACTTGTCTGTAATCTAGACCCTGATTTCTGCTAGTGCTCAGTGGAGATACATCCAAACCAGCTGTCACTGCCATCCATCTTCATTTCTTAGGAGAATGAATTGTTTTAAATTCTCATATAAATTCCCTTTCTACTTGATAATGAAATATGTTTTAATTTGACAGCAATGTTATTTTTAGTAATACTTTTTGTAGCCTTTAGTATTAACATCTAGTTGGCAGAAAAAACTGCTAAATATTTATACTTCTCGTCTTTGATCTTTCACTCAGAAGAACTGAAAAGGTATTACACTTAAAATTTTTATTATAAATATTTTACAAAGCATTTAAAGAGTCCAGATTCACCTCTCATGTTGGATTTGTTCAGATTATTGGGATGGGTTGTCACTCTTAAGTACAGGTAGCATTTCAGTTGCCAATGGTTGGAAAGTTTAGGGTGATCCTGTTGTGGCTAAGGACCAGGAATGGAATCATTAACATCACTGCTTGATAGGAGGAGGACCAAAACTTCTTCCATCGTCTTACTTGCACTCTGTGTCTCAGAGGGAGATGAATGCCCTGTCTTTGCACAAGAAGCACAGCAGCTCTACAAACAGCGTGTCTTCCAGCTACTCTTTACAAACAAGTTATGTCCCTCATCCTCTCCAGTACAGCCAGTTGCCCTGGAAGGGCACAAGAGGGTTGTGAATGAGAAACCCAAGTCACAAAGTTCTGTCAGAATCACAGAGTCTTTTGCTGCCAGAGATACCTTCTTGTACCACTGAATTACCAGGGATTTAGAAGGTCAAGAAAAATGTGGAGAAAGCAGGAGAGCCAGCAATGGCAGAAAATATGTTGATTTATTGTGGATTTACTCACTGAAAATGAGAATTTTTCTGTAAGAATTTTCTGGTTGGTAGCCAAAATGCTTTGGCTGCCAGCACTACCAGGACTTCTAGGTAATGTGTGCTTCTGTTCTCGTCAGTATGTCAGTATCAGCTATGCCAGCCAAGTTTCTTTTCTAGAGAGAGGAGGTGATCCATCATAGGAACTTTTTGCCTTGGCCTCTCAAGGGAAATGCAGTCCTGCCATGGTTTCTGAACTAAACAGGGAAGGAGAAGGTCAAGAAGCTTAGATGGCAATTCCCCTGACACACAATATCCAAATCGAATTATTTTGTTCTTTTGTTTGCTCTGTTAGAGAATGTTTAAGTCTCCAGTGGTCAATTTTTAAACAACAAATAATGAAAACTATTACTCCTTGCATTTTGTTTTGGTGAAAACAGGATTAGACTTTGAAAAGCCTTTGACATGAACCTTTTTCAGGCAAACCTAGGGAAAATGAAGCAAAATAAAACCCTGTGCTGTTCACAGAACGGGTATTCTGTCCTGTCTCATGCTGAGACTATTGTTTTTTATCTCTTACTTTCAGCATCCATTATTTTTCTATGTTTAGTACATAAAATTGCGTCTCAAGTATTTTACCAGTCAACTTTCTCTTATTTGCCACCGCAGTTGGGTAGAAGTTATTTCACTGGATTTTGTATGTATGTATCAGAAAGGTTTCTTTTTCCCATGTTTATTCCACCTGTGCAGTGCTTGTATCCTGTCATAGTGATAACCCTGAAGAAAAAATAGGGTTTTGTAACCTATTTGGAGTCTCGTAGGTTTGCACATGTTCTGATCTTTGTGTGCATGGCTTGCTTTCATTGCTGAAAGGCTCAGCCTTGGGAAGTGGAGAGTCATTCCATGCATAGTGTTGAATTTATCTGGCACGGTGAGTGCTCTGGGGTTACTCTGCTGACAGTAAGGCAAGTCTTGAAGTTATTCAGCCTCTGGCCTACTCTTGAATCTTCCTGGATTTAGAGCAGGATTTTGAACTGAATCACTCAATGGACTGGTGAGCCCCTAAAAACGAAGGAGGCCCCATATGAAGTGAATGCTCAAAGTTCGCCTTGCAAGAGGGACAACTCTCAGTCGCATCTAGCTTTAAATCCACATGAAATTGATTCCTCGGTATTGGCATTGATCAAATATGATGGGAATTCTGTCACCTGTGTTTGATAGATGATTTTCCCAATGAGATGGAGATTGGAGGACAAGCAGTCATCACCAATGCTGGATTCCATCCCCTTGAGAAATGGTTTCATGCCTGCTTTACAACCATTGATCATTGCCTTCTTCAAGGAATCAATGAGTCACTGTCTTTAAAATTAAAAGAAAAAACACAATCCCAAATCCCAAGGCTTTGTAGGTTTTTTCTGCCCTTCGGTGGCAGCAAAAGTCTGTGTCACAGTTAGCTTATGATCCTGTGGGTACTCTAGATTTTTTTTTTTAGTGTAATGGAGAATGGTACTTTTCTTCTTCACCCTAGTGATATTTCATTGCTGCCTACATGTAATGGATTCCATTACTTCTGATGCTGTGCGACTTAAGAGCTTTTTAATAGGTAGTGCTTGGATCTGAGATGGGTTGTGTGTATCCTTGGCTGGTTACTGAGAGGGCTGTAACAGTGCACAAGGGAAATACTGTCTCAGTTTCTTGTATAACTCAGTCTGTTTACAAGAGTTCCCTCTGCTTGGGAGCTGGCAGAAGAGAGCCCTGCACTGCTCCTGGTAGTTCTTTTGTTGGCCTCTGTCAACAAACCAAGGTGTTCTGTTGAAATAAGAAAAGGTGTTCATGGGCCAAAGTGCTCAGCCAAAGCACAACTAATTGCTTGAACTGTTCCATTAAACATTTAATGAGTACCTTTAACAGCCAGGAAACTTTCAAGTGGTGCCTGTGAAAGATTTTTTTCAGTATTTATCTATTTGTATCTGTTCCTGCGTGCAAGAAATTAGTTGCTAGATTTAGGCAGAAAAGGAAAATAATGATCAAAGCTTTTGAATTAATCCAATGTTTTTGAATACTGGACGATGACTTAGATTGTACTTACGGCTGTCTAACAGTGTCCAGTGACTGAGAAGCTGAAAAGTTTCCAAGTGCTTTCATTTTTCATCCACTTTTCACTGTCTTAACTAGAAGGTGTTATTTATGTCCTTTGCCATTGTAACCCATACTGTGCTCTTTATCCCTCTCAATAATCTGGCTATTAACAGAGTTTTGACTTTTTTTTTCTATATGAAGAGAGAAGCTTAAAATGGAATTAATACTAAAAAAAGAATAAAAAGGTCAAGCAGGTTTAAAGTTTGGTATTCAGATACAGATTTCACCAAGTCCAATTAGAAAAGAGCAAAAAGTCCATTACTGTCTCAGTTTTGTGAAATAGAAGAATAATATTTCCGTCCAATCATCAGTCAGTGAACATGCACTCTTTTAAAGTGATCACCAAAAAAATCCACAGTGGTCAAATAAAGTTAACAGTCTCAATATGCATATCTTGACCTGAACTATTTTTGAAGCTGAACCACCCTTCTGCCAGCTGTCAGCTGGAGAAGGTATGCAAGAGAAATGACCATTTCCTACTTTCTGTGGGTTTAAAATAATTCTTTCTTCTGGAGGTGAACTAATGCCTTTCACTGGCATCAAAATCACCTTAAACAAAAACGTGTCCCTTTTTAAGAATATGCTGTGTGTACAATATGCTCTTCCAGAGAGATGAAGCATTAGCATTTGAAAGGACTGATGAGAATGCATATTTGGGAAAGACCTTTGTTCAGAGAATTACTGCTATATTCTATCACCATGGTAATTGAAGTATTTGCCACTGATGGTAAGGTGTACAGCACAAGCTTTTTGCCATTTTCCATGATGTGGTTTCTAGCAATGAGTGCTATTTGTCAATTTAAAGTTTATAGTAGGATATTTAGCAGTTGTGCCTACTATCATAGAGATGGATGTGGTTTGAAAGCATGAAACGAAAAGGAACAGATAATTACATCTTTTTCTTCTTGCAGTTTAATATTCTTCCCCATTTCCACTTAAAACATGTACCATTTTGGAATTGCTGGAGCCACAAAGCAGAACCAAAGCTGTGCTCTCTGCATGGCTTTGTCAATTAGGATGCTGAAATAGTTCGTTCATTTCTTCCCATCATCACTGCTTTCAGGACATTGTTGCAAACAAAACAAGCCTTTCTCTTCCCTGAGGTCATTCCATGCATGTGATCTCTGTCAGGGTTGTTGCAGCCAGTGAGCACTCTGTGAAGGTTTATGTAAGGGAACTACTTGATGAATCTTTTGAGGGCATATAGGACACACATTTCCATGGCAGGGAGACCCTCAAAGAACCTCATTACCATGACTCACTTAACAGAGAGAAAATAATCTCAAATGCTTGCACTACCATGTGTGTAGATCTTTCATTTTAAATAGTATTCTGTAGGAAAAGGTGCAGTATAGATATCATGGTGAGTAGTAGCACTTAGAGAACTCCTTGGCATACAAAAGGGATGGTACTCTTTTTTGCTCTTTCATGCTGTGGGTGATTGTCATCTCTAGTTTCCTGTTCCGCGAAGTAAATCCGGCTCTCTAGAAAAATGTCTGGTTCTTTGTTGTCCTCACCACTTAAGAGCAGGGTAACCTCTGTATAGAACTCTCTGTGCTTCTGTGCTTTATTTAAGGCAGGTGGAAAGTAGAACACAGTTAAAAAGTAGGGGGTTTCCCACTCACTGCTGCCCCTTTTATCTCCCTCTTCCAGTACAGGATGGAGAAATTTTCATTCTTGTTATGGTATTGCATGTGGAAGAGACAAATGCCAGTGCCACGCATTTATTCTTTATGCAACATTTTGGTTACCAAATGACCCTGTGGTTAGTCTTATGTAATGCCTGAGACAAGTCCCTCAGAACGTTGAGATGTTTTGCTGTTGGTAGATTCTGGGATCAGCTTTCTAGCCAAGTGGCATTTAAAGCATCCTTCAGTGGTTTTCCATGCAGGGAAAGCTAACACATATGTATTGATTTTTGTTGCCTACCACACCCTTTTGTTCTAGCCCAGGTACCAGGGTGAGGTAGCTTCCATACTGGTTTTATTAGACTAGTGGCAGACTAAGACCCCTTAATTTCTTGTTGTGCTTAGGTATCAGGCTGAAATACCCAAACATACACACTGATCTTCAGGTGGACCCCATGCAGTGACTCTGAACTGGCAGGGAAGCAGCTCCCTAGCACATGGAGGCAGCTGTGTGCCAATTCCTGAAAACCATGAGGCAAAGCTCTTTCCTCCAAAAATCATATGAAAGCGCATTAGGCGTTGTTTCACTCCAGTGTTTGTCCACAGTCTGTATCCTGTTTCCTCCTGTGGCATCAGAATAAATCCCTGTCTTCCTTCTCCCTTAGAGCAGTGCTTCCCTGTATTCACTGCGTTTCATTACCTGAAAGCCGCAGGCTGCTGCAGAGGAGACTTGTGACACTAAGATCAGCTGAAGCCTAATGGGAGAGGAGTCCGTGTGACTGCAACCGCATGGGCTTGTCTGGTGGTGCACTTTAGGTAAATAGAGCCCAGTGTGCTCACTGTTAAGCTTCCAAATTTTTTCCTTTTTTTTTTTTTTCTTTTTTTACACCATGAAGCTGCTGTTGCAGGTTTTGGCCTTAAAATTTTGTTTCTCAGGATAGAGAGCCACTGCTTCTGTATTGTCAGGCTGCAGCATGACGTGCAGCAGAGACTTCATTATGCATTAGCAGAGCCATCTTTAAGGTAGGCAAACACTCTGTGGCTCTGCAGAACTAAAGGGAAGCAAGAAACAGAATGAGAAAAGGTATTACTTGCTGACAATAATTGTTTCCAGTTGCATCTGATGGCAGGGATTAATTGCAGTGTCTTAGTACTTTATTTGGGAGCAGAGGAAGTATTAAGGGAGAGAAGAGCCAAGAAGTGTTTTCTCCATCTCCCTTGAAAAGTTAGTAATAGTACTCTGGAAACAATGCTTAAGGTTTTGAAACTTGCAGTGTGTCTTTTATTGAAATACCTTTGAACCCTTATACTCCTTTCCAATTAGTAACAGAGATGCAAATAAACCTGGCTGAAAGGTGGGAGAAAAATGTAGCATACAGTGTAGCATCCGTTATGTGGAGTTATGTGTAGCCAGCCATGTGTATTAGTAGTTACAGCTTCATTTTTTGCCTATAATTAAATCTAGATTAATTACATTTAATGCAATTCCCATTTTAGTTCTCTCACACCAGTGCTTAACTTCAGCTGCAGCTAGCAGAACTGTTCTCTACAACTTCTACCCTTTCCTGATTTAAATACCTCCTAAAGCTACTGTTTTTCCACAACACCCACAAGAAACTATTGTGTCCTAGTCTGCCATATTTTATTTGTTATGGAATGAACCACTCACTAGGATGGAGGGAGGGGGGAAGCAGAACACCTAAGTCAGGAGTAATTGTCACTTTCATTTAACCAAGGCCAATGAAGAAGCAGTGCTGTAGCTACGCCTGCCACAGCTTACACCTACATTAAGCAAACTTGTGCTTACATCACATTAAATGATGGTAATGAATTTTCCATCATGGCTTACATTCCCAATATTTGCAAAACTTCATGATTAAGCCTGTGACTGTACACCTTCTAAATAGATTTTCAGCCAAAGCAATTTGCAAATCTTTTTGATCAGGTGTATTCCTGTAGCACCTTTAAAAACTGAAATACTACTGGCTCTAAGGATATGTGCCAGTCTGGTTTTGAAAATCGTTTCTGTTGAGCTCCGATGCGTTATCCCTCTCTCTTACTCAAATTTCTTACTGGCAATGTAGCATCTGACCAAATCCTTGTTATTCCATTTACTTGCTTCCCTCAGGTTTGTCCTCTTGGCTGCTTTGAAGAGGTGGAGCAGAGCAGAGCAACACCTTCCCCACAGTTACACCTCCCCTTCTTTTCTTAAAGATCGCTTTTCTGCAGCATTTAACCTGCACACAGGGAAAGCTTTTGGCTGGCTTTTAGCAGTTAACTGCAGTCAGCTTAACACTTTATGAAATGCAGTTTGCCCTTTCGGGTTCTAGAAGATTTTACTTGCTTTATCTTCAGAGCAAACAAAAAAGGAGGAATGCTTTAATTAGAAGTAGCCTTTTTGTTGTAAACTGCCAGTGGGAGCAGGGCAAACTTCCCACGCTTCTTGAGTGGGACAAAATTGGTATCAAATGGCTATTCTGAGGTAAAAATTACCTGTGCCTGTTTCTAGTAGGATTTGAGGCTGAAATGAGTATCTTGAGAGTTATCTTTGTGGATGAGCACATCTAACCTTAGTTTTAATCAAATAGTCATAAACATAAACATGCTTCTAACATTTCATACAATTTTCAGGAGACAGATGACCCAAAGCTTGCTGACTGCCTTTGTGTGCCATTAAATTCAGAGTTCTGCCAGTCTGGGAGCTTCTTCTGCCTGGTACTTTCTGATTTCCCATTATTTTTTCCCTCAGATTTTCTCTCTTCTTTCTGAAGTGAGTGTTCACCTTTGAAAGAAGAAGCTGTGTGGGCTCCATTTGAAACTAAACAGGTTGCCACAACTTCCATTTAAATTCAGTAACACAGGCACTGCAATTACAGAGATGCCCTTGCAAGAGCTAGGTGCTCCTGCCTCCTTTTGATGGAGAGCAAGAAGATTTTTTTCACTCTTACTCAACTTAATGGTTTGTCCTGATTTTGCATTAGCTTGTCTTTGCCTAGCCAGCAGCTCTTAAGTATTTTTTTCCTTCCATCATTCCCTTTTCTCTGTTCCTGTTCCCTGTTCTCCTTTGTCTCTTACTTTCTGTAGCATAGGGTAAGAAGCCCTCCTCCTGGGGTTGTTTGCTCTGGTAAGAAGCTACCACACCACAATACAA
Source organism: Eulacestoma nigropectus (assembly GCA_013397775.1). Taxonomy (NCBI): domain Eukaryota; kingdom Metazoa; phylum Chordata; class Aves; order Passeriformes; genus Eulacestoma; species Eulacestoma nigropectus. The sequence goes on from VZTE01004781.1 coordinate 1,776,318, forward strand.
GTTGAGGTACAAGGTGGACTTCAGCAAAGTCCTCTGCCAGAATTAAAATTCAGCTCAGTCCCGCCTCTCCGAACTGTGTATTTTAGCATTACAGTGATTTTCAAGCAACAGGAACAAAATTAGACCGCAAATAAAAATGATCCAGAGGATAAGTGTTTGGCCTCATGTATTTGCATTGGCAGGCACATGTATTTATGAGTCCTCTTTTGGTTTGTGTTTCGTAGGACGAAGAAGGTCAGCCACTGCTACCGTATCATTTACCGGCACCCGGAGAGGACGCTAACGCAGGACGAGGTGCATCGCATCCATCAAGCTATTGAGGAGTCAGCAGTTCGGGAACTTGGGGTGGAGGGCAGGTTCTAGCAACGCTGCTCTGGAGCCCCAAGGACAGTTGTTTCTTTCTTTCTTTTTTTCTTTCCTTTTTTTTTTTTTTCTTCTTTTTTTGGGGGTGGTTTTAGGTCACAAGTAAAGCGAGGGGTTTTGTGGCTGAACATAGAAAGCGGTTGATAAATGGGCAATGGTAAAACTGGCGGGTAATAAACATTACTACTGAGAAATCATTGGCGAAGCGCTGGTGCTTTATTTTAAGAAATGGGGGAACAGCAGTAACATAAGATTTCCCTCCTGTTACGATAAGAAATACACTGCCTGGTGGTTTTCTGTGTTGTTAATTGGTCCCTGGGTTCCATTAAACTGTAAATACTTGGCATTATTTCTGTGTTGACAGGATCTTCTGTCCATGTAACAAGTGAAGCAAATCAGAGATACGGATTAGCTCAAGGAAGAAAAACCCATCCCGCCCCACCCCACTCCCCCCGCCCCAGCCTTTTTGCTTCAAGAAACCTTCCAAGAAGTACATCTTGTGAAGTTTGGCTCTCTTACCTTCAGAGCCCATGGGTGTTGCTTTCATCAGCTACAGAGAAGGAGCCAGTGTGGCTTGTGCCAGGCTTGGCTGTCTTCAAATGCTGGGTCATTGGCAAGTTTTTCCTGTTAGATCCTCTTGCTCCCACAGAGCTGAGCAGAGCTTATTGAGGTGCTCCAAGCTGTGCCACCTTCACCAGGGAAGAAGCTCCCTTGTTTGACTTCTCTTTGCACAGACACCAGTGCAAGATAAATCTCCTCCCCTGTCACCATCAAAGTACTGGTATAACCTGGCACAGGATGGCAGTAAATAGAAACTCTTCCTACAATGCCCTGAAAAGCAGCTGCCTTGGTCTCTCACAGTATCTTGCTTTCTAGCAGCAGTGTCTGCTCAGAAATGTGACCTTTAAGGCAGGAAACCAAACTAAAATGGAATCTTCTGCTGTTTGAGGCACCAGTTGCTTTACAGGCTGCTTGCCTTTTTCATTGCAGGTTATAATAAGTAAATTCTGGTGGTAGTATGATGCTAGGGCCTGTAGAAGTGTTCAAATGATCTGATAAATACTTGATGAGCCATTGCAGATGCTGGTATGGAATATGGGACCTGTTTGGGCTTATGATGGTATTTCATACAGTCTTGCAGGTCACATCTGGTTGCTGTGCAGGCAACATTCCCTCCTTCAGGGAAGAAGGCGGTAAAAATGCTGCAATAAACAGCATCTAACACTGATTTATACCTTATCAAGAAACATCTGTGCAGCAGGCTTGTACTCAACCATAAGAAGCCAGTTACTATTGCAGATGTGACAGAGGCAGAGAGCTCGTTTTCATTTCATTACTCAACATATTTAGCTGTGTAAACAAACCCTAATCTAAATTGCTGTTGTGTTATCCAAATAACTTGATTATGAAAACAATATGCTAGACTTTCTACAAGGAAAAAAGGATGGGTGCCATTTAGGCACCAGAAAAACCTACTTGGTTGTTTTTAAACCATCATCTACTAAGATCCCTGAATACAGCCTAGCCCATTTGATGTTTCTGAGTCTCCTTCATCCTTCACCTTTTCAGAATTCTCAGGGAGGACCTGAGGAGGAGGAGGACTTCCCTGAACTGCACCGAGCAGTAATTGCTCCAACACAGGGCCTGATTGATGCTGTCATATGGGGCAGCAGATTATGTGGATCTTAATTGATGAAATTGCTTATGGAGAGAGTACCATAACCTGTGCGCTGTATGAAAGAACTAAGTCTCTTGGGAAAACAGGAGAACATCTGTGGTGAAGTAGGTCACAAGACTTCCCTTTTAATTCATTAGTTAGTGAGGTTTCCCTTTTCTACTCCCCAAATCCTTCAGTTCTTCTCTGATTCTGATCAGTCAGTTTTGAGGGCATAGAAATCTGGGGGAAGCAAGGAGGAGAAAATTGGACATTGAGCCTTTTTCAGTGCAGCAACAGGACATCATATCTGGCTTTGCAAGGCAGTTCAGGTGTTCTAGGACCAGCCAGTCTTCAGTCACTAACACCAGCTGTGTTTGACTCAATGTTTTTAGACCTCTTTTCCAAGCTAAACAGTTCTATGATTCTCTGTGTCTGGACTGCACTCCAGTGAGCATGAGCTCCCTGCAGCAGCCAGGTCTTGGTGGAGTAGTGTTATCCTTTGAAACCAGAAAGTTTAATCTCACAGGCTAGTAGGATAAGAGGTAAATGCATAGCTTTCCCTGAAGTTGACTTGACACCATGGAATCATCTTCTGGAGCACGCATTTTCATAGGAGCAACTTTCAGGCAAAACCATGAACCATTAAGATTTAAAAAACCAAGAGCTTCTTCAGGAGCGAGCATGATTCAATCATATGAAGGCCTGTAAAATCCTATGGGCTGGCTGTGAGCATAATATAAATACTTGGGTATGTTTAGATTAGGTAAACCTTTGTCATATATGTTCTAGGATTAATGTACTCTGAAGATCTATTGTGCTGGCAAAGATTCACCACAAGTAGCAGAGCAGACCTGGGATCAAAAGGCATCAGTGTTGTGCTTTTATGCTGCTGTCCTTTGGAAAATATGATTTTCCCTTCAAAGCCTGACCTTAATTTTACTGGGGAAATTTGCTATGGATTGTAGTAAACTCTCAAACCATATGATCCCTTGTGGATGCCGACAGAGAGCCCATAAGAATCCCAAGGTTGTAAAAGCCATGATTTATTTTACTGCTGGTCAGAGACTCAGAATGCCAACAAGACCTCAGAGACTGGACTGCTCCTGGTGGGAGTATGACTGAGGAAGGTCCTTGGGACAGTCACTGACCAACTCTGTCAAAGAAAAGGCTACCCTCTGCTGTCACTTAGCTTTTCTCAAGATGTATGTAGCACAAAGGTAGGTGAACTGACTTGAAGACCAAGAACAACATCGCTGCCAAGGTAAGATCCCTTGCTGGTCTCTGCTACCCTATAATCTGTCTCATGAATATCCTCCAACCGTGGATGAGCTACAAGTATAATAAAGGGGGATGAGCTCCCAAATATCGAAGTGATACCATGCCATGTGAAAATATTAAGGGGAGCAGCATTTGAGTAATTAATGGGCATGCCGACTGACTAGTGACAGGCACAATGCACTGCTTCTTGTTTTTTTCAGCTTCATGTGTGTGTTTTTGTGTGCCTCTGGGTTTTATATCAGCATCCTTTAATAAAAGAGAAAAAAAACTCAGTTGTAGCAAAAGAAGCTACAGGATTACTGGCTGGAGATTTGTCTGACTGAACAGTATGTACTGTTTAAATGTTCTAAATGCTGGTTTTGTTCCTAGTTGCCATTGGTTTTCAAGCTAACTGTGATTCCTGAAAGACTGAAGATTCAGCTTTAACACCCAGTTTGGGATCTTCCCAATAAACTGGCAGCAGATTTACGGTGCACTAAGTCTTACCTCGTTCTGATGTTCTCGTTAAAGGTACTGCAATGAAAAGTGGTATGATATAGGTCGGCAGGAAATGGCTCTGTGTTTTTGCCCTTGACACTACAGTCACCTCTGCCATGGTATTGCCAGGCATGATCAAACAGTTGCACAAATCTGAAATCAGTTTTCTACTGAGAATCCAAACTATGTTAGTAAATCAGTGGTGGTCATTTCCCTTCCATTGAGAATGTTTACTGCTGTCCCTTCTGCAGCTGATGGCTGTACTGCAGCACTGAATTTGCTGTCTCCTTACTCTGCACCTGTATTGAGTTTCTCAACTACTGGCAAATTGGTCTCAGCCCTTGAATAAATTTCATGTAGGGATTAGCTTTGTTTTGGAAAAAAAATGGAAAACAAAAAAAAACTATGGGCCTTTTGTGTGTTTCGTAGTTTTTATCTTCAGTGATTGGTGCATTTAAACTGTCCCAGGAAAACTCACAGTCAAGGCAGGAATCTTTGGTGGTTCATTGAAGTAAACACAGGTAGTCTTGCCCTGAAAAGCAGAATTATGTCTGTCTCATGGAGTTCATATTTGGGCAAAACTAAAGAACCTTGTCTTCACTGTGGGTTGACTGAAGGTTGACTGGAGCTCATGAGTTAAGCCAAGGTCAGAAAGCACTCTGTGTTGCCACCACCACCCCAAACACACACAGAAGCAGTTTTATGCACAAGGACATTCTCTCAGATTCAGTGTGAGCATATAAAATGATTGTGCTGGGTATTTGAGGCTTGCTAGTTGGTATTGCTGAACTATCTCCATCCGAATTGTTACCATCTGGGAGAGAAAATGGGTTTGTACTTCAGCTCTGAAATAAGTAGCCATATTTTTAAAGCTCAGAGCTCTCTTCAGCTACTGTCTGCTGTGTGTCTTTGCTCAGAGATGACTGTTTCTGTAAAACAGATTTGCTTTCTGTGTAGAGCAAGCCATATTGACTAATTACACACATCCTGATGAAATTTTAAGATACGTGAGCATTGTCTCTGAAGGGCCACCAAAACTGAAGCAGTCTTCTGAGACCCTTGAACAAATTTGCAGGGGACACAAGAAACCAGTCATTGGTACTTACTACCTGCTTTAAATGTTGGTACAATCACATCAGAATTTTAAGCTGAGTATCTCAGAGAAGACAATTGCAGTTCAACACAGAGCATGGACATATGCTGGGTGAAGGCACTGACTTCTCCAGAATCTGTTGTATAAGGTTTGATCATCACTACCATCTGATGCACTCAAATGTTTGGCAGTTTTCGTGCTTTTGTGCTTTTGTCAGATGGCCTCTGTTACTCTATTTATGCCCACTGTTAACTGAGTAGAGTCTGGTTTAATCTGCCTTTTTTACTTGGACTTCTGACATGACCTTGCTTTCTCTTTTCAGTTTTGCTTACTTTCTCATACAGTTCTTGCTGATGAAATTTGGTATAACTTTGGTGAAGAAACAGTGCCAGGCTGCAGGCAGGGAGATTTATTATGCCGCAGCCTAAAGCCTGTGCTCCTGCACCGCATTGCTGCAGGGTCTCTCTGTGCTCACCCTCTGGATGCAGGTGATTAACACGCGGTCCAGGGAATTGCGCCTCTGCCTGCTCAGTAATTTGCTGGGCAGCACTGCAGTCATCCAGAGCAGCTGCCACTTAAATGGGCAGTAGATTGTTCTCTTTTTATTTTAGTGTCTGCAGCTTCCCCGTGTGCCACAGCCAGGCGCGCTGTGTTGGTGTTTGCTGCAGCAGAGCATCAGTTATCTGCATCTCGCGATGTGCTGCCTGCGCAGCCATTTTTCAGCAGAATCGCTGCGTGCATGTCAATGGTTATTCCCATCTCCATCCACAGATGGGAGGCACGTCGAGGCCAGGGGTCAGGATTTAAAACTTACTAGACCCCAACAGGTACCATTAACTGCTTGTGGGATCTCAGCAATGTCTGTACAAGATGGAAAGTCCAAACTTGAGGCATCTGTCCAAATGTTTAGTCACTTGAAACATTTTGTAACCCGGCACTCAGTGGCCATAGTGACACCGGTGTCATTCTAGGGAAGGGGAACAGGTTTAGGGAGCCATCACAGGGTAGCTGAGAAGCAAGGCACTCATGTCCTGGGCTCAAAGTGCTGAACTATCCTCTCCACCGCCATGCTCTAGGGAGGCACAGATGTGATTTTGGCTGCCTGCCTTTGCATAGGCACATAGTAAATAATTAACATGCACAGCCAGGCTTTTTGGTCATCAGTTATTGCTGTAACTGATGATTAATTCAAGGAATTATTGATTCTCATGCCAAATCTTTACTCACAGGTGGTAGAGAAACTAATAATCATTCACAGGGTCATTATTGACGGATCTCAGTATAGGAAGTGAATAAAACGTGTGGGAATGGAAGTGTAGGTCTGTAGGTTGCTTTGTGTCTTCCAGATCATGAGGGGAGTGATTGAAACTCAAGTCAAAAGTCTAACTTGTACCCACACCAAGGCCCCTCTTGTTGGGTGTTCACATACTTGGATGGTGCTTTCAGGAGGAAGAGAGCCATCTGGGATCACCAGACAGCTCTCCAGAAATGTCTGCCCAGTGTCCACCAGGAAGCTCTTGCCTGGACACTGGAGAGACTGAGCACACGTTGTGCCTTCCACAGCAACATGGTTTGAGCCTGATTGCCTTAAAACTCCTGTCCTATGCTCACAGTACACATAAGCCTACCTCCCTGGGCCCTGCCCTGAAGCACTTCCTTTCTTTGACAATCTCCTAAATTCTAGTTAATCTCCCTCCCATGACTCCCGACCTCAGCTCTTCTCCCCGTTCTACCACAATGCCCCAGTCAGTGCCTGCTGCCTTGCCAGAAGCTTGCTCAGAAGATTTTCACACTGGGGCCAAGAAAAACAGATCGATGCTCCCCGAGTATGTGTGTTAATGCTTGGGTGTCTCCTTTCAGCTGCTGTTTTTCCCAAAGTTTGCTGGAACATCATGCCTCAGAGACCCTCACTTTTGAAGTCCAGCATGGATGTGTTTGGATTCAAAAGTCAGCAAAGGTGACTGGCAGTGGAAGCCTGAACACCCATCCCTACTGCACACAGCCTTGCTTCCTTGAGCGAGGAGACAGAGAAATAGCAGGGCTGCAAGGAAGGCATAATGAGGTGTATCCTGACTGAAAGTTCAGGTGTATTAAGTAAGAACATGATGCCCAGCATTGTCCCTTGCATGTACTTCCAGAACATGATTACAAATTCATTTTTCACAAATAATAACAGCAGCCTTCTCTGTGTGTTTACAAGCTGCTGTTATTGTGCTATATAGCCTGCGTCACTTTTCTTTCCGCTTGCTAGAAACAGAAAAATTTTCGTTTGATTAAGAATTAAATTCTTTCCTGATGTTCCTCGTCTTACAGCATTGCTTCTTATGTTTGAACAAGGAGGTCAGCCCAGCACTGCTAAGAAGATTTTCAGAACCTTACCAAATTATGTTATTTGTATGTCACACACATATGAAATCAGAGTGGGTTATGTGAGTCTCATTTCTGTGCTGTGGACACAAAAGCAGGGTTGTTGTTCCCTATATTCTGTCTGATTAGAGATTTTTCTCTCTGCTGCTTTGCTCCGATACACAGAAATCACCTTTTTCCTAGAAAAATTCAATACTTTCTGGTGCCTCCTGCTGTCAGAGAGCCAACAGTCTTCTGAGCACTCACCCTTCAAAGATCAATCAAATTTTGGGCAGAGAACTCCCTTTCCCACTTGAGACTATTTTTTTTCAGCCTGAAAGGCTTTCTGGCATCTGTTTTAGGCTCCTGTGCAACACCTGCTGCTGGTGACAATGCAGGTCTTTTTTCTGCCTCCAGGGAAGAAAGGTGACTTAATGGAAAGGCCAACTTTATAAAAGAAATTTGAATTACTTAAATGTCCTGCCATAATGACAAAAAAAAAAAAATCTAGCCTCTTAAAAATTATGCACAGAAGTCAGTTTTGATCTTTACTAGAGAGCAGGTTTGTGCAATGGTAGCATTTCCACATCAGTGCAGCTTGTGAGGCTCCAACAGAGGACAGCTTTTCCACTGAAGGCTCTTTCATTCATGTTTGGAAAATTGCCTGGTAGTTTTACGGCTTTCCTTTCACGGCTTCTGTTTGGTCACACATCTGGAGTCATTGGCTGTGCCTTCTCTGCTTATTCCCTAACACCTTCTGTGTCTGGTGCTCTGGCTCTGCGTAGGATGGGGCAAAGTGGCTCTTAACTTACAGGATCTGTTGGTTGCTATCACTTTCTCTGGGCTTTGAAGGAAGTCAGCTGGAAGAATGCCTCTCCTAGCACTGATGTTCCAGTGGAGACATGGTTGACAGGAAGAAAAGTAGTGACATTTCCCAGATGGAAGTAGATGTGAGATGGTCCATGTGGGACAGTTGGCCTTGCATTCAGAGAGCAACTGTTCCATGCTGCCAGGGAAAAGGTGATTTTTCCAGTGTAGATGCAGGTGGCATCATGCATGGCCATCTCCACCTGGAAACCACCTCTGCAGTCCAGATGTTGAGCCAAACAGTGGGATCACCTTGGTAGGCCATGGTGATCCCAGTGGCTTTCCTACATGACCATTGAGTTATTTTGGAAGAAAAACCAGAGCATCCTGTGTGGGACTCTGTCCAGAAAGCTCTCTGGAAAAGTGCATCCTGTTAGTGGGGTAGAACAGCTTGTTATTAAACCCTCCCACTCAGTGGCAGACCTAAAAAGGAGGGACAAATCTGACCATAAATGTGGGACTTTTTGTTAATAGTGACTGTAACCCTGAGCTTTCCTACAAGGTCTTAGGGATCTTGAAATATTTTTCCAGTGAAGCTCAAACGATACACGTTTATCAGGCACATAAACTGAAGGCTGGAGAGACTGAAGGGTTTGCCTTGACTCACAGATTTCTGATGCAGTACCTGAGTCCCATTCGGTAGGTGGCATGTGCCCTCAGGAATAAGGGAAGGGAGGACCTTGGTGCTGTACCTGATCCTAGCAGCACTGGATTAAGATTAGGCCCCACTTTTCTGCTTCTTGGCATTGCAGTGGCATTTAATGCATTACACTGGAATCTTTCTCCACCAAAATCCAACCAGAAGTGTTACAGCGACTGAGAGACAAAGGATGAAATAAGCAAACTGTGGGGCAAGGAGGGTCACCAGGCATCTAATTTTCCCAATACATCCACCCTCTTCTTTTCAAAGCGCATGTTGAGTGAGGCTGAGGAAGCAATTGGCAGCACATTCACAGCACCTTGGTCCTCTGTGTATGTGTCTTCTGCGAGGATCTCGGTCTGGTCTGTGTACTGAAATTGTGTCAGGAGCTACACAGTTTATGCCTGAGGCTTTAGCATGCCTGGTCTGCCAGAAGATTTAATTTTCCCAATCAAGAGCTCTTGGGCACCTTGGATCTCCTTTAAGGAAGGGGATGAAATGCTTAGTGGTAAGGCTTAGCCCTGCAGGGCATCTCTCCAGACATGAGAGTATGGAGAACAGCACTGCCCCTGCTTCCGCTGGTCCTTCCCTGCATCAAGGCCGATGCACACCCCCAGTGCTTGCATCGGAGTGCCATGAGAGCTGAGTTTCACGTGGTGGTGTCTGAAACACGTTTCCTCTTGTGAAAGGCTGGCAAGTGTACGTTAAAGTATTTCATCAAGTTATCAAATAACATTTTGTTCTTGTCTCAATATGATGAGCGTATCTTGGCAGTCCAGGCTCTTGCATACAAGGTTATAGATGTAGGAGCTCTCAATGCATTATTTTTCTTGCATGAACTGATTCTGTTTCCCCTTATACCCATGTGAACTTCTGTCATTCATGTCCTGTGGTAAGAAGCTGAGTTTAGCTAAGCCGTGTTGAAAAGAGCGTATGCTTGGGTTGGTTTGCCATCTAGCTTTGCCTGGTGTCCCACATACCTAAATATCCAGTGCAGTCAACACCAGGTCAGAGAGGTACTGACAAATCTGGGAAGTTTTTGGAGGAGAGTGACAGAGTTGGTCAGGAGAGCTGGAAGCACAGGTAGATGAGTTCAAATATAAACTGGTGCAGAGCCCAGCTCAGGAATGACTAACAAGTGTGTGGTTTGTGAGACATGTAGCGCTCTGATGAGCACGAACAGCCTCCCACTCTCCCGAGCATGAGAGCAGAATTCTTGGTGTGACATGCAGGGATATAACAAGGGCTAATAGTGTGACAGTCAGACTGAATGTAAGGTAAAATTTCCTGACAGTGAGATGTATTTTGCTGTGAAACAGCCTCCCAAGGGAAAGGGCAGAAGCCCAACTGCTTTGTCTTGGACAAAGCATTGGGAAAGGTAATCCAGGGAGCAAGTGTAAACTGGTTGGAGGATGGAGTGGTGATCTAATAGATCCTTTCCATTTCTAGCTCCTAGGATATAATACTATCTGTAATGAATTTTGACTGATTTTAAGCTTAGGGGGTAACAGGGAGATAAAACTGAGCAAAAAGATTAACAATAAGAACTAAGAAAAAAACTGTAGAGTTTGTCTAATAGTCACGGAAAGTGCCAGATTGAGAGTCCCTTAGGCCAATGGCACTTTTCAAAAATAGCACTGAAAATGGGAAAGTGAAAGTTGTTACATAGGTAATGATTGTGGTAATGACATATTTTTAAAGAGTCCTGGTAGTCCCCGGGTTAAAGAGTCCCCTTTTAAAGAGCCCAAGAGCACATTTCAGGTTTAGGGGTGTGCACGTGTGATTCATATAATGGGAAATATCTGTAGCTGACACTGAAATGCGGCAACCACTGCACCGAAACAACTTGTTTTAAGGGCAGCAGTTTAAGATGGGGTATAAAGTGTAGCTTCTGTAACTGAAACTGTAGAAGAATTGTCTTGGTTTGGCAGAATTTCATTAACTGATTAAATATCTAGGCAGGAGTTTCTTTTGCAACTGCCTTTCCCCATGTCTTTGCTTTTGAAGCAGCAGGATCTGGCGATATTGACCAGGCTTCCCTGGTTCCTTTTGAGTAGGCAAGGAGAAATCCTCTGAACTAGCATGACCCTGAGCTGAGACACACTGGACTGGCCTCCTTGTGTAGTTTTTATTTCCCTCTTGCAAGCCCAGACTTCAGACTCAGTTCCTGGAGGATAGGGGCAATCTTGTTTCTTTTAGCAAAGATGACAAGGGAGCCCTATTGGAAAAACATGAAAATGTGAAATAGTATGGTCTGTGTATGGAACCAGAACAGGCAGTTTGGAAAAGCTGAATATATATTATTAACTGGTTTTAATAGTGTAATTTTAAACTGAAATGTGTTGGTTGTCATTCACATGAAGAACAGCTAGTTTTCCTTTTTTTTTTTTTTAAATAAGCAGTCACAAATCTGAAAGGAAGTGGCCAAAATACAGATGTTCTGCATTGTTTATTGCTCATGAAATTAGACTTTCTCAGACAACAGCCTTGAGGAGTCATCTCTGTTGAAAGAGGAAGGAAATGAGCCAGGCAAGAACTTGCATGTTGAACATGTCATCCTTCTGGAGCCACATGCTCACCATGGAACTGACTCACATGGCATTAAAAATTGTTTGTTCTCATTTATACAATCTGCAAGACTATTTAATGCAATATTTGTTAGCTGCACAATTTATCAAATGTTATCCATTTGTTAATGAAGGTAGAAAATATTCCTGTATAAAGTGCCATTTACTACTGAGTAGTTGAGGTACTGTACAGTTTGGCTACCTCTAAATTTTAGACAGATTTACCAATATTCAAGATTTTTATTCAATAGTCACTACAGATTTAGTCCTTTTAGCTGTTAGCTAGTCATGCAAAAATCAGTAAAAATCTTCCTTTGAATGTTTATTTTATTCATAGGGGTTGTTTGGAGCTAGAGTTCTCACTTTATCTACCAAAATTTTAGTGTTTCATCAAAAAAACCCCACAAATTCAGGCCTGAGACAACATTCTGCCACTCTCCTGCTTCCAAAATAACAGAGCCAAGAAAATATTTATTTATAAAAAACTGATGTGACAGTCTTCAGCTTTACAGTAGCTGTAAACCTTCATGATCTGGGTTTCCCAGGGCTTGCAGGTTCTTAGTGTTGTGGCAGCTGAAAAAATGGTTACACCAGCAGCTTCCTCCATTTGAGCTGCCAAAATTGCAGCGTTCCTCTGAAGTGGCTCGATTTTTTTTTTTTCTTTTTCTAAACCTTCTTATGTAAATTTTTTTCAGTCTAAAACCTTTCACCTAGTCCCAGGTCTTAGACTTAGTATTTGACTTTCAGTAGAACGTTTGTTTCTAGACTTCTTTATTTTATGAAAGAATGACTTCTACTCCTTTTCCATTTAGGCACCTTAGAATTCCTACCTTTCTTAGTAACGCCATGGAAAATCTCTCCAACTGTGGGTGGTTCAGCTGCTGTTACCTGATGCAACCCTGAGTCTGGGTACGCTGTCTTGCTGTAGGAAAAGGATGGCTTCTGGCAAGAGGCTGTCAATCCCATCCCTCTGTTTGCTTGTTGGCTGCTGGTATGAGGAGGCTGGAAAACGATGGAAAGGGACATCATCTGCGATCTAGCAGCAAAACCATGGCATGAATGAATCAGAGAACATTTCTTCCTACTTAGATGCTAAATTCCTATTAGATAAAGAAGGGATGTAATTCCGAAATCCGGGCACAGAACAGAGGACAGATGTTGGCTGGTCAGGAAAGTGTAAGTACCATGATAAATTGTGTGATTGACTGAAAAGGGAGTTGGGAATCTCCTTTTTATTTCCTGCAGTGTCACTGACCAGTGAGACCATGAAGAATTCGCATCCCCGCAGTTCTCCAGCCTGTAAGATGGGAATGGTAATACCAGTTTTCCTTTGCCATGTGTTTAGAGACTTCCAGAGGTAACAATGCATAGTCCACTTCATTAGCGTGGATATTTAACAAGACAATGTTTGTGCTGCCATCACGGCACATCCCAGGCAGGCAGGGACCATCCACAGAACCTGATGTGGTGGGGTGAGAAGGGCTACTCCGAAACCATCCCTGAACTTCAGCTGGTTGCCATGGCGACAGAACCGCTTAGCGCGACAAGGCAAGGGGAGAGTGATATATTAAGGATAACTTACAGCATCGAGGCTGCACTTGGAAATATCTCTGGTTTTCTGGGTCTGGGCTTGCAGGAGACATTGCTGAGCTCTGGGATTCCTCTTCTCCAGCTCACCTACAATGAACAATATGGGCCAAAAAATGGAGAACCACAGTGGAGAGAGAACTGCAGGGTAGCTTTCCCTTGGCCTTTTGGTGATAGGGTGAGTGGGAGAGGAATCTATGCCTCTGAAGCCCTTCTACTTGGTGTTGAAAGCTGGTGAATACCATCTGCTGGCCTGCTCTCTACTCATTTCATATGTGCTGCTGCCACGTACTCCTTTAGTCCCTGGGTCAGCGACATTCCCAGTGCAAGGACTTTTCCTCCAGCCAGCCCCAGCAGCACCAGTCACCCTCAGAGCCTAGAGCAGAGAGCAGGGAAGGATACCCTCATCATTCTGGCTGTGTGACTGGGATCTGGAGTGCTCTGAATGGTCTGCTGGCAGCGAGAAAGCTGGTGGGAGGCAGATGCTAAAAATTGCTCCAAGGGAAATTGGAAGGTGTCTGAAAGGTCACTTTGGAAATGGGGAAAGGACCAAGGGGTTAGAGGATGACATGTTAAATGACATGAACTTCCTTGCTCTCTGCTGCTAGTATTTTAGAGTTTGGAAGGAAAACTGGCAAGAACTTTCCTGCTGATGGATCAACATACAAATGGACATGGTTGCAGGGTAGGGATCATAGATTTTATAAAGGAAATAATGAAAAATGCCTTACAGTTACTGGTGAAAATATGACTGAAGATGAGAGGAAGAAGACAGGAACCTAGGAAATCTCTTTAAAAGCTAGGGAAAGCATAGGGAAACTTAAAAGAAAAACAAGATAAAATGGCAATTGCATATAAGCCCACACAGGCACTTACTCTCTTGCTTTCTCTTTTACACCCACGCACTCAAGCACATCTTTCTGTCCGAAATAGTAGGGAAAAGATATCATAGCCTTTATTGTCAAGAGTAATTTCTCTTCACGTGTCACTAACAACAAATTCTCAGAGCAAGGAGGTAGATACTGCACAAAGCTCATCTGCCTGCTTTTTTCCTTTTTAAACCTGAACAAAACAAGGAAGAAAGCCTCTGTGAACTGTGGAGTTGAAGAGCTACATGTTGACAGCTCTTGGATGGATGAAGGCCAAACACAAGTATTTGTATGCCAGTAATACCAGGGGAGGCAGCCGGGTGATTGCGTGAGGAACCAGGGCTCACTTTTCCTCGCAGGAATGGCTTTGCATTTGGGCTTGTCAGGGAACATGGCTGCAGCTCCTCTGAACTTTCACTCCCAAAATGCTTGGCAAACTAGGGGATTTCCCACCCCTCATGCCCATCCTGCAAGGAGCTTTGCCGAAAAATCACCAGCTGGGTGCTCTTGCTTGGGAGTAGGATGCCCCTTGGGATGAAGCCTTTTGGTTGCACAGGCTGCACAGTGGTTTTATGCAGCAGGATAAAGGTGGGTGGCTGCCAGCTGGGTTTAAACTTGTGCCACCCCTCCAGGCTGCTCAGAAGGGCTGAGCTCTGGGTATCTCTGGGGAGACAGGGCCATCATGTGCTCAGACAAGGTCGGCGTCATCTGCCTGGGTTACAGGAGCAAAAGCTTGAGCCCACACTAAGTGTGCCTGGACTCTCCCATTCCAGGGATGATCTTTTAACAGGCACTTGGAGATTCACACAGAGGACTGAAAGCAATTTGGGTCTTTGTCATGTATTTAACTGACACTGCAAACTTCCCTTTGGAGTATTGGCACAGGCCCTCTTGGCTTTGACTGGTGTTTATCTGACTCTATGAGACTCTCCATCCCAGCATACTTGGGTGAAAGATTCCACCAGCTCATTTAGAAATTAAGTTTGTCCATCAGAGTCATGTCCCATGCAGAGAGGAATAAAATTCCCTTGGTTGGTGTGGATTCCTCTATCCCATATGTCCATTCATGGTTGATGGTTGGGAAATTATAGTATGGGAGAGAAGACTATTATGGTTCCTGCCAAGGAATGGAATTTGTAAAAGCAGATTTTATTTTTTAAATATTTTTTTAATTTTTAAAAAATTTTGTATTGTTTTGGTTTATTTTGTTTTGCAAAAGGCTAAATAATACCCAAGAATCCGTCAATCCACTTCCAGTGTTCTCTTCTTGCTACATGTAACTGCCAAATCTGAATTGGAAATAAGTGAAAAAAAAAAAAAAGTAGGGCTTTTTTATGATGCTTGGAAGAAAATGGATTTGTAGAGCTTCTCTCTTTAAATGTGTCAACATAAATGACATCCTAGCAGGTCTTGCAGATTGCATGGCATAGGCAAATAACTGCTATTTATTGCATGGGCTGTGCAATTTTTTACCTAGCTATTTCTGCCACATGCAGAATAGATGAAACAAATTTTCCTCGCACATTTATATATACATTTATACATTTATATAGTGCCTGTCAAGAGTTGCATGCCGTGGTCTCCACTAATGCTCGTTTGTGCCGTGTTTCTTCATCCAGGATTTAACCCCTCCCAGAGGAAAACTACATCCCATCTGTGATACCTATTACAAAACAAGCCAGATTCTGTGCAGTGTTCTGTCTAACAGGTTGAAAACTGCATTTTCCTTCCCTTTGGCCTCCCTAGTCTCTGGAAAGGCAATCTAAGGCAAGTCTATCACAGAGTTATGGGAGAGACACCTTGCAATTGACTCTTTCAGGTCTCTCAGTCTTTCACCACCAGCTTGTTTCAAAGGGATAGCAACATAAAAGAGAAAAGTATTTAAAAAGAGAAGAAAAATGAGTTAAGTGAGGCTCAACAAGGAACATCCAGTTCCTTCTGCATGGATATCAATAGAAGCTATGTATGTAAGCACGTCAATTTGTTTGAGGGTTTTGATACTAAGGAAAAAGAATTATGCCATTTCTCTATTACTTCCTTCTTGCTATGTGTATTACCAAGCAGTTTGCCTCCCTGGCTTTGGATATTCTCTACTAGTATGTTAATTTCCAAATGCATTATGCTCCAAGTCCTCCGGATGGGAATATCACTTCTGCTCCTCACAGCTGTCATCAGAGGGACAACGCGTGTGTCTGAAGGTACCCGTGTCTGAAGGTACCCCTGGAATCTGCTGCATCAGACTCCGAGTTTCCTGCTACAGCAACATTTTACAGTTCTCCTCTCCCTTGCTGACCTAAATAGCTCCCTTTTCTGAAACATACAAATTACATCTGTGGTGCAAACATTGCGCCTGCGTGTGTCTGTACGCGATTTACTCAGGCAGAGCTTTTACCACTCGCTTATTTTCCAGAGTAAGAAAAATAAAGGTCTCTGTACTTAGCCTACGATGACAGTTTTGCAGCAGGAGAACACTGAACAAGAAAAATGAAGATTGCAGAAGTGAAAGGAGGAAATGAAAGTTGCTCTACCGACAGGGCGACATGAATTCAGGAATGGGTGGATTAGTCTGAGTGTTAACAGTGATGATGAAACACAGCAGACTGTGGTAATGAAATATTTATGAATGGGGAAATGATACTGCATTCTGCAGTGCAGCACAGGGGAAAGTGAAATTTCAAGAATACTGTAATAGCAAAGCCCTCCATTAATTATCTAAAGCAAGCTGTAATGCCAGTTACTATGACAACAGGGTCCCCTATGTATTTTGCACTATTGGGGGGGCGGAGGGAGGAGAGGTGGGAGAAAGGGGAGGCTGCTTCTATTTACTGGAGTGCATTGTATTTCTGTTGTTGTTGTTAATTGACTATCCCAGCCTGTGACTGTGCAGTTAATTTAAATGATAAAATTATAAAGTGGCTGTTGTCTAAAATACAGGGAAAGTCTTTAGTAAGTGGTACTGGTCTTTTTACTCTTTCCATATTCAGGGACATACTATCATAATTATTAATATTCTTATATAATATTAATGCATGATAATGTAATAATAAAAAGTGAAATGCTACTAGAAGTATGATTATTAATAATAATTTCGACTGTGTTAGGCTTCCACTCACAGAGCATTTTCGAAGCAATGATTAATTAAAGTGTCAATATTGGCATACTAAACCCACCACTGCATTTCCAGATGGGGCAAGGGAATGTACAACCTCTGCCCACTTATTTTTAATTACTGCTTATTTGATTTCTTAAACCCATGACTGTCTTTGAGATATACACTTATCCTCAGCACAGCCAAGGGTTGTTCCTGCCCCTGCCTCTACTTGGTGCAGTGCATGTGAGGAAAGCAAGATGTAGACCATGATGAGGAAGAAGGACATCGTCTGAAACACGTCTCAGGTCCCTGTCAACGTGTCCCGTTAAAGCAGCATATTTGTGAGCAATGTATCTATAAACAGTTACTAAATGGAATAGGCAGAGGAGTGTCCTCCAACCAGTCTGCTCTGATGACTGTGTGTGCTGGGGATGGGTGGGGATAATGGGCCACAGATGGTGGCCAGGCTGGCTCGCTCTCACGAGGCAGCATTTGCTGCTGTGGCTGTAAGAGGCAGAGCACTCCTGCAGGGACCATTGCTCTGGGTCAGTCAGACATCTCTTACATTTCCATCTTCTCATTTTAGGCTTTGCAGTGCATTTCATCAGCGTTATCGAAGGGCTGTACAGATGATCTTACTGTAGCTCCTTTCCAGTGGGCAAAGAGTGCTTCAGATCCACTAAATGCCTGGTCCAAGGTGATTTAGGTTATCAGTAGCAGAGGGAAGAACACAAGCCAAATCTCTTACTTTCAGCTTCAGGACCTTCTTCCACAGCATGGAAGTCCTGATACTCAGCTCTTCTAGGAGGGAAAGCATTGTGAAGGCGGGAAGGGAAAATGGTTGGAGACTTGCAGCATGTGTGCTCTCTTGCAAGTAGCTAGGTGCAATATTTCCTGTTGCACATTTGCTGATGCACATTTCCTAGTCTTACATGACAAAACAAGCCAGAGGCAGGCATCTTAGCCCTGTGCACCTGATCGGGTGCAAACGTGACTGGATGAACAGCAAGTCAAATGTGATTGTAGCAAGAGAATTTCTGTATCACCACTTAATAGGAAGTGCCATGGAGGTTGTAATTTCTTATGTGTGGGTGTATGTACATGCATATATGTGTGCATGTGCTCATGCATTCATAAACATATGTTTTATACACACAGGATGCAATGAACCGTGCACTACGTGAAACATTGGCTCACAGAGGAAAGATTTTGTCTGATTTTGTGCATGTTGAGCTTGTTGCATGAATATGAAGGAGAAATCCTTTTATTATTTGTTTATTACTGCAAACATTCCTGTCTTCCCCTCCTTGCAGTTCAGAGCCATCAGCTCCTCTGTGCTTGGATGCCATATTGCCATCCTGATTTCTAGTCACAGAAATCACCTGCCTTGACATGGCTCAAGACAGGAGCTGGGAATACTCCATGCCCTTTAGTAGCACGTACTCCCTTTTTTTAAAAAAAAACCCCAAACCCACAAACCAAAACACAGCACTGTGAGAATGATGTGCACACTGTGAGCCATAAACAATGGAGTAACGTAATCCAGGCAATGAACGGCTTCAGGAAGCCGGCAGGGACAGCAAGGGCTCCGTTTTCACTGTGATGAGAACTGCCCCAGAGGACCAATATGGATGTGAGCTTTCCTCTCCTTGGCTCCAAGGCTAGAGGCATCCAATAAATAGCTCAGACTACAACTCACTTACTTACAAATAATGTGGGGAAGGACAAGCCTGTTAGGTGTGGGAAAGAAAAGCAGGTTGGATTGGTTTAACAGTTCAGAAACTTGACAGATAAGAAAAGGTTCTGGTAGCTGTTTGCTTAGTGTGGAAAAGGCAACAAGTAGCCGTGGGCATGGGAAATGTAATAATATTCCTCAAACACAATATCTGCCAGAGACAGGTCTGATGTATTAATCCTGCCCCGGCACAGAGGGATGGCTTGGCATTCCCTGTAGCTCTCCCCCACATCGTGAGCTCTGTGTTTAGATGCATTGCAGAAGCAAGGCTGTTGGAAAGGGACATGGATGAGCTTCAGAGAAACCCAGTGCCAGCATTCATAGCCATGTCTTTCGGGACAGAGGATCGGGAGGGCCTTGCGTGCTGCAGGAAAATCGTTAGTCCCAGGGCTAATTTTAGCATTGAGTAAATCATGCCACAAATAATTCCCACTGCTACCTAGAGGGCGCTACCTCCACCTCGGAGTATTTGGTGATGTCTGTGGGCCCATAGTGGAAAAAGGCTGAGCCGAGAGGGAGTACCCTTTTCCTCTTCTAAATGGTTTTTGGTTGTCAGTCTTGAGAGTGTGCACATGCATGTGTCTTTGCATGTGTGTGTAGACTTCAGTTCATTATTGTCACGTGCAATTCAGGTCATCAGGTCACCAGGGCACTGGCAGGAGTAATCTGGTGGCCACATAAACTGTCTTCTCTGGAGTGGAAGGCGTCATTAGCAGATTTGTACATCTCTGTGTGGAAAAGACAAACTGTGTCCCTAAGAAGCATCAGCCATCTGAGGTAAACCTTGCCTGGCCCTCTGGGTTTGCTTTATCCAGCTGCTGCCAGCTACAGTATAAATTACCCCATCTACACAAGGATTAACCCATGAGCCAAATCAATCTGTGTCAAAAGCCATCCTTGTTGTCTCAAAGAGGACAGGGTTGAAAGCTACTGCGCTACAAAGATTTGCACAAAACCTTGGGGTCAGTCTAAAATAAATGTCAAATGTCTATAACACAAACATTTAGAAAGAGCACAGACCAGTGTTTATGGACATCTTATCCTGTTGAAGCGAGAGACCTGTCATCAAGCTTGGGAAAGCAACCTCTGAATGGCACTAGGAAAATCAAGATATGAGCCTCAGCAAGTGAAGGAACTGTGCTGGCGCCTGCCCAGTGTGTAGGAGGAGGGAGGGAAATCAGAAGGGGGATTAGTTTCTGGTTGCTTCTGCTTCTGACAGCCCCTAAGGTGCTAGGGAAAAAAAAATAATCCTTGCATTAGACATGTTTGCATCACTCCATAAATAATGAATATCAGCAGTCAAACTGAGCAGGGGCTTCCCTCAGAGGCGTGAAAGCCATAAGGGAGGAATTCTGGAGTGGGAGGCCCTAAGCCACCTTGGTGGCCTTTCTCCCCCAAAGCCAAGTCCTTGTTGCAATTCAGCACACGCAGGGGGCCAGCCCTGCCCGAGGCTGCAGCAGGAGCCTGGTTTGTACTAAACCAGCCAGAGGAGAAGCCCCTTCATTAACTGACGGGTTTTATGTTCTGGCTTTGGCTGTTTATTCTTTCTGGTGCTATTCTGCTTGGTTGCTGCAGGGACTGCTAAGAGACACGGGGGATCAGAGAGCACTTAGTCAAGGGCAGAAATATTTGGATGAAGTCAACAATGAAAGGAATCCCTGAAAATTATAGACATTTTCCAGGGCAGCTATTTTCTCTGCCTGCAATGTTTCATTTGCTCCATTCTGAATTACCCTGAAGTGCAATTAAAATACTTTAATGTTTGAAATCTGGAAATCCTCAGTCCCACAGTCTTAATATCATTCCTAGCTGTGAAAGAGGAGGGGAGGAAGGAAGGATTTATTCTCAGCAGGCTGCAGGGGGATTTACACTAACAGTTTACATCCACTTCATTGCAAATCCTTTCTGATCAGTCCTTCCCACCCAGTGCCTGTGGGTGAGAAGAGGGCAGAGGTGCTGGTGGTACCGGCATCTCCCCTGCTTCCAAATGAGCAGGGCAGCTGTGGCACCCTCCCTCCGCAGCCCCAAACCAACCAGGCGCTCTGTGCCCTGCTTTCAGCAAACCTGGAATAATTTTATATCAGCTCCTGTGGGAGGAGGTATAAAGCTAAGGCTGCAGGTCTGCCTCTGAAAGTTCATTTTTTTCCGTCTTCCAGAAGCAGGTAAGACCTGACAGCTGAATGCAAAGTGAGGATGGAGCCAAGGCATGGGTTTTGGTGTGGTTCTGCAAGTGACAAGCAGAGGCAATATATCAGAGAGCACTGTAACCCTCTGTCAAAAAATACTGTAAAGCTACAATGCATGAGGTGGCTTTGACCATCAAGGAAGGAAGGAAAGCCAGTTTGTTTTTCCCCTGGCTCATCCTTGGCCCTCTTGCACTTTTGCTGCTCCCTACAGCTGCCAATGGAGTGAAGTGCATGTGGATGCACATTGCAGAGACAGAAGCACTTGCTAAGCCGAGGACTCTGCATTGCTAAGCAAACATTTAGATGAGTGACATCAGACTCTTCTTAAAGAGCATGAGCTTTATTTAAGACTCGGCATCCAGGCTGAGCCAATCCACATGTGCTGGAAGAAGTCTGCTTGGATGAGTGATGGGAGCCGCTGGTACCTGGAGCGTAGCCTGCTAAGTGAGAAAGGCTACAAGTCATCATCTGGGTACTTTGGAGCAATGTCCTTTATGATCCTCTCATTCATGTGCAAGGAGCATCACATAACTCAGGGACACTTACAAAGCCCTGTGGTGCCATCCTTCAAAGTTTCCGACAGTAACTTCAGGACTGACTCCAGGCAACTCTAGGCAGCTGTCTAACCCAGGGCCCAGCTGAACAAGGGCTTGGCTCAGCTCTTTGCACTTATAATTATTTAACACACTGCTACAAGACAAAGAGGAGCTGCAGAGGAGTTTTCCTGCCTCAGAAAATTCATGGTGACAGAAGTGTAATCAACATGGAGCAGCAAAGAAGAGAGGGAAGAAGAAGCAGATCCCTATGTTGGATGGCTTTGCCTCTAAAGCTGGTCACAGCTTTCGACTGTTGCTGCCGGTTTTTCCCTGGTTAGGGGTCTGCCAAAGCCTTACCTATCTGCCAGTCTTGACTGTCAGATGCAGGTGAGGTAAAATGAGTGAGAGTGGCCTATTCAGTGTCCTGTAATTAGAGGAGGATCAGATAAGACTCCTGTAGTTACTGGCAAGTCAGCTGGAAAAGCCTGGACCTTTGGGCTACTTCATTGTAGACATAGATGCACCAGTGGCAGTGGCTGAGGGCCGTAGCCCCCCATGCCAGCAGCTGCATGTACCTTAAACCAGCTGCTCCAGTCCATTAGCAGACTGTGAGCACTCTTAATGTGCTAGCAATCTTGTGAGATGTGTCTGATGGTGATTAGAAAAACCTGGAAGATTTGACACAAAAATGGGCAAGAAATTATCTTGTGGTTCACCAACAGCAGAGCTGTAAGTGAGCTGCAGCACCTGGAGGGTTAAAAAAATGGTGGAGACTTTATTGAACTATTAGATACCATGAGCTCTGCACACATTTGTTTGTGGGCAACTTATCAGTTAGGAAGTTTTGGAATTTCAATCCTTTCTCCCTTTTCTATGCCCTAGTAGAAATTGCTCATGCTTAATGGCATATCTTTTAGGGAAAGAATAGCCAGGCCCATTGCATTGTGGGGCCGCAGATTTTGGTGCTGCTAGTACATTATCCCTTCAATCCACTGCTAAAACAGTCTTTACCCAGAGTATGTGCTGAGATGTTAAGCATTTTCTTCAAAGAGCTATTTATTAAGCAGAGAGAGCCTCGAGACAGAAGCAAGTGCTTAGATTTTCTGGGAGGAAAAATAAAGATCTTTTTTGGTTAAAATCAGCTTTCAGATTGCAGGATTGAAACCACCCGGGGTTAGAGCCTTGCTGCTCTTCAATAGGCAAATGAGATGTTTCATGAGGAATTTCCTTTGCGTGACTATGAAAAGAGTGCATCTTCCAGCAGCACCTTCTGCAGCATCAGGTGTCTCTCCACAAAGGAGAAACAAAGCAGGGAGCCAAGTGAGATTGCTGGGCAGACAATGGATTCCCTCCGCTCTGTGCAGTGCTCCACAGTAGAGTGGGTATTGCCATTTATTGCAAGTGCCCTGTCATTAAATGTTCATTATAATGTATTAAACAGAGGGTTCTCAATAGGGCTCACGTGCCCTTCCTCAGAAGTGTGCCCTGGCTTCCCTGAAGCATTGTTTGAGCAGAGCAGGACAGCACTTGTCAATGGAGCACTTGTGGTGACATGTTCGAGAGTCCTAATGCACTTTTTAATTCTCCTCCATCAGTCTCCTGCACATTCTTTCGAATTCAGATGTGGATTTTTCCCCCATGTCCATCCCAGAGGATGAAGGCTGTATTTGCCATGGTCTTTGTTCTGGTTTTATCTTCAATGTGAGCTGGTCTCTGACTGGGCACCAGTCCCTTATTAGAGTGTGTCCTAGCTCATTTTCCTCTCCATTTTCCTTCCCAGAGGACATGTCCTGGCTCCAGACAGTGAGAACAAATGACAAGGATGATCAGAGATATGAACCAGTTTTCTCAATATAAGCAAATAAATAGATTGCTGGTCCTCAGCCTCCAAGGCTGGGAGGAGATGGAGGCTTGTTGGGCCCTGAGTGGAGTGGAGGGAAAAGTTGCAACCATTTCAAACAGTTCCCCACTCGTTCCAGAATCAGGCTGTGGGAAATTTTTGCCACAGGAGGGTAGAGGTGCTGAAAGTTTCTGTGGTATCAAAGGATCGTGAAGCATGTCCAGAGAAGATAAATCCATCGAGAGTTATTGCATACAAAGGCTTTGCCTCGGGTTCAAGCAGTCCCTGAGCTGCAAGTGGACTGCAAGCTACTCCTCTAGACCAACTCCAACAGGTTGATGTCCCCTGTACTGGGACCCCAGAGCTGGATGCTCCACTCCAGGTGGGGCTCCCCAGAGCAGAGCAGACAGGCAGAATCCCCTCCCTCGCCCTGCTGGCCACATTGATTTGGATGCAGCCCAGGATACACTTGGCTTTCTGGGCTGGGAGTGCACATTGCTGGGTCATGTCCAGCCTCTCCAGCACCCTCAAGTCCTTCTCATCAAGGTGCTCTCAATCTGTTCATCCTCCAGCCTGTGTTGATACCAGGGGTTTTCCCTACCCAGGTGCAGCACCTTGCATCTGGTCTTGTTAAAGCACATGGAGTTCCCATGGTCCCGCTTCTCGAGCTTGCCCAGCTCCCTTCCAGCTCCCTCTGGATGACATCCTTCAGGTGTGCCAGCCATACCACTCAGCTTGGTGTCATCTGCAAACTTGCTGAGGGGGCACTCAATCCCTTCGTCTGTGTCATTAATAAAGATATTAAATAACACTGCTCCCAGTACAAACCCCTGAGTGACACAATATGTCATGGATGTCCATCAAGACTCTGAGCTGTTGATCACTACCCTCTGAATGAGACCATCTAACTAATTCCTTATCCTCCTAACAGCCCATCCTTTGAATCCGTTTCCAATCCAGAGAGAAGGATGTTGGGGGGATCACAGACTTTACGGAAGTCAAGATAAATGACATCTCTATCTCTTCCCTTGTCCACTGATATAGTTATCCCATCAAAGGAGTCCAAGAGGTTGGTCAGGCAGAACTTGCCATGGTGAAGCCATGCTGGCTGTCCTGAATCACTTCCCTGTCCTCCATGTGCCTTAGCAGAGCTTCTAGGAAGATTTGTTCCATGATTATATTGCTATTAAGCTTTAGTTATAACAATGTTTATAGAGTTTCTTGTTTAAGTCTTTGTTTTCTGTGATGCTTGATGATTTTTCTGTACTGAGGTCGACTGACATCCATCAGCAAAGTTACAGCACAGTCCAGTACCTCAAAACCTCGTAGGACATGCTACCTTCCTGGGCTGGAAGGGAATGGATGAGTGAATATCCAGGGGTCAGCGATACCAGGATGTGTTACCAAGTCTGGCCCAGAGTGCCTTGGTTCTTCTGGGATTTCAGTGATCCCTGAAGGACTTGAAATGTGATGGGGACAAGAGACACAGCTAATGAGGGAACATCTCTGTGGCACCAGCTTCATTGTCATGAACACTATCTCTGAAAGAGCTGATTTATTTTCTGTGCTGTATATGATGCATGAAGCAGGGGGCTGAAAATCTGTTTTAATGCCAGCAAGTGGTGTCAGGTGAATACGAGCTGACATAAGAAATCAGAAAATTAGAGCAGCTTCCCCTGATCCAGTAGTAGCAAAGGGTTTACTGCAATCTGTGATAGATGTAGATCCTCAACCATTGATTTTTTTTGGTACCTGTCCACGAATATTATGATAAAGTGTTGGTTTTGTGAGGTTGTTTTTTTTTTTAAAGAGAGTTGAGTTGCTGCAGTGCTGTGAAATAATGGTGATGTAGTTACCTATGAGATACCTAAGTACCATGACACACAGAGCATTAGAATTCATCATGCTTGTTACTCTCCTTTTACAAATGACTTTATGCCAACCAGTCAAAGCTTGGGACTACAAATGCAGCTGCACAAGAGGTAGCCACACACCATCTCCTGTGCAAAGGATCTGATTTGTTCATAAAAGAGGTACTGCCAGGGACCATGTAAATGAGGTTTTTCATGAAGCAGATAGGGGATGTGGACTAAACACTGAATACAGGAGAGGATTGCAAATACAAATGTGACAGGAGATCAGGAGAAAATGCTTGTGAATGAAAGGCAATAAATGTGTGTTGAGAACACATGGAGCTAGGGAAAGCAGAGAGATGGATTTCTGTTCGAGAAGACTCCCTGATGGCTTCATGACACCCCTTCTAAGCTTGACTGAGCTTTAGGACTCATGAATTCTGTGCAAATAGGTTCACCTGCACCTGAGGTCTTCTGTTTTCCTCTGACAGAAGCACCTTTTCAAAAGACTCAATTGGCTGACTTACAAATATTTTTTCCATTATTTCAGCCCTGATCATCAATTCTGTTCCCTGGGGTAAATGACCCTGGATGTACCCTTTTCTCCTCCCATCCATCTGTTGTGTCTGCCCAGGAATTCTTTCAAGTTTCAGCTTCATTTTCCTCTCTCACACTTGGATGACTTAATCATTGAAACATCCAGCCATAAATACATGTTGTCCCTAGAACTGTCAGGGACTCCTTGCACAGACAACAAAATCCCCAGAGTCAGCAGAGTGAGGGGAAAGACCCCTTAAGGTACCCCAGGAACTGAAAATTTTTTATTTGTGGCAGCCAAGACCAAGCTATCTCATCTGAGAGGCAAGTCTTATCAGCTGAGGCTTGGGGTTGAGGCTGGCTCTGAAGGACATTGGTAAAGGAGTCTCTGGACTGCACCTTACTGCATGAATGAGGAGGTTAAGGTGCTCAGATTTTCTGCATTGAAGTATACAGGGTGAAAGACTTTGGTTCATAGCATGAAGCTGTGTCAGGAGAGGCTTAGGTTGGATATTAGGAGAAGTTTTTTCCCCCAGAGGGTGGTTGGGCACTGGAACAGGCTCCCCAAGGAAGTGGTCACAGCACCAAGGCTGACAGAGTTCAAGAAGCATTTGGACAATGCTCTCAGGCACATGGTGTGACTCTTGGGGTGTCCTGTGCAGGTCTAGGAGCTAGACTTGATGATCTTTATGAATCACTTCCAGCTCAGGATGTTCTAGGTCTTCCAACAATATAATTAGAATTTGATCATCCCTGTAAAACTAACTATGGTGCAGTCATATGTGCCTACTTTCATCATGGGGAAGTTTATTTTTTATATCCATGAGGCAGTTAAAACAACTTAAAACTGTACACTTTAAGTGGAGAGGTTATTATAGCTGATGGGTGGGGGATTGCTGAAGAGTTTTGTTGAGACCTTATCCCGGTAGTGCTGGCCTGAGGAAGAAGAAATTTTATTGGAGAAAAAATTCTTAGTCTCTCAGGAGTGAAGTAGGTAACACCTAAACCTATTAGTTGAATCACCTTTTCTTTTTTAACTGTGGATAAACCAGAATGTATATTAAGTCCTATCTTACCCCAGTTGTTCTACTCTTCCCTGGTGAAAAGGACTTTTTCAACCAGCCCCACTCTGTCAGACTCCTTTCTTATGAGATGCACCTCCAGTGTTCCACTCAAGATGTTATTTTGCTTTTCAGGGCAAAATCCTTTCCTGCTTTCTGTACATCAGTGAGAACTGCTCTCCGTGCTTGTTTCCTGGTCTAGCCTTGCTGCTACTTTCTCATTTCATCATACAACCAGTGGGGAATATTAATCAAGGCCTGTAATCATTTGGATTGCAGGTGGTGATATGCGCTATGTTTAAGTCGTATAAAATATGTCCATAAACAGCAGCTGCAAAGAGAGGTAGTTTCCTGAGGACCTGTTTAGAGATTGAACTGTGCTGTTTAGTAAAGGCTGGATTGGCACTGCTGTTGTCCCTGCAGTGAGGTGATGAATAATGCTCATTTCCATTACTCAGTAACTTTTATCTGTCAATTATACAGGAACTTCAGATTTTCCGAATCTTTCCTGCTCTCATAACAGGACATCAGCCTTAAGTGTGATTGTTGAAGTGACTGGTTGTGACTGAGTGTTACTATCAGAAAGCTTAGTAGTGAACCTGGTTTCCTCACGAAGTAAGTCTAAAAATTTGCAGTAAAAGTGTGCTTTTTGGCTTGCTCAAACAGAGTAGGTGGCAGGACACACAAGGTGCTCATTTTTAGTGCCCTGAGTAACAGTTTATAGTCTTGTCTCATCTTGGCTTGAGAAACAAGCCTTAAGCTTTTCCTGGTGGTGAAGCTACTGAAGAAAAGCAAAGTGGAACAGGTCTTGGTTTCCTTCATCCCACCTTGGCCTGCCGATAAAAAAAATTGGACAGCAACACATTCTGCAGAATGCTTGGGAATTATACCAAACGTCATTAGCAAAATATCTTAAATGCCTGTGCCAAGCGGCTATCTCGCATGTTCCTAGGAAGTGTTCCAGTCCCAAAGAGATTTTGGTGAAAAGTTGGAACCAGTTGCATTGCAGATATTTCTGGGCAAGCTCCTGTATTTCCACAGGTATCACTTGCACAGAGCAGAATTGCAAAGCAAACTCTAGAGTCCCCAGTGATGTACATAATCACACTGCTGGTAGTGTCATCTGCCAGGAGCACCAGAGCCAGCCCCAGCAACTGTACTTTATCTCTTGGTGGTATAGTTTGCAAGAAGAAATGCTCTTTGGATCCTCTTATCATGGTAAGCACCATAGACTTGGATGAGCTGAGAGTGCTTTTTTTTTAATATTCACTGGATGTGTATCCACATTAAGAACAAAAACTATCGCCTTCCAGGATTAAAAGAATGGTACGTGTAGTCTGATATCCCATTCCTGAGGGGGCCTACAGAGGGTAATGTGAAAATAGTGGATGAACAGAGAAAATATACAGGGGTGCAACAAAAAATTACAGGTCAGATATCTCTTAGCTTAGATGTGTTGTCTGTGTGTTTAACACCCCTCTATGGATTTTGCTTCCAAGCAGCCATCCAGTCCTTTTTGAGCCATGTAAAAATTAACATCCACAGCATTCCATGTCAAGGAGTTCCAAAGCTTCCTTAGGCACATGGTGAAAATTATTTCCATGTGTTTGTTTTGAATCTGCAAGCTTTGATTTATGTCCCTTGCTTCTTATCCTGGGAGGAACTAATCAACCCTTTCTCCTTACAAAGACATTTGTTTGTTCCATTTTTGGTTTTCCAGGTTTTTCTGTTTTCCCACCAATCTCCTTGTATTCAGCATTGCTGATTTTAGAGTTAAAGGCATCAAGTCATCACAAGATAACTTGCTTTTTGTCATGGATTCCCAAACAGCAGAGCAGGATCCTCCAAATCCAAAAGTATGCCCAGCAATGATGCCTCAACAGCTTCTCTCATGTATCTTCTCAGCAGAAGGAGCTCTGCAAACGGGAGCTGCTCAGCGCTTGGACTAAGACAACCCTCGTTAAAACATTGCTGTGGCACTTTGCAGAGGTGGTTCTAAATGCATCGCTCTCTGCCTTGCGTGATGTTTCTGTGATTTCCAGGGATATGAAGGGAAGTAATTTATACTGAGACTCTTCAATCAGCAATAAAAAGCTATTATACAGCTGGAATACTTGGCTGGTGTTCCTGGTGCAGATGACAAGTCATGAACATCTGTGTTGCAATATGAGAAATGTAATCAGACTGTCTGGTGAGGACGGTTGAGGGGCAGTCATTTGCAGAAAGTAGGGCAGCCTTCTTTGCACAGGAGGCTGCTTGCTGCTTTGCATACCTCAGGATGCCAAGTCTCTGCTTCACAGAAGCGCTGAACCATGGAGCAGCATCGCTAGACCCTCCAAAAGGGCACCAGACTCATGATGGTGTGACTTTGATTTAGTGAATTCCTAATTGTGTAGAAGAGCAGATTTGTTTTTACACAGAAGCTTTTAAGCTGTGATACTGTTTTAAATTGCTTGTCTGCTGCACAGAATAAAAAAATAGGGAAGACCTGCAAGTGGGTGTAACAGCTGGGTACCTGGACTTTGGAAGTACTGGAAAAAATTGCTGCTGCTTCCTTCTCCACCTGTTGCTGCACAGATTGAATCTGAAGTCAGGATTTAAACAGTGAAATCCCTAGCTGGTGTCAAGTCTGACAGCCTGCTGCACACTGTCTTGCTCTGATACATCTGAACTCCCCTCACTACCAGCTCCAGAGGCAGAAGAACAGCCCTTGGGATGCCTCTTGTCTGTTGTTCAGGGTGGGGCCTGATAGTGGGAACGCTCCTCGCCCTCTGCATTTATCAGGGCGTGGGCAGTGGAGAGGCATCCGTGGGCGGTGGAGCAGGGCTCCTGCTCGGAAGCTCCCCGTGTGACTGCGGCACAGACTGGCAGGAGCTGAGGAATAGTTGGAAGCTATTTCTGTTATATCTCCTCAGAGAGAGGTGTGTGTTTAACAGCCTTCCAGCAGTCAGAGCTCACATCCAGAGCTGGAGTGGGGATGTAGGATGGACAGCAATTTTCCCCAGCAGTATCTTTTGGTCTCAGTCTGGACAGGGCTGGTTTTTGATCCCCATGTTCAATCCCACTTGTGCCGTCTGGGCATTCCCTTAAGGGCAGCCACCTGGGGAGGCAGATTTTGTGAACAAGGGCCAGGTGTGTATTTCTGAGAGAACAGCCCTCTTAGGTTGAGTATTTGTAGTTGCTCCCAGTCTCTGGAGTGAGAATGTGTCACGCAGATGTACAAAGTGCCTATGTTACCCATCCCATAAACCTCAGCTCCCTCAGCCTTAGAGAGATAGATATCTTTTCCATTTGTTTTGGTCAAGCTATTGTGTAAATGAAGCTACATCTTGGTGGTCATACAACTAAAAAGGAGATTGGAAACTCCTCAGAGTAGAAGCTGTCTGTACTGGTGCCTATTATAGCTCACACACATCCCTGAGAGGCAATGCCTCATAATTAATCGCTAAATAATTAATAATAAGAAGAAGCAGATACTACTCAGGAAGTAATTAACCTCCTTAGGCTTATAGGGAAGTCCTATGGAAGGGAAGAGTAATTAAAGGCTTTTTAAAAAACTCAGAAAAATCCCCACTGACCTCAGTCAGGACAGGTTTAGGAATTGAGTCCAGTAGAATTTCTTTAGATATCAAATAAAAAAACTTTGTTCCTGTAGATAAAATTTCCTAATTGGCTGTTTTTTATTAATCCATCTGTACCAGTGCGCAGCCTGGATGAATAATTTTATTTTTATTTAATTTATGACAGTATGAAATGGTTAGTTACAAGGTATGCTGGAATTTTCCTTGGAAAGCAAGCAGGTGGCTAACTCACATTGGAATAGGGGTTTTCACTATTTCAGTCAGGCAGTATCATACAATGGACAAAAGTAAGACCTGGATGGAAAAATTAGTCTGCAAGAGGTATCTTTAGGTACCAGGATCCATCCACAAAGGCACAGAGAGCACGCAGCATCTTTTTTTGTTCATAACTGAAAGAGACTTTTGCAGTCATTGCCATGTTCCTTCAGATGAATTCACACAATCCTGTAGGGATGTGCATTTTCTGGGACTTTGGAGCTGTCATGGCTGAGAGAGCTGAAAGCATCAGCTGAGTGTATCAGAACACTCAACTACTTGATATCACTTCATCAAGGTAAGCCTTGTGACTTTTGATTCATAACTTCATTCTTGCAAATCAAATGGAAATAAAAGACACAACCTTCTCAAACCCTTGCAAAGTATTGTTAAACCAGGGTGAGTTAGAGCTCTGAATTTCATCATTCCCAACAGCGTTCATTATGGGCCCTCTTTGAAGATGTGTGTCTCAAGAGTGCCTTGGTGCCCTGATAATGAACGCCTCCTGGCTTTCAGAATTCACCAATGTCCTTCACAAGTGCTTCAGTTTTTCTTTATCTTCTCATTATACAGGCCATTCCTCTCTCCTGATACCAGGTAAAGGGGATTACATTATGCTACTTTTGTCAAATGCATGACAGAGAGTATGAGAAAATGTCAGTCATTTTGGTTCTGTCTTTGGGGCTCTGAGGAAGTTCTGTCTCTCAAGAAACTTCCTGTTTTGTCAGCTCAGATGTATTTGGCAAACTTAGAGCTTAATACTCCCTAGTGCAGTGGAAAATGAAATTACCTTTTACTCTCCCAAAGCCACTTTTGAAGGGCTATTGTACATGGCATGACTTTACCATTTCAGGTAATCCAGTTTACCTGTATTCCTGTCCTGGTACTTGGCCTGAGATAAGTCGTGCTAGACATCCCTGAGAAGGTGGGTGGCCCAGGGCTATGCTGTATCCCTGGGGCAATTCTGGGGAATCCCGTTTGGTCCCTGTGCTCCCTATCCCCCTTTGCCAGTGCAGCTTAACCAGCAGCTCCGGGCTTAGCCCTGATGGAACCCCTGGTCCCAGCCCAGTGCATTCAACCCCCAGCCTGTCACAGGAAATCTCAGACAGACATTGTTTCTTCACATCTGGGAGACCAAGAAGTCTCCCCAGCCCTGGCTTTCCTTCTACCACAGTGCCTCCTCCTTTGAACACCGGGTGCATGAAACTTCAGCGGCTGCGAAGGAGTAGCAGAAACTCCTAGGAGGATTAGGGTCTCGTGCTTGCTGGCATCCCTAATCTGGCCAAGTGGCTCACTGCTGTGGAAAGGACAGCTGCATCCTGCTCCTTCCCCCTGGGCACACTGCTGCTTTTCTGCCAGCTCCCTTGCATTGATTGTTCCATGATGCAACCACTAATGAGATGGAGTGACTGCAAACACACCCTCATGCCCCTGACAGGATTTATTTTCCAATGGTGTTATCCTCCCGTAATTGCACAGTCTCTGGATCCAGTGCAACAGAGATGGAAGAAACACAAGGGAGAGAGTGGGACTCCAAAACAGCCCACAAAGGGCTGCTGGTCCTATTGAACACTAGATGGACATTTGCTCTCCTGTGAGTTATACACATAGGAAAGTCCTCATCTGGAGCCACCTTTCCCCAAGGTCATCTCAGATAGGAAGGAGCTTCCCCGCTGAGTCTTGTTAGCTGAGATGGGATCTGCTCTTCACTGTTGTGGCTGGGAGCAGGGACAGACCAGTGCAGTCCCTCTGCAGTACAGGGAGGAGCACTTAAAGCTATAGGATCTCCCACAGAAAGGCTGTTCCCTGCCTAGACATGACTCTTGTTTCCATCCCAAGGACCACAGGCTAGTTAGTAAGGTGCATCTACCGACAGTACAGTATAGCTCAGTCAGTGTGACAGGTATGGAGCCATTGTGTGTCGCCCTGGTTTTTCTGCTGTTCTGTGTTTTTACTTCTGTAGTAGAAGTTCTCACGCACTTTCTGTAAACATGGTCATGTTTTGTTAACTGTACTTTATTGTTTTCATTCCTTTCTCCTAGGCGGAGACAATTGATGGATTTTTCCTTTGACCAGTGTGATTGAGGGGTGGTAATTTCTCCCTCCAATCCACGGTGGTTCTTAAGAAGATATAAAATAAAGTTCGGGGTCTCGCCCCGCTTTCTCTTTTCTTGCTTCCCACCTGGCCAGGTCTGTGTGGTTTTTTCGTGTCTGAGTGCGACAATTGTGTACTAAATATTAATACTACATGTGGATTTGACCCATCTGGGTGGTTTAGGAGTCATTAAATTTGGAAAGAATGTCCCTTGTCACCGGATGGCATCCAAAGAGCTTGAACAAGAGGCAGAAGGAGGTAAGATAAGGAAAAAAAGCCTCCAGTGGAAGAGGTGAGAGCTCAGGTGGCAGTGACAGGATACTTTTCCCTTCGGGAAAAGCATTTCAGGATATTTCCTTCCTGCTGGCACCTGACCTGCAGTTCCCAGTGCCCCAGCACTTCTCTCCAGCCAGGCTGGGAACCCAGCCACTGAAATGGTGTGCATGACAAGAGAACACAAAAACCTACAGACCTCCAATGCCACAGACACTGTTGCACAGCAGCAGAGAGTCCTTTGAGTGCTAACAAATATCCATGGGCCACTAACAGCTGGTGCCACCACACCCCTGAGTCCAGAGTCTGGCGTTAGCTCCGTTGATTGGAGCATGGTGCTGGTAACACCAAGGTTTCGATCCCTGTATGGGCCACTTACTAAACAGCTGGATTGATGATCCTTGTGGGTCCCTTCCAACTCTGTTCTGTGAGTTATCTGGTCCCAGATCCCTCAGGGCCTTCCTGCTGAATTTGGTGAGCCATAAGCTACTCATGTGCAAAGCATTTGCAGGGTCTAGAACCCAATTTGAATTCAGGTGCTCAATAGAGGGATCCACATTACAGAATTTTGGCTGATAACTCTATGCAATCTCTTCAAAATTATCTTTCACCTGCAGGGCACTGATGCTTCAGTCCCTTGATGCTGAGGCCTGCCTGTTTTGGGATGTCAGGGACCTGTGTTCCCCCAGGCACAGGCCTGGTGACAGCAGCAGCCACTGTACATTATAGGAGAAAAACCTGGTTTGAGCCTCCAGTTCCCACCCCTAATATACATTTTAAAGTTTTGTTCCGACTGAAGACATTATTGCATAAATGCTCTACCACTGCCCTAAGGGGATGTTTCAGAGTGTTTTGATTACTTTATGTTGTTTTCTTTTTATTCTGTATGTCAAACTGAGCAGCTGAGAGCCCAATGCAGACACTAGGAAGATGGAATGGTCCCAGCATCACCATGACACAACTCTCCCTGCAGCAGCAGGTGGCTGAGAAGGTGAATTTTGTGTGGAGAGAAGCAGGAGTATTCTATATTTTCAGTAAGAAATCTCAAGCAAGACTGCACTGACAAGGGCCTGATGCATATAGCGAAAACATCAGTGGTAAATCACAGTGGAAATAAGCATCAGCCCCAGGCTTTACTCGAGGAACAATTTTCCAGCCTCACTCAGAGTAAATTTTTCCCTCTTCTCAACCCCCCAACAATCACACTATTCTGGGCCTCCAAGTAATCAACTCAACCTCTCAACAATAAAAAGCTCTCTATGCATGACTATTTTCACCACCCGCAGGCTGAAGTGGCAGTCCCTGTCCATCCCCACACCAAAGCTAGCTCTGAGCTTTTTCCTTCTCTCCCTCAGCCCTAACCATTGACTTCTCAATCCTAGCCAGTAACTTACCCTTAAGACAGCATCCCCACTGCCCAGATACTCAGTATTCCTCAGAGATGGATTCTGCTATTAGCTTTCATCTTCCTTGGGCACTTTCTGTCAGCCCCACTGACAAATGTCCAGTGGGCTGGAGGTTTCAGCTTTTCCTTTACATCAGCCCTCACCCTAGTTTGAGCCCTAAAAGTGTCCCAGCCCTCCCAAAGACTAAGCATTTCCCAGCAGAAGGTGCTTTTTCTGGCTTCCATTCTCTTTTAGTGTGCTCATCCAGGCCCCATCTAACCATAGCTCTGGGCTTTCACTTCTCCCGTCCTTTAGGGAGCATCCCTGCTCTTGCTGCTTGGGGGCTTGGTGGACTTGTTCTGGTCTCTCCATGTCTCTCTTGTACTGGGGAGTCCAGGACTGGACACAGCACTCCAGGTGTGGCCTCATCAGTGCTAAGCAAAGAAGGGTCATGTCTCTTGACCTGATGGAAACACTCCTCCTCACGCCTTTGCAAATCCTACTTTTTTGAGCAACTGTTTCACAGGACCAATATCTAAACAACTGCTGGCCCACTAACACACAGCTTCCCAGCACTTATTGGCAGTAGGAAATAATTGTAGCTGACCCAAAATCTGACTCTTCAAAATTTTCTTCACATAGATTTTCAGGATTAGAACAGGTGTCCAAATTTATGCCTGTGCAGATTAAAGGAACTTGGGAATTCAAGCCCTTTAGAAAAACTCTGGCATGGTAATGGCAAGGGGAAGGAATTTACACGCCTGGAGGTGAAAGTTGGGTAAGTCCCAAATAACTCTGTTTCTGCTGCCCCTTTCTCTGAGTGAGGCAAGAGCCCTTCCTGTCTTCATCTCCTCTTCTCTCACCCATAAGCAAGTTCAAATCTCCTCAACATTTGCCCATTTTTGACTGGAAGCATTGTATAGATTCTTCCTCATGTTGTTTCATACCTGCAGGTGACCTGGCGTCCTCACTGACATTTCACCCCTTTCACACAAGTGACTCCAGAGTCCCTCAGCACTGGGGCTTTTCCTCCCTTTCTCCCCTTTCTTTCTCTTCCTCTTCCCTGCCTGAACACCTGTTGGAAAGAAAAGGAGGCATTAAAAAGAGACATCCTTGCTGTGGGAGCAGGGAGGGGCTGCTGCCCCTGACTCAGTGCAGTATTAGATTAGGGCGGACTCGTTCCGGGTTCAGCACATCATGGTGTGTTCCAACAGCTCACTCAGATATTTCCCCAGAGGGGAAAGCCTTTGCTTTTCCTGTGTATTCATCCATCACCAGGCAGAGCATACTCATCAAAAATGTGGAATCTGGCATGGCTGCAGGATCATTATAAGGGTTTAAAAGAGAACACTTCACCACCCCATATATCTTGTCAGATAACACCTGACAGGTCAGCTGGGGAAGTGATTGCCCTTCCCAGCTGTGGCACTGGCTTGAGAAGTGTCATCTACAGGCACAGGTCAGCTCAACCCAATCCCCCTAAGCTGGGAAACCCAGAAACTCAGAGCTAACATAACATTTACAGCATCTGCCCAACTTTCTGTATTCTATGTCTCTCTTGTAATGGAGTGGTGGCCCTGTTTCATGTGTTTTCATGTGACTTTATCTAGTCCTTATCTCAACCTGCTTTTCTTGCTGTCACTAAAGGCAATGAGATTCACAGGTGAACCTTATCCCATGAAAATAGTTATTTATGATTAATAAAAATTAAAAGATGTATCCAGAACTGATCAAGATACTGAAATCGAGATGTTTAGTTAAGGCAAGGAAAATTCCTGTCTACTCCCATTTTGGTTTTGCAAAATCAAATTAAAAAAGTGTACTGAAATACAAATGATAGAAACTCAGGAATGTCTCCTTTTCAGCAATAGAGCCCTAGAGCATTAATGTTATCAAGCAAACTGGAAGTAAAACCAAACTCCACATTACTTATGATGCACTGTTTCTATCAATACACAGCTGACATTAATTCAGGAGTGCCTGGTTTCAGTGTAGCCTGTACTTTGTTCTGCTGTCAGTGCTTACTCCAAGTACCAGGCCGAAGCTACAAAATCAGATTGCAGGCTGTTTGAGTCAAGTGTCTGTTGAAGGTAATTCATCACAGTAAAAAAATGGTTATGAGATATTAGCAGCAACTGAGGCTTCACTCACTTTTCCCTTCTTTCTTTTTATTGCCTGCGTAAAGACCAATTGCTGTTTGTCAATAGGCAAAAAAAAAAATCTTATTTTCTATGACATTAAGCAAATTCTCTCACTACTCCAGCATATAAATGCCTTGAAAGTGAGAGGGTGAAAAAGAAGAAGAAAAAGAAGAAAAAGAAAAAGAAGAAAAAGAAGAAAGAAAAAAAAACTGAGAAGGAAAGTAACCTAGAGGAAAGGTTTTACAGGGAAAGTGAAACCACTAACAGAAAAGAGGGGTGTGAAGGATGGTGAGAAAGGCTGTTCCTGAGTCAGTGTCACAGCCCCAGGCCCAACACCCGTGCACTGACCTGGACACCTGCCCACACCAAAGGTTGCACCATGGCTTCCTTTAGCCATGCGTGATGTCACTCTCCTTTGCCTTGAGAACAACAGAGAGCCATGGTATTGTGCTATTTTATCATGAGTTCCATTTCCAGCAGCACCAAGAAAATTCATACACGGGAATGGAGTGGAACCAAAGTAGACATCAAAACTGTTTTCTCTCTTACGCTGTCAGAGTAGAGTCTGGAAGCAGGTAATAGAGAAACATCCTTTTTTATTCCCCACATCTTTAAATGTAAGAAGAAATGGTCTTGTTGAGGATTTGTTATAGGGTATGTGGTAGAGAGAGGGAGAGAGGAGGACATAGGAATTTTGGAAGAAGCAAGGGAGGAATACACGAAGATTTTAGGAGCTTCCTGTCCAAAGCAGGTTTAGAGTTGCTATTCCATCACTTTGCAAATTAGCAGTATTAGGCTTGATGCATCTTCTGTAAGCAATTGTCATTGGAATATCCCCCAGAATGCAAATAACAAGCACAATAGGACTGCAGCACTCTATGCATTTATATGCAAGGGTGTAGCATGACGTGGTTCCACAGAAACAAATTATACCTAGTACTCATAAAATGATGAGAAGTTGTAGAAGTATAATTATCAGTTTTCCAACATGACTGCTGTATGCAGTAAATATGGCAGAGTTGACATCTTAGTGAAGGAAAATGAGTAAAATATATTTTTAGTTCACCAGTACAGTCTTTTAACTCCTACTAGTGTTTGAAATCCTGATGTTCCCAGCAAAAGTGATGGCCTGGAAAATTTTTCTTCTGCCTCATTTTTCCTCTAATTGTCTGTAGACAATTAGTTGCCACCTATTAGCATCCCAGCCCTTGTTAAAGTAGGCCCTTTTATTTTTTTTTGACCTGAGCTATAAAAAAGATGGTTTCAGCATAGTGCAGTGGACTTGTCATGAACATTTAAGATGTACCTAAGTGTCATATTTTCTGGGCAGTATAATAGCATTCCATTTATTGTTTCCCAAGGACTAAACTTAGAAATCAATGGCTTTATGAAGAAGCTAGTCTTATAGTGAAGTTGATTGATTCCATTCTTCCACCTTCAGGCTTCTCAGCAAAATAATTTCCCTTTAATTAAGCCATATGATGTAAATTTCATGGCAATTGATTTAATAAAAATACATGATGCAAAATAACACGGGGCAAAACACCTTAAAGAAAAGCAGAAGGATTCCCTGAGCAGAGCAGGTAATGGAAAAACTACTGGAAATGAGGTTAGAAAAACAATAACGGGGAACGAATATAGATTTTTTTTCATCATTTCTGTTTTGTAACAGTTAGATGGATGTATCCCTTGCTACAGTCCTCGTTTTCTACTGTAAAAGATGTTCGAGAAGTTGTCCTTTTTTTCTCTTTCTACCCAATTATTAATCTATTTTCTAAATTAATAATACAGTCAGTTCTGATGTTAATGCTTTCTGGAGAAAATACACATAGTTTTCTGACTTTCTTTTTGATCTATGTATGTTTTTGAGTTTCAAGTGAGAGATGTCTTCTGTTTCTTGTCCAAACCCTCGTGCTAATACTCCCGTGCCCTGTTGCACAAGTGTTACTGCATATGTGTATTTTCTAGAAAACCTGTGGGACAGTGTTAAGGCAAAATATCCTCTGCCTGCACTCCTCACTTCAAGTACTGTTTGTTTAAAATGTGGAGCTGGTAGGGACTATCCAGTTGTGAAGATTCATAACACAGTATGTGGTAGTTTTGGGGACATCCTTAGGAAAATAAATCTCTCTATAGCACATCTTTTCTCTCTGTCCCAGCCTCCTCAGGAGCCATGCAAAGGCAGCTTCCTATCTGTCATTTGCCATCATCCATCCCTTTATGGTGCAGATGATCCCTAGAAGTTATTGTCGCAGAAAGTAGGATTTTTCTATGTTGATCTGCCCAGGGATGTTCACAGGAGGAAAAGGTGCATATGGACAAGCTGGTCAGAGGAAATGGAGTCACAGGAAAATGGTGAACTCCTGGAAAGTATTGAAAGGTTGCAAGAACACGAGAAAGACCACAAGGACAGGGGAAGGTACTCAGAGAGTGCTGTGAAAAGGCTGAGTGGAGCAAACCTTGAGCAAACTTTGGCAACTCAGATCCAGAAAAGTGTGTGATTTTCACATGGGTGCTTGACTCTTCTTGAGAACATTGCTAGCTGGATAAGAGCCCTTATGGTTTCAAGGACTCAACATGTGTCTGAGGTAGCATCAGACAGGATTTTAGTGTGATTAGTTGCAGCTCTCATGTCTGCAAAATTAGCCCAACAGCCTCCTGAGAACAATTGTTTTGGACAGAGATAGGATTTTTTCCCAAGTTTTCTTTAAGGCAAAAATCTTTGACTGCCATTCTGTAGATATTGCTTGTTTTGACCTCAGCCAGCATCAGAAAAAAATAAGCTCAAATACAAAATGTTTTCTTTTGGTTTTAGGATTAAATTAAGTTTCTTTAGGAATCCTTTAGAAACACAAACACATTTCAACTCAGGCTGGGGCCAGAGCTTCACATTCAGATCTTATTTTAGTTTAATTTTCTTTACTGAACCAAACCATCAGTCTTTCCTGGCAGGCAGTCTACCCCAACTAGAATATTTTCCATAGTGAGCTCCAGATAGCCAGCATACTAATGTATGCCTTTTAAAGAAAGAAGAAATACCCAGAGTCCTGATGCATTCAATCAAAACAGCAAACAGGGATTTCCAGCCAGCCTTTTCCACAACAGAGTAAAGCAAGGGGAGAAGTAATCATTGCTTTCTGAAATCAGCCATGTCAGCCCTTGACACAAAGGAGGTTGGTGAAGAAAGGTTAGCTCTGGTGTCATCGTGCCATTAGGTCTGAGCGCTTCTGAGAGATCTCTAGTACAACCTGCCATTCACAGACCCCCAAGGAATGCTTTTGTAAATGAAAGGTTGCAAAAATCTCATTCCCTATTCCAGCACTGCACACACAACATGTTCCCCTTCCCCCCATCCATCGCAAGAAGCTAATGGGAATCAGGTCCTTAATGGAGGGCAGTGGCAATTCTGCACAGGTGGGAAGGCATAAAACATTTGCCAGCCAACCAGTTTTGACTCGTGGTCAATGAAATATTAATACATGACCTTCATAATTTTCTATTTCCATTAAAAACCTCAGGACACTGTAACTAAGGTGTTTAAAAAACACTTCTGCTTCCCGGAAATCAGTGTTTTAAAGAGAAATAGAAGTATATCTGTACGCCTTGCACTTGTGACCAGAAAGCTTCCTCCAGACTGGCTCCAGTCTTAGATACCACTGTTCTTTTTAAAGGATTTTGAATGCAACTGAATGTGAGAGATATGTAACTGCATATCCAACCAATATTTGCCCCCGAAGATGAAGGGATAAAAGGTTCTTGCTTCAGCCACACCACTGCTGGATTTTTACACTGAGACCAACTGTATTCAGGAAAGCTGTGTACAGTCTAAGAGACTGGAGCTACCCATAACACAAAGGTTGGTTCTGTCTTTTCCTGAACATTTATTTATGTTGCAGGATGGAAGGATAGCTGGTTTAAGCAGGAATGTTGATTTATTTTGTAGGGTGGAAAGATAGCTCGTTTAAGCAGGAACCCAAGCTTTTACTCTTCTTCAACTGATGCTCATAATCAAGAATATTGGTATGCACAAAGCTACCTTAGTGTTCAAAGACAACTTCTCTTCACCAGTGTCACCAATACCACAGAAGACTGAACTGGCTTACAACCAGAAGAAATCTTACCTCATGCATTCTTTTGTGGATGAAGACAGCAATCTAGAAGCAATAGGAAACACAGCTTGGGGGCTAGAAGCACAAAACACAAATGCCAGAGGTGCATCACTGGTTGAGCCACAAGCTTCCTTCGTGAGCTTGGTAAGTAACCTTATTTCTTTGTCTAAACAGACCCTAAACTCCTCTGTATCTGCTGGACTCAGAATTCTTTATTGCGTCTTGACTTTGTGTCTGTGGTATGTGGCAAAATCCTGAAGCAGCTACAGTTAGCAGGAGATTCTGACCCATAGCTGGAATTTTACTCCAAGCCATCTTTACTTTCTCGCTCATGTGTGATTGTTTCTAATGAGTTAAAAGATGCTACTCACCTGAGGAACATCATACAAATGCCTGATATTAGTAGTAATGGGTCACAGAGTGTTAGAGATGAAGTGCTGTTAAGAGTTGATATTTGTTTTGTGTGTGGTAAGCCTGCAGAAGTCTTGGGGCAGAAAATTACTGCAAAAATGAAGATTTTTTTTTTTTCCAGTGCACAGAAATGTTTTGAGTTGTTTTAATTTGAAATAGATTGCAAATATAAAGTCACAATTTTAATCACTTTCTTTTCCTTCTTTTTGTTTGGGATAGTAATACCATATTTCTGAACCAAGTTATCCTGCTATTACATAGACTGCTCTATGGTTTTGTATCACTGTGTAGCAAAACCAACCATGGACCAGAAAATAAAATCTGAAGTGTGCGAAGGAAGTGTCGTGGGAAGAAAGAGATCTGTAACACCTGATTGAGCATCAAATGTCATCTCAGTGGTTGATGCAGGGAGCAAGTTCTCTGGAGCTTCTTTTCCCCGAGCAATTCAAATTCCTTTCTCACTGTTGTCTCTGCAAGGTGCATTGGACAGATGTGTCACCGCTTGGTACAACATGGCTCATGCCTGCAGTGGTCAGGGCTGGGCCCCTGTCATGGAGTGGCCAGGATGCTTCTAGGCCGAAGTCTTCTAATTAGGCAACCCCAGTGACTCTGAGACATAAAGATCAGTATTATGTATGTGTGGGGCGTTTTAATCGAAAGTGCTTTAAATGCCAGAGATGGTTGTGTCACAGACGCCTCAGTTGGTGCCTGTGTGATGGGCATGTGATTGGTCCCCCAGGACAAGGCAGGAGGCTTCAAGGCCTGCTAAGGACACTGCTTGGCTTGTCCTGGGAAGGAAGAGCTGAATATGATGACATCTGTGGCCACAAAGTCTGTCTGCGCTGTTCCTCCATCACTTGTGCTCAGATTTCCTCTGGGAGGGAGGTGATTGATTTACTCCAGAAGGAATGAGCTACCACACAGGCGCTGCAGAAAGCAAGGGAAATAAACTGGGGAGAGAGTAAAGATAATCCCAGCTCAAATCTTTACTTTAGTTGCATCCTGGGCAGCAATCCCCACAGTAAAATAG
This sequence comes from Eulacestoma nigropectus, assembly GCA_013397775.1. Lineage (NCBI taxonomy): Eukaryota > Metazoa > Chordata > Aves > Passeriformes > Eulacestoma > Eulacestoma nigropectus. The sequence goes on from VZTE01004781.1 coordinate 1,818,181, forward strand.
AGCATTGGTCTCTACACTTACTCTGACTCTGGACACACAGATGGCTCTTAAAAATATAAATTGTCTCCCCTGACTGCTACCCCAAGTGATCGGTCCCTGCAGAAGGAGAGAGCCAAGCCTAAGGGCCTCATCCAGTTGTGCCAATACCAGAGTGTTTATTTCCGTCATCTCACCACAGGTGGGAAAAGGCTTGTATATTGATGCTTTAGACCTTACACTTTTTCCTACTCTGAAAGGGTGTGGATCATCACAGAAATCTGCTGCATTCTGCTTCTGGGCTGTGGAGAATGGGGTAATATGGGGCATTTGGGCTGACATTTGCAGACCCTGTTCCTACCCCTAAGTCTGATGTCAGGGCATTAATCCTTGCAGTAAAAGAGCATGTAAAGGGGAAGAGCCCTTGCCACCCTTTGTCTTATCTGTAGCTGCGTAATTGCTGTAGCATTCAGCAGAGTGCTGGGCTCATGAAGGTTTCCCAGCCCTTCAAACCCTGATCACAGTTGTAAGTCGGGGAACCAATCTGTGTTGGAAAAGAGCTCGAAGAGAATTTTCTCTTCTCAACAGAAATCCTCTCGCTATGTCTTCAGGCCTTGTATATTGCAAGAAGGGGTTATGCTTCTTGTATTTTGTATTCTCCAAACTGTAACTATAATCCCAACACAAACCCTACTGTTATTCACAGAGGAGGTAACCTCCCTCCCTAAAGGAGCACGTAATTTTACCTCTGCTAACACCAGCTGTCCTTACATTGTTGAAAGCCCCACAATGATGAATGCTTCATTAAAGTAAACTACAGAAGCCAAGCCCACCCCATCCTCTATGCCTGCCAATAGCCAAGGTATCATTCTCTATGGGAAAAGAGAACCTGTGGCCTTGATCACAGCACCACCAGTTCTTGTCCTTGGATTTTGTGTCCTCTGGAATAGAACTTATTCTTAGAAAGTGTCACTGGCCTCACCCTAATTCCAATCCCAACTAGGAAGTGTGCCACAATAAAAATGAAAACGAGGAATTGGTCCCTGATGCTATCTTCCTGCCTGCTTCTAGAGGCTCTGTAGAATATTGAAGGAAGCTGAGCATTAGAATATATCTTTGCTATAAACCCAAATCCTACCGCTGTCCTTCTTGTACCTTAAGAACTAATAACCACAGTGAAAGAGAATGTGACACCTACAAACATCATTCTCCTTCCTAAAGCTGTGGGTTCTGATGTTCTCTGCAGTAAACTGGCCTCTTAAAGCTGTTGCTAGGTATGCTGTCTTCGTGGATGGCACCAGGGGGGCAAACAGGTAATTCCTGATCACTTAAATCTATCAAGCTCTAGACTGACCCTAGCTACCCTGCATAGCAGCTGCAACATTAAAAAGAAAGATGCTCACACATATGTTCACTTACATACATATACATCGTGTTTTCTCTGTTCAAAATGCAAATATTAATGACACAGCTTTTCTTCCAGCCTTCACAGAAGTAATTTGGGTTCCTTTTGCAAAAGAAAAAGGGATGCTACTCCCTGTCGCTAAAAAGAAAGGTTTAGAGAGCAAAGTCTGCTGACATAGAATTGAAGGAGTGTCTCTTTTGGAAGCAACGAGACTTCTTGCTTTCCAAATGCCCTCTCTTTGCAGACCTGGGAGATGCTGTTCCCTTGAAGTGCCTGAGTTTGCTCTTGGATGTTCACTCCCAAAGGGAGCTAACATGCATTCAGGATGTGTATTCAGTGGAGCTGGGTAAAAGGGGGAGCGACCCAATCTGCCAGTGCAGGCACATTAGGCAGCTACTGCCTTAATTACCTACTGGGTGTCTCAGGTTAGGTGATGTGACAATTTCCCAGTGATAACAATTATCTTTCTGGACTGTGATTCACTTTTTGGTGGGTTTATCAAAGCCTCTTGGATAAAATATGCATGAGCACATCTTGCCCATCCTCCACACCCAGGCTGCTACCACAGGTTAGCAGGCATCCTGGCCCAGCTGGCAGCACTGGAAATGTTTTCCATCCATGCTGCAGCAACATAATGGTGGAGAGCTTACTTGCAAGAGTCCGTTAGGCTTGTTCTTGGTACCATTTTCTTGATCTGATTTCATCCATATTTTACTGAAGAATGGTACAAAACCAGCACAGGGCTAAAGCATAGCCTTTAAAAAAATGGAGAGGTGCAGTCAGACAAGATTATGAATGCTGTATTTTTCTTTTATTTTTTTTTTTTTTGCTTTGTCTCATTCCTGAAGCTGCCTTCAGCAATTTCCGTAAGAAAACAGTTATTAGTTTTAGTAGTATTACAGTGGCATTCAGGTAATGATTTTTAGAAAATGGTTACAGAGATACCTATTTTTGTGTGTGTGTGTATGTGGAAGAGAAATATGCCATTTATAAAAAACATTCTGTCCGTACCTGTAGCCAGTTAGTGTCAGAAGACTGTTTGTAAACTCAGTTGTACTCGGTGCTTTCATTGATTCCTTGGCTGAATTATTTTGCAATACGATGAACCCACTAATTGTGCATCTAAATAAAATAAAATTTTAATAAATTGAATGACTTTTATTTTACCTTGGATGATAATTTATCGACACAAATAGAACTACTTAATTAAATTTGGCGTAGCTAGGTCTGCTGAGGACACAATAAACCCTTTTGCCATGTGATTTTAATGTTTTGTTGGGTTTTTTTTTAATATATTTTAGACTGTCCTGATATTCCTAGATTAGATTGTGTTTATTACAGCCATATAGACAGTAAATTATTTTGACTATGCAGTTCTTAAGGATCCCACACAGATTTAGCATAGATCTTCCATGAAGAAGGCCTATTAATTTATAATTTCTCATTAAATACATCAGAGATTGAAATCCACTGTTACTATTCTGGAAATAGATACCCTAATTCAGGAGTACCAAGCCTGCAATTTGTAAAAATGGAAGGAAAGCAAGGAGGACAGACTTAACATTTATCACCATCTCTCAAGAGTTCAGATCTCAGTAAATCTTGGAAAGTTTAGTAGGAAAAAAAAAAAGTGCAGCATCCCAGTGAGCTTTCCCAGTGTTCTGAAGACTTGAGGTGTCACCTACACATCTACAGAGAGCATCTTAGCTAGAGGAGAAGCCAAGGAAGTCTTGTCTTCCACAGCATCCAGAGCAGAGTGATAATCCTTGTTCATCCCCGCAACGTTCTTCCTGGTGGAATTTCAATGGATGCTTGAACCAGAAAGTAAAGAGAGGTCCATAAGTTTACACATCCGAGAATGAAGTTGACACAACTGTTGGTCTGCTCTGCAGGGCAAAACTCAAGAAGCCCCCACCAGCACCTCAGATCCCCAGAGTGAGTGTTGCCAACCCACCACGACACATGAAGTTCTGTCACTGTCACCAAACAAGCAGACAAAGAGCTAAAAGCCCTTCTACTGAAAGATTAGCAGATGCCTTCTTGCTGACTAACAGGCCTGCAAGATCAGGGATGGGGGAGAAAAAGCTTTTAAACTGACGCCTTCATTCCATATTCGGGAGAAGAGGGTTTAAATTCTGATTTCGTTATTGTGCTTCACTCAAAATAATGACACATTTTTTAGTTGATTCCTACATCTACATTATGTTTAGGTCTTATGTTCTTGTATTATACAAGTACACATTGGTACTACACCAAGATATTTACATTTAGAATAAGCACACAGAGAAAAATTGCAGCTAAGAACAGCCAAGAAACAAAAATACATGCAATATCAGGGTAGACATATTACACTTTACTTAAAGTTTGCCTCTTTGTAATTTTGTAAACATATTGCTAAATCATTTCCAAATAATAAGATACCTGATTTTGTCTACTGGGGGGAATGTGGGGTGGTGAGGGGGGAAGGAGGAGGGAGGAGGAGGGTGGGAAGGGGAAACAACAACAAAACTGCAACCAACCAACCAAAAAACAATAATTTCCCCCAAAACCAAAGAATGACACTGCTGCAGCTTAGCTCAGGGAATGGCCTCTTTGGTTTGAAGGAATATTGCTCAAGCAGGCTAGAAGGTTTGGAAACCTTCTCTCGGTTGAATTGGGCAGTATGATTTGGGACTATACTGAAATGTACAGATTTATTCACAAGTAAATACCTTGAGGTCATTGGGGGGTCACTGGTTACTGACATCCTGTGCTGGGAGCAATCTCTCTTGTTTTCACCCAGTTTATAACTTCATTTTGAAGCACTTCTTGTGCTGTTCACTGGCCTTCCTTTAGTAATGCAGCAGGCAGAAACCATCAAGCAGCTCAAAACAACCTCCTTAGGTTTTCAGAATGCAGCTATTAGAGAAGGAAAAAGAGCACCTTCCCTCCTTTACCCATCTGGTGCCTGCTCTGCAGGGGTGACAACTGTCAGTGCATAGGCTGACAGAGTACTAAGAGGGTGGCCTTCTCCGTGAGGGAGGAATTCACATTTAAATAACTCCAAGAATTTTTATTCCCTTGGTTTCAACTGTATTTTGAAAAGGGCTATGTACCTGAATTTGGCAACAGAGACGAGGGAGGAGGCAGGGTGAGGAATGAAGCCATAAACAAGCCAGCCCAAGACAGCTCCTTGTTGCGAGCCTTCCTAATTTTGACACATGCTCACATATTTTAGAGTACAGCACATTGAAGTTGATTGTTTTGGCTGCTCTTGCTCCTGGTTCTTGGCACCTGTCCTGGCTTCTGGAGTACTGGGAAGAGCCCACCTCCTGCCAAGCTCACAGACACAGTGCAGGGGAACTCACCAGCATCGTCTGTCCTCTGAAAATCTAGTCCTCTGCCAGGTACACAGGGGAAGTTGGGTCCCAGGTGAGGTGGCAGGGCTGTCAACTCCCAGAAGGTTTGGATTCAAGGGGGAAGATGGCACAAAATAGATTTGGAAAACAAGGTTGATGCCCAATCCATTGTTTTTTAAAAAGGAACTATTTAGTAACTTAATATTAAGGGGGAGAAGTGGCGGGTAAGCCAAGCCAAACACATTCTTTCCCAAGCAGGTGTAGCATAAAGTTCTGGAAAATTTCTGACGATATCTATAACACCTAGAACAAAAATTTTAACAGTGTGCTGGCACTCAGTGGGTGGGTAGCAGCTGTTGTTTGCTTGCTGGCCTTTTCTTTTCTCTCTTTCAGATCTGTCTTCTCACCTGATTCTCCCTGTGGCCTGTTAACTCCAAACCTTGCTGTTGTCATTCAGGTTCAGCTGCTGTGCTGCATCCTGTGCGGAGCACTGCACTTGGAGCAGAGCATAGACTGACTGAAGAAGGTCCAGAAGCCCACAACGAGATAACTGTTCTGAAGAAATATTGAACTAACTTGATATAAGTTGGACACATGAAAATTACCTTCAAGAACATAAAAAAGCTACTGCAAGAGAGGAAGGAAATATAGTCACGGAACCACAGAATTGATGAGATTGGTAAGGACCTCTGGAGATCATCTAGTCCAAGCACCTGTTAGGAATACAGTCAGCTAAAGAAGGTTGCTCAGGGACATGTGCTGTTGTGTTTTGAATATCTCCGATGAGAGAAACACCACAACCTCTCAGGGAAACCTGTGCCAGTCTAATAATCCCCCTTGGAAAAGTTTTGTTTGTATATTTAAATGGAATTTCCTGTATCTCACTTTGTTCACATTTCTTCTTGTCCTGTCCCTGTGCATGACAGAGAAGAGTCTGACTCTGTCTTCCAAATTCTCTCCCAAGCATAAATAACAATCAGGTGTTTATACACATGGAGGACATCCCTCTGAGCTTTTGCTCCTCCAGGTTGAACAGTTCCATCTCTCTCAGCCTGTCCTCCTATGTCAGATGCTCCCATCCCTTAATCATCTTTGTGGCCCATCACTGGACTTGCTCCAGGATGTGCACATCTCTTTTTTACTGTGAAACCCAGGTGCAGATGGCGTGCTCCAGATATGACTCACCAGGTCTGGGCAGAGGTGAAAGATCACCTCCCTCAACCTGCTGCCATTGCCTTTCTGAACACAGACCACAAGGCTTGTAGTTTTCTTTTACACAAAATCATGTTGCTGACCTAAGGTCAAATTGGTATCCACCAGAACTCCCAGGTCCTTTTCTGCAAAGCTGTTTTCCACCCAGAAATCCCCCAGCCTCTACTTGGGCATGGGGTTGTTACCTCCCAGGGGCAGCATTTTGCTCTTCCTTTTGCTGAACTCTGTGAGATTCTCACCAGCCTGTCAAAGTCCTTCTGGATGCCTGCACAACCCTCTGGTGCATCAGCTGCTTCCTTAAGTTTCATGTTACCTGCGGGCTTGCTGAGGGTGCTCTCTGTCCCAGCCTGGAGGTAATTAATGAACGTGTTAAATGGTACAGAACCTGGCACCAGCCCCTGGGGCTCACCCCTGCTGCCTGGTCCCCAGTTACACTCTGTGCCACCGACTGCAATCCTTTCAGCCTGGCAGTTCAGCCAGTTTTCGGTACATCTCACTATCTGCTTCTCTAGCCTGTACTTTACCAGTTGTTCTTCATATAAGCTGTCAGCTCTGCAGTGGATTGGACAAGAAGTCAAATCACAGCAAGAGACATTAATACTAGACAAAATAAAAGAGTTTTTCCAAAGTTTTCCCAAGCACTGGGATAGGTTTTGTGAGTAGATGGTAGCTGGAATAGATAACCCATTAAGGTCATCTCCAGACTTTGTTCTTTGATCCTTAATAACATTTTCAGAAACATCAACTGTGTGTATTGCTTCCTCAGAATGAGCTAAAGTGGAACTTGATTAGCTGAATGCTCCCAGGAACTCCTCAGGAAATGGGAGAGGGGTAAAGAAATGGAAGGACAGTGTGAGTTCAGTGCAGATGTACACCCTGACATGGGAATTGCCTCAGCCCACACTGACATCACTTGGATTTCTGGAGCTCGGGCTTAGATTCCTTGCTCTACAGGAAATTTTTTTTGTTCAGACATGAGATATTCGCATGTGCTTTAAGCACCTTGATTAGCTACTAGAGCATTTCAGCATATTAACCATTGTTGTTTATTTTCTAGATTAAATATAATCACATGAGTTTAAAAGAGCAGAGCATAGAAATAACCACTGTGCTTATCCCCCTGCAGGAGAAATTGAGGCTGGAGCTTGGAAGCAATATCCCTTTCTTTTTTCCTTCACATGGACACAGGAGTGCCCATGTCTCTGGTTCAGATGGAGAAGCGATTGTCGGCAGCAAGAGAAGCTGGACTGTCCAAGCCCTGTGCCTGTAAATAGAAAACCTGACTCTCTAGGAGAGCTGCTGCAGCTGATAAGGTGGATATAAACAAATATGGAGCACAAGGGTGCAGCTGTATGTGATGAAGGCAAACACATCTTTACTCCAGTGCAAGTCCAGTAGACTTCCATCTCCACCTTCATACCTGTCATTTGCCTTGTCCCCACGCTGACAAGACAGAGTTCCTTTCTTCAGGCTTAATGTGTTTCCCAGGCTGGGAATATGGCATGGTTTCTGCACTGGCCTACTGGAAGATGGCTCCACACAACCATCTCTGCTTACTTTGCAATAGTTTCCCTTGAGCTGCTTGTTCCACGCAACCCCTGCAGAGGTTATCACCCTCTTATTCCTTTAAACCTTTGTCTGGGTCCAGGAATAAGATAAGCAAAGAAAGTTCAGATCTGCCTTCCCCCTCTGATTCCTGTCTGAGGTAAATGGGCATCTGGACAGCTTCTCAGGCCAATAGGTTGTGAAAAGAGGCAGTAGGAGACACTGCCCAATTAAAAACTGTAGTTAAAGACATTGTCCAGTTTGCTTTGCAACTTCTTTTTAGAAGGGAAAACACAGATTTAGATGTGCTGATTCGATACTGGTGAGGTGGCAGTGCAGGAGCAGATCTCACAGGATAAGGTTTTCTTGGCTCTGATTCATTGTTGTTACAAGTTGGGACTTCTATGTTCAGAGCTTTGGTTCTGCATGTGAGAGAAAGGGATGGCAGTCTTCATCAAGGGAGTCTGAATCAGAAGTGATTCATAGCTTGTGAAGTACTCAGATACTTCATGTGAGTGCCATAAAATGACTTGAAAAGAAACAAATGTGAAATATGAGACTGGATGAAAGGGAAAGGACAACATAATGATCCACCCACTTTCGGAGGCCAGAACAGACCATTATGGCAGTTCAGTAAGACTTCGCCCATAGCACAGACCTCAGGACTTCACTGAGCTAAATTCCTACTTCATTGCAAGAGCTGTTGTTGAACTAGAGCACACATTCTGAGAAAACTGACCAACTTGATCTTAGATGGAGAAGGCAATAGGAGAATCCACCACTGCCCTTGGTAAGTTGTTCCTTCTCTATTAAACATACATTACTTGTTCTTATTTGTTTTATTTGTATGGCTGATAGCAATCTGACATTTCATGCTGGTGTGCTGGCTAGAGGGGCACACTCTTTTCCTAACTCTGTTCCCTGGCATGGGACTCTGAGCACCACTAAAGGCGCTGCACTGATTTTTCATTTATAAGGTTGACTCGCTCTCTTGAGCCCTAAAGCCATGGAGACCTAGGAGCACTCTCTGACTCCAGAGTCTGGGTGAGTGCCTGGGCTGTGACCTGTTTTCGCGCTGAGTTGCGCACTGCCTTCCCCTGCCACCCCTCTCTGTGCTCTGCTTCTGCACCAGAAAAGCCCAGGTGAACTAACTGGCCAGAAAGCCTCTCCATCTGTCTTCCCAAGGAAGATGGGAAGGGGACAAGGACCCTGTGATGTACGGCAGGATGCGTGCCCGAGGCAGGCTGGGTGGATGCACAGAATATTCCACTCTAACAAATGCTCACCAACTTGTGATCATTTTTTGAGGTTCACCACTGAACCCTCTCTAGGATTTCAGCTTTCCCCTGTGAACCCCATCTTCAAATGCACTGTCCCAAGGCTGGCCATGCTGGTGCTGAGCACAGCAGTAACGAAACTTTCTGAGGTGAAACGACAAGCAAATGTTCTGCAGTTTTCTCTCCAGATTTGATTTTGATTTCATTTGAATGGTTCTATTCCTAATTGCTTGCCTATAGCGAAAACTTAATGTGTTGATTTTCCAAGGGCTACAGAGCAGCACTTGGAGAACAATCAGTCAGATGTTTTGTCACATCCCAGGCAGCCTTAACAGCATTTGCCTGAAATGAAATGTAACATCTCTACACTGCAGGCAATATTTTTGCTGATAATGCTTCTGCATATCTTGCTAAATAAAAATAGATCCCTCCTTTTTTTGGTTTAGACATCAGTTAAAAGCAAACCCAAACCCCAGCTTGCATTAAGATAACACAGTACCAAACTGGAAGATGGAATTGTCCTCCGCATTTGACTGCGGTCACATCACGTCCCTGACTTGATCCTGGGCCATCTGCTAATTGCTGTGGTTTTGCAATCAAGTATTGCAAAGCTAATTTAGTTTGGAAGAAGCTGTTGGAACACGGATTCATCCTTGGAAATCACATAGCATCTCTGCTAATGGGTGCTGCTCCCATTGCTAAGCTGCTCCAGCCTGCTTTGCCACTGGATAAACTAAGATAGAGTCCTGCCTTTTAAAGACTTCTGACACCCTGGGGTGTTGAGCAGCTTTGCAAGATGCTGCAAGCTAAGGAAATCTCTGAGGCCATCTGTCCTTAATACTGGACTCAAGGGCTGTAGGGATGCCGAACCTGCAGGCATGATGGTCAAGCACCCCAAAGCACTTGGGAATCCCATATCAGAGCACACCAGCAATTTGCCTGCCAGCATGTGGGAACTGCTATGCCAAGCAGTTGTGCAGCACATGGTGCAGGGGATACAGGGCAGGTCATGCTCTGGGCTGCTCTGTTGGCTTCTCTGTCTTGTAGCTGCCAAAGCCCAAAATGCAGCACTGCCCTGCACCCCATGCCACTGCCAAACACACCAAGAAAAGGCAGAAACTAGATGCAGAGTGCATTCAGACCAAAGTGGCATGCTTGGATTCCTGAAATCCTCTGTGTGTCCCTTTGAATGCAGTGGCAGCAACAGCACAAAACATTCCCGGACCTGCTGTACCAGCCTCCTTGGGGGCCTTTGTCCTAGACATTGGTCTGTCACGGGTATTAGAAACATCAGACTAAAAAAAACATGATGGAAGGACAGGCACTGATGTGTCATCATCTTCTGCTGTCATAACCAGCGCTTTTACGATCTCCATTACTCTGATGTCCCATTTAACTCAGTCTTTTAAGGTACTTGTCCTTACAACACCCCGGTGAGGGACAGGAAATGCTGCAGATGGGCACAGACCATGTCTGTGCTAATAATAGTAGCAAACATTCCTAGAGTTGTCTGGCGCCCCCCAGGCCAGAAGCACCGTGTGGGTTGTGGTAGCTTAAAGGGTCACTGTTGAATGAGACCACAATTTAGGAGGCACAGGCTGTGGCATGGACAGTGTAGGGGAGGCCACATGCCTCTTGCACATCCCCCAGTCCCCTCTGCCCTGTCCCATGCTTGAGGCAGCCAGGCATGCTCAGGCTTCGAAACTGGGGTCTGCAGGTTTCACCCCCAAGTTTGTGGTTTCTGGATATGTGGGTGCTGCTTCTGCTTTTGCAGCCTGTAAAAGATGATGTCTTTGATGCTTTTGCTGTTTCCCCAGGCTCAAGGGGGAGGAGACATCTGCCTCCTTTGGGCTGGAGCCAGCAAAAGCACGGCTGGCCATGTTCAATTAATCCTATCTCAGCAGAGAAGAGAGATGCCACTTCTGGAGACTAGCAGTCTCTGACCCAGGTCAGTTACAGGCAGCACGGGATCAGCAGGTAGCTTGGAGTGGAATGAGGGGTTTAAGGCCCTTGGAAAAACTGTATTTGTCTTGTCTAGCAAAAAAAATAGCAAAGAGCAGCTCCTACTAGTGAAGAGTTTTTTAACTGGATGATGCTGAGTTCAGGGTGATTTGAACACGAGTGTCAGAGCAAGAGGGCTACACGAGGAGAAATTCTGCTGGAGGACAGTGCAGGAGGACACACCAAAGTGGCACACTCTGTATCACTTCTTATGTTGCCTGGCTCGTGTCACGCTCAGGCAGTTCTTAGGACTTGCTTGACCGAGTGCTACCTGGCACAAGCTAAGAGCGTGTTGGGTGTAATTCAACAGTAGAGGCAAATGTGCTCCAGATCCTGGGCACATGCCCTCATCTCACTTAGGTTTCTTGGGCAGAGGAATACCCAGAGAAGCAGTGTCTCGTTTTCCGAGACATGCTGCTCTCCCTCCCACTGATCTCAGATTTATCCAGACGCTTTAGGTAACCACTCAAATATTTTTGTAAACCTTGTCTCAAACATGTGGCCCACCATAGTTTGGGAACTCTGTGGCAGAGGAGGAGACTCATCCAGCATCACTTGGCTGCTATACTTGGGCTGCTCACGTGGGTAAGGTGAGGTACCAGAAATAGGCAAGGTGGGACCTGTGTTCATCATGCAGCCCCCTCAGGGCAGGGATCTGTCTTTTCTTCATTTGTCTGCAAAGCACATAGCTGTGGCCTTGTGTAAATAATGCATAACATGCAGTCATATTTTCTACGCGTCCCTACACACACAGATGGCTTCAATGGGAAAATGTCATTGCTGATCATAAAAGGCAACAAACTCCTCAACCACGAAAATAAATAAGTGGCATATTGTTGGCTTTTGCAGTCAGTAGGATCCTACATGAGGGGATTTTTTCCCCCCATGTATGCACCTTCAGCAAATTGATTTGGTAAGACCCAGTTCCAGACATCACCTTATTTCAAGTTCAGTTACCTAGGAAACTGCAGTGTACTGCTGGGACGAGCTGCCCGCTCCTGCTTCTGTTGGAGCTATTACACACATCAGCTCTTCCTTCAGGAAGAACAGAGTGCTGCCGATGCCAACTTCCAGCCTTTTTATGCAGATCTGGGCTGTGCATGCGTGCAGAGGGAGGCCCACAGTCACCAATGCCCCTGGGAGGGAGACACGCACACTGCCCACACCTGTGTCCGCGTACTGGGAGTTGTTCATTTAGCTGAGAGGAGACGTGTAGATGTGGCAGCTACCTATAGCATGGGAGTGTGGAGATGCATGCACCGGCTGTGTGCACATGGGAACTAGCACTGGCTGTCTGTGTGAGCACACAGTCCTACCCAGAATGGCTGCTCACCCACGTAGGTGCTGCTTCTCGTGAAATGACTGAAGCTATCAGGGCTTCCACAAAATGGTCGTCGAATCTGAGGATCTGAGATAACATGGTCTGGTTTTTTTTTTTCAGAGGACTCGTCTGTCGAAGACGAGTTCACCTTCTTTGGGACAACAAAGCCTTTGCACTCTCTGCTCTGTAGTTTCTGAGAAATGAGGAGCCCTTGAAGAGCAGCTCTAGCACACTGTAGTGGCGCTTGCCAAAGAGCTGGGTGGGAAGGAGCCCAAGCACCACTGTTACTTTTTGAAATACTTGATTTTTACCAGATTACTGTAATGTGCCCATAGTGGCAGCTTGTCTCTCAGGTGTGAGATATTCAGCTACACCTTGCCTCAGGACACAGGAGGCTCAGGTGCTGGGCTGAAGGTGGAAGAGTGTAAGCGAACAGCTGGAGTGGGGAATCCCATTTCCTTCCTTGCACCAGGGCCCAGGAGCTACATGTCGCCATGGGGATGCAAACATATGCATAGTCAACTCATTTACTCTTGTTTAGCACAGGTAAGCTGACTGAAGCTAGCTCCTATTTAGTAGACAGCCCTGTCAGTGAGAAACACCCTATTCCCCATGCTGTCGTTCAGCAATTTTCCAGAGACAGAGGATGGTTTTAATGTTTTCTTTTACAGGAACGTGGAGCCCAATATGCATCTCGCAGATGGGAAAATAAAATCTGCTCTGCATATCTCTCTGATTAGTTTGTTCTGTGGCATAACTCATGTAGCCATCTGCAGGTGTTAGCAGCCCTTTACACGGTCTTTCACCAACTACAAATATTGTGGCTGCTCTGGTAGAAAGGAAAAATATCTTAAGGAAGTGGAAATGATCAGAGAGGCTGCCCTGAGGTGCCATGGTAGGAGATGAGTTGTCTGAGGAACCATTTATCCTGATGGACTTTGAGGCACTACATACATCTTGCATTGTTTGCAGGAGAAGATCACAATTTTTCGTTTTGCTGTCCTCTATGGGAACTCAGTGAATAACAGGGATAACAAACTCACAAGAACAGGAGGTGCAATCCTTCTGTCCCTCCCCCTATCTCCATAATCTGCATCTCTGGTGTAAGGAATAGCAGAATAACTACTGTGTGGGCTAGAGCAGTGACCTACAAAAATCCACCTGCAGGGAGCAGGGCTGTGTCTGGCCTTTCTTCTAAGCCTCTACCTCACCTCCTGACCTGTCTGGCTAGAGACTCAGCTCACCATTAGAGATGTCAGTGTAGCAAGCACCAAAGATGTCAGTGTAACAAGCAACAAAATATTACCAGCAAGGTCTAACTGTTCAGAAGGAAGAACACAAACATTATGAGTCATGCCTTGTGGAATACTTACATTTGATACATACATATGAGCATACTTTCTGATCCATTGCACCATTTTTCACCAACTGGCTACAAAACACCTGGTTTCCATCAGTAACTATCCTGATAGGCATTTGTCTGGTGCATGCTTGCCATGTCAAAGCTATTAGGGTTTGCAAGAAACTTGTTGACCTATTTAAGTTGTGTATATCTAGATAGACAGCTAGATGTGCAGTCAGGTAGATACTTGAAAGTCCAGCTCAGTGACAGAGAAACCTTTACTTTCATCAACCTGCCAGCACTGTCATTACTGACATTTACTTGGCATTACCCAGTCTAATATACAGTCCTGTAGTTCACAAAATCATATCACAGAGTCACAGAATGGTTTGGGTTGGAAGGGGCCTTAAAGATCATCCAGTTCCAAACCCTCTGCCATGGGCAGGGATACCTTCCACTAGACCAGGTTGCTCAAAGCTTCATCCAACCTGCCCTTGAACACTTCCAGGGATGGGGCATCCACAGCTTTCCTGGGCAACCTGTGCCAGTGTCTCATGACTCTCTTTAATTGTTGCATATAATTATTATAACAAACTTGGCCCATGTCTGTAACGCACACTATGTACATTTATGTGTGTATACATACACATATACATACAAAGACCTGTATATATAGATATATAGATATATAGATATATATACACATATATATATATACCCCCATGCATGTACACTCAGAAGAACCTCTGTATGTGTTTCAATCTCATAAACAACTAATGTGTAAAGGATAGGACAGATTTTCTTTCATCCACTACCTCCAGGATGCAGTAGGGCATTTTTAACAGCACTGAATGAAACCGAGGGAGTGAGCAAGAGCCTACCAGATCAAAATCTCAAAATCTCTGCAATGCATCTTTCACTTCCTGGGGCAATCATTCTTGCATCTGGGGACCTGCTTTTATGAATAGGTGTTCAGAGAAGGGATTTGGCTGTAGCAATTCTATCTATGCCTGGGACTCTTTCCTGCAAACTTTTATGTGTGTCAGACATTTCAACTGAGTTTATGTGTTGTTTTGCATAACAGCATCTCCAGAAAGGTTTGCTTTCCTGGCTGCTTATAAGTCACTGATCTTTGATCGTTGTGTACCTGTATCCTGGAGGGTATTATGTTTGTTTGTACGTATTTCTCACTTGAAATACAGTAAATGATAGAGAAACTTCGGCAACAGCCAATTTTGGAATAATTATCTGAGCTGTAAAAGCTTCTGGGGCCTCACAGAGATAGTGGCAACAGATGCATCTGTGCCTGTGTTAACCTGCTTTCCCAACATCCCCAAAGCTTGACTGCCTTTTTTGACAACATGACAAAAGCAGTGAAGAAAGGGAAAGAAACCTAGTTAGAGAGAATAAAGCATTTACTTACTTTGAGAACTGACTCAAGGTATGGATGGTACTAAAAAGACAGAAGGCTGACCAAAGGGCTGTAATGTCTAAGAACACATTTTTCTCTCCAGATGATATTTTTCATGTCCTGTGTCATCTATGTCATCTTGCACATCTCCTCTGTCACGAAACGTATGCAGGTAGCAGAAAAAGGCCCAAAAATGCAGCAGCTCCCTCACCTCAGACCCATTGACTTTTCTCAGAATAACCAAGAGCATAAAGTGGAGATTTCACCCCTTCCCCTCAGCTAGGGTCAGAGTTGGCTCCTTGAGCTGCTGGATGTCTCTGTGAACCTACAGACAATGGCTCAGCTTCACCATAAGCAGAGTCTCAGGCTCCATCCTTGGTCTGGAATTGCTGGTGTTACCTCTGAAATCGGTCCTGCCATCTCAAGGCTGCCTGACCCTTTCCATGCTAAACTTCTGTTTTAATTTCTTTATAACCTAGCCTGAGCATGATACTTTTTTTGGAAGATGACCATATGATAAGCTTAGGTCTAGACCTGGTTTCCCCATTTTAAGAACAATGCACTTCAACTGGAGGAGGAGCAGGGCAGGGACACAGAGGGCAATGACTGTCTGTCTTAGAGAAGGCTGAATTTCTCTTGTTTAGTCCAGCAACAAAAAAAAGATGAAAAAATTTAGAATTGTTATCTGAAAGTATCCTAGAAAGGAAGAAGGGTTGCTTTAAAAAGTCAGTTTAGCATGATAGCAAATGGTTTTAAAATGTCTGGGAGTCAGTCTAGACTGGACATTAAATGCTCCTTCTGCTATCAGTGTGATGGGGTCCTTGCAGAGGCTTCCACAGGATGCTGTGAACCCAAAATAACCCAATTAGCTTTGAGGTGAAGTTGAGCAATTGATGAAAGGGACCCTACAAAGCCATTGCCTGCCAGCACAGGACCCTGCATTGCATCATCTAGGACATCTCTTCCAGGACAGCATTTCTAAGATGGGAACTACACTTTGAACACAATTATGTGAATACTGAAGTTGTAAATAGGCTGTTCAAGATGGCTAAATTCACAAGCAAGACTTTACTGCCTCTACCACTTTTCCCTCACAGTGCTGTGGAAATAAGTGTATCATTGCCTTATCTCTGCTCAAGTATTAAAGTCAGAATGTGTTAGAAACAGCCAGGAGAAAATTAAATACGATTCCATTTGGTGTTTTGTAACGTGTGCTGAACATTTTATTTTCTGTCAGAGAAATATTGAATAGTGGTGTATTTGAACAACACTTTTTTTGAAAATATAGCACGCCATTGCATAAATGAAGCATATTTTTTAGCATAAGGATACAGTTTCTAAGTTTTCCTCAACTTTTCAAACTTTTGAGTGGTTGGATATTCAATCTTATCATTCTTTTAATTTAGAGGGGTATTTGACTGTAGTAGTGCTGAGGTGGCTGCAAGGATGGTCAATTGAAACAGATTTTAATCAGTGGTGCTGTGACATTAAGATAATAGGAAGGTTGTATAGTGGTGGATAATAAAAGCTGACAATAAAAACAAAGTTTGTTTTCAAGTCAAATTATAACTGAACTGTTTTGAGCTGTGCTTTACTAAATCCACTCACAAGAGTAGGATCAGTAAAAGAATTTCCTGCCTTGTAGGGAACGTCTTCTAGAGAATGTCTTCTCTAAAAGAAGCCAGCAAATTTCAGCACTGATAACTTTCTTTTTCCTAAAACCAATTATTTTCAAACATGTCATCTACACTAGCTCTCAGTGAGGATTAACTACATGACAGGCTTGAACTTTTAAAAGCAAGTGAGTTTTAAATTATGAAAGAGCAGGGGGAAAAGGTGAGACTAATTTTTACTGTACAGAAACATGTAAAGTTTTTCAGTGCATCATCATTTATAGTCTTCTTGCCATAATTATAATGAAAATTATTCCCTTTCTCTTCTTTTTTTGACTCCCTAACAAGAAATGCTTTGTGATTGGATGATGTAGACTAATTTTTAATGAATCATTTATTATATGAATAGCTTATTGCAAATGAAACTCCCCCATCTAGCCCAGGAGTATTTTTTTGTTAATTACTTTGCAAGCATTAAAGAATATTTCTAGTTCAAATTGCCTGGCCCAACACTACTGAATGCTACATTTGTGTTGTCTGACTGTATGGGATCAGCACCAAGAGCTGGGTGTCTTGTCTGGCTCTTTGTGACAGTCAATTCAAAATCCGATTTCAGCAAATATTCATAGACATTATGTGAAAATATGCTTCACTGTACTCCTCCAGAAGTATATTTCTGTATATTTTCGGAGAATGAATCTCATAATACTCACACTGCTTAAACCCTCCTAGGTTAAGAGGCCTGCTGCTATTGCACTGCAGAGAGGCTTTCATCCTCAGAGCTGGCACACATTGAACACTGACACTGGACATTTCTGGGAATATTCCCATAATTTTCTAACTACATGTGGGTTTGCACCAAGTGTGAAATGTTTTAGCCCTAAAGCAAATACTTACAGATGTGGGAAGCTGGTTGCTATTCAGGATTTGATTTGCTACAGTGAGTTCTTCCCCAGCAAAATTTCCGCTGATGGGATCTGTGTTATCAGGACATCAATTTCCCCCCACAGGCCACCAAAATGATAGACCTTCAAAGCTAAGATAGTCAAAGTGGTCAATAAATGTCTTCACCCAAGACAGAGAGGAAAACATCAGGCTTTCAGTGTGACAGAGTTTCTGTTCATAACTGTTTATCACCTTTTTGTTTGCTTGTTTGTTTGTTTTGGTCTAAACTCCAAGTTGAGACATCAGTAAACCCCTAAGAAGGCTGTGGAAAGGCAGTAGTACCCAAACAGTGGCTTAGCTGGTGGCCAAGGACAGACAACCCACATTTCTCAGTGGTGTCACATATATATTCTCCTCTGGTTGGAGGTTTTAATGAGGGAGATGCTTCCAGGATGAAAAAGAATAACTGGACTGAGAAAATTTAATCCTGAAAAATGAAAGAGGAAGACTGAAAAGAAGATGATCACAAGTTTCAGGATTTAAACTTCTGTACCTGGGATGTGATCTGTAGGAGAGGCAGTCTGTGTCGTGCCTAAGGTTTTTTCCTTTTTCCACAGAGGGGTCCAATCTGGCCACTCTCGGCCAGATAATGTTGGACAATTAAACAGGCAACACACTGGCTTCAGTGCAGCAGCTGCGGCTGCTTCCCCAGGGCTTGAGGGCTCGGACACAGCATCCGATGGCAGCGACTTCATGCCTGTTGCCAGGCATAAGGTGAACAACGGGAGCTGATCCTATGCATTAATCCACAGCAACTGTGAGATAAATTACATTAGTTTAAATGCCACTGAAGGAAATTTGGCTGACGTATGCAAACTCGCTAAGCTGCTTTAATTGCAGCACTCTAGGAGAAGGTGGTGATTTCAGCAGGCTGAAATAGGATGGGGAGTCCTCACTGCATGAGACAGGAGAGAGAGCACCAAACACAGCTACTCAGGCCCAGAGACAACAGGAGAGTCCTGTTTTTCAGGTGGAAAAACAAATTGTGCAGTCTTTCCCTTTCCATAGCACCTCTTCTTAGCCAAATCAATAAACAGATTGGGGCCTGAGGGACTAGAATGGCACAGGCAAAAGGACTAGACTGGCACACCTCATCCTCCAGCTTAATTCCTCACAGGAAAAGGCATTTTCAAGTACATATGGCTGAAATAACTTCAGTCAAAGAAAGACCAGGTGAGTGATGGTTTTTCATTCATTAAGGACAGTCATAAAACTTTGTTGTCTGTCTTTGTTAAAGAAAATTAGAAACCTCCCACAAAGAGATTTTTCTTTAGCTAAAATCATGCTTAGCTTTCGTGTTTGGTTGGTTTTGTAAATGAGGTAGGTTACTTTGCATTGAGAGTAATACCTTTTTTCATGAGAAAATGTAGAAGAAAAAGTTTCTCTTCCTTGAAAAACTGATTTTTAACTGGGCTCAACTATAGACATGGATTAGTTATTAAAAACAGTCTGAGAGATTTTGATCCTGCCAACTGTCAAGCATGCTGGCAGTAAAAGCATTTGAGCTTTATCCTGAATTTTTAGCATACCAAGAGCTCTCCTAACCTTGTAGAGACGGCCTGAATACTGCAAGTTAAGTATATGCTCACCATCCATTTGGTGGTGCGCCCAGGTTTTCAGAGCTGTAGAAGTGAACTGACAGTTCAGAAAATAAAGCCTTTCTTCCTTGATTTCTTTTTATTTTTTAACTGACAAGTGTACTGATGGCCAGTTTAATTTGATTTGATGCAGATGGTCATTCAGTTGGCAATCATCCACCAAAGTACATGTCACCCTTGGCTAATGACCTACCCTCATCGATAATCTTGTGACATCTTTTCCACATTGTGTATGACGTGCTTGTGAACTTCCTGCAATAACCCTTTCGTGTTTTTAAATCCCAGCGTGCCAAATGCCTTCTCCAAAATGTCATTTCCCCCTCACAAGTACACACCAGCTGCTGAGGGAGCTCCTTGTGAGGCTCCCTCCACCTTAGCCTTAGGGCCTGGTGGGAAGGGACGTGGGAAATACCATGGGAGGACATATCTGCCCTTGGCTTCCGTCTATCACACCACACCAGGCCACAGCCTGAAAGGCTGGAGCCAGTGGCCTGTCATTCCCTCAGCCTTTCTCTAGATTTGAAATGGATGGATGTTGCACTGCCGCACTGTAGATTGGGGAATGAGGCCTTTTTGCGCCTATATTTTGTAAGGAATCTAGATAATTATTAATGACCCACAATAATTCTAGATCCTTATTTTCTCTGCTTCTACAATGATTAGGAACCTATAATTTTACCCTCTGAGCTGCCTAGTCACTTCAGAGGAGAAACTTTAGCCTTTTTTAATGCACCTGAAGCCTGATCAAGAGTCCCACGTAATCCATGGCTGCCCAGCCAAACCTAGGGTTAGGTGACATGCAGGATGCCACCAGCTACCACAGAAGTAAGTGGTGAACAAGATGTCTACAAAATAAAATCTTGCATCTCCATGCAACATTTTTCAGCTCCTGTTTGAAAGACATTTTCCAGTCTGATCTTTCACTGGAATACTTCTACTCAGGTTACATTTGTTTCTATCACAGGGCTATTTGCCCAATAAATTAAACAGTCAATAAATGCAGGGGCCATAAATCTTCTCTATCACTAATTACCTTAAAAATGAGGAGACTGCTATTCTGCCTCCTTTATTTCATTTGGTAGTTGTAGCAGCAGCAGCTGATCTGGCTTATAATCCCAGTAGCCTGCCTTCAACTCGGGACCATTGCAGGGTCATGCGGAGGACAAATATGAAAATCAGGCATGTGCAGAGTAATTTTTCTCATGAGAAAACATATTGATATGAAATGATGAGAAGCCATGGGACTTCCTAACCTGGATGTTACATACTTTTATTTTTACCTTGGCTGAGGCTGTTCCGCCATTGTGAAGAAATGCCCTCAGGGAGCTGCGGCTGTGTTACTGCTGGCGCTTGGCAGTCATTCCTCTACGTGAGCTTTGGGGAATCTCCGTCACTGTGCAGCCAACTGAACCTTGTTTCTGTGAGGTCCCAAAGGCCTTTGCAAGGTTTGTTTATTATTAGCCTCATTTATCGCTCTCGTGACTGATTTTGAATACAAGGAAAATGGATCCTATTAAAAAATTCATGGATTACTATCTAGGACACAGAGTCAAGTGTGGAGTAACCCATATTTCATCATCCTACTATTAAATAACAAGTACTAATTTACTTTTCACCAATTAGCTAAGAACAGGCAAACAAAATTTCCACATGTGGCAGAGAGCTAACTGCTGCTAGATTATAAATGTCATATGTGGATCCAGGATATTTTATGAAAAAGATTAGTGAGTTGTTTCTCACATCATAAATTTCCTTGTTGTTCTGCTAGGAAATATTTCCAGTTTGTGGTGCCCTCTCTGAACTATTGACTCTAACAGTGCAGTCCAGAGCAGGTGGATGTAGATGACCTAGAAGTCCTGCCAACATTTCTGTGGTCAGTATGCCTGTGTGGGAGGCAGTAGCATTTGAAAAAGGAAGAAGATAGCCTCAAAGAGTATTTAGGGAATGAAGCTGTGGGCTCAGCTGTAAGCAAAGTCCCTGTGGTTAAAGCTGTGCTTGTTGAGATGTCCCATGTGACAGTACCAAACCCATTTCCACGCTTTGCTATGCATGTCCACCTCCTTGTTGATCTGAAAAACTGTTTGTTACACAGTGCTGTGATGTAAATCAAGGTAGTGGCATCACCCCTGCAAAGTCAGATCAGCCTAAAGGTCCTGTGCACTCACCTCAGCACACAGGAGGCGGTGGGAATGGACACCAGGATTTGGCAATGTCTGATGCTGGTGTTGTCACACCTGCTTATCCCTACCGTCCCTCTCCCCACGGTGCCCACCATGCCCTCTTTTGCAGTGGTCACTTCCACTGACTTTCTGGAATACAAGAGTGAACAGTGGCAGAGCTTTTCATCCCCCTGTGCACTCAGGTTTTTAAAGAGGGATCATTACAAAAACAAAGGTCATTTAAGAGCACACACATACACAGAAAATCCCATTTTAGATTTAAAAAGTGCAGTGGAGTTTGACCTTTACTGTGTCTTCTGCCATGCCTCCTCTCCAGAGCTTTATATGGTGTTCGTGGTCATGCTGCTTTATTATTCCCACGACTCTGTTTCTTCCTTCTAGGCATTAAAAAAAGCAAAGCTAAGAACCACAAATTTTAGTTAAAACAGTTTGACCTACTCTTTGAAAACAGCAAGTGCATTCTTAGGTAATTCACAAACAGGAAAATGAGACAAGGTCAATGATCAACTCATTTGTTATGGCTTGACCCATCTCACTGAGCCTATAGATTTCTCCTGAGCTCTCAGGGCCACAGTCCTTTCGTATACCAGTGTTTGGGATTTGCAGACTGAGTACAGATCAAGGTCCTTTCCGTACAGGACCTTCCAGACTCACCTTGCAGACTGGCAGGCTGATTTTCACTGGATCAATGAATGAATTAGGGCAATGAGTCTCACTCTGAGCACAAGGAGTAGAACTCTCCATTCAAGTTTTCAGGCTACATCAGCAGTGTAGAGATATCCAGAAGAGAAATCTGCTGCAGCACAAGGTCTTTTTGGGGTAGTGGGGATAAGCCCCCAGCCACAACAGCAGAAGGACATATGGATATTAGCTGTATAGGAGCATGGATTTTGCCGTGGAGAGTCCCTACATGAGTCAGAAAACAGTTCAGATCAGTTGATTGTGAATCAACTCTTGGAAACCAGTCCAGCCATAAAAATGGACACTCATGGCTCAAAAAAAGCAAGAGAGGCAAATAATTCATCTTAACTACCATGGGGTTCCCTGTCTCCTTTTGCAAACCAAGCACAAAGGGAATAACCCCTGCAAAACACTGGTGATTTTGTACTGTTCACCCAGCTCTGGTGCACTGAAGGGCAGGAGACCTTCCCCAGCCCACACAACCCATGTTTTTTGTCCGTGTGCAAAGGTTCTCACCTCTGCAACACTGCAGCCTTCTCAGGATTACCACAGGCTTCTCTGGCCTATCTCCATGGAGAAAAAAATGAGAAACAAACACCAGGCAAAGCTGCCCAGTGGCTATAAAGGTACAAGGATAAACAGTGTGGCTTATTTAGGGGGAAAGGGCCATGGAAGCCTGACTCTTGTAGACCTTCTCAGGGAGCCAAGTCACATGTATACACACTTGATAAGGAGCTGCTTCTTTTCTCTTCCCAGAAATGCCATTTTCCTCTGGATGCTTGTCAATTACTGGACATATGAAAGATTTGACCCAAGACAATTTACTTCTCATACATGAGTGAATATCTAACTGCCCATCTTCAGTCTGACTGATGAGAGCCTGGGTAACTTGGCAATCTTCCTCCTTCTACATCTGAGGGATGGCTGCTATCCATGAGTGCTCCTGCCACAGATATGGATGCCACTAAAACAGATAGCCCTCTGCAGTGAGAAACATCTGTAGGAGACAATCTATATGAGAATGAAATGGTATTTTCCCCAATTTATTCTGCAAGAACAATGCAAACAGGGCATCCCGTCAAAATGCTGGTTTGGTTTCCTTTGGTTTCTTTCATTTTTTTTACTGATCAAGTGAAGAAAACAACCCCATTTCTCTTTTCCAAAATCTCCAAGGTAAAATTCATTTCAGATCCCTGTCATGAAATGACTGGATAGAAGATTCTCCCTTGGGTCACTCAGCATATTCATTACATTGCTCTCACTCCTCTGAGATAATGAATCATGTATCCCAGGATTTGTCCACACTTGCAAGTTATCACTCATTAAGGTAAGGTGCAAATATGAAGTGCCATTGCTGTTTCTTAAGAGCAGCTGAAAGGTTGAGTTAAGCAGGAACAATGCACTGATTTCTCAATAACAGCTTCCTCACAGGGTGTTAATCAGGAACAGATGACTGGAAACAACTCAACCCAGAAGTATGACGTAGGTGAATCAGCCACACTTGCTCAAACCTCTCCCAGAGGGCTCTGGCTGCTCCTGTCAACAGTAGGAGAGTGTTTCAGGAAGTGCTGCTCAAGATCCTATGGATGATTTCAATTAATGCTGTGCATGTTAAAGTCTGTACCACGGTTTGCAATAGGGAAGCAGCATTAAACCATTAATACTACTTGGGTTATCTGCTTATGGTTCAGAATACTGGTTGGTGTGTTCACCTGTTGAGCAGCTGAGCAAATTGAAAAGGCATTTGACAAAGTGTTCCAGCTGCAAATGAAAGCCCAGACCTAGATGAGACTTTTCCACAGGAGCCTGTGAGAGGTCATGGCATTGCTGCTCAGCCAAGTTGTCAGGCAACAAAGCTATGAAGGAACATTTAGTGGGTTGCAAATGCTCTCTTCTCATCTTTCACTTTTGCAAATTTTATTGAGTGATGCTGCCCTTATTCTGTATTTGTCCCTTCTCAGCAGAGGTACTTGAGAAGTCATCTGAGAAGATCTACCATTGCATAACCTCATACTCAACAGTTAAAGCAGTCCACTTCTTTTTGCCCCCTTCATGCAGCCAAGGGCTCCAGGCATTTCTCAGGCATCCTTCAGCAATGTACTTCTGCAGAAATAAAAAGCCACAAAGCTCAGAATTTGGCTTGCCTCTATATTTTCTATTCTCTTAGCCTAACCCAAAGCACTTTAAAATAAATAATTGCTATCATCTTAAGGAAAGTTGTGAGGTAATTAAGTCTCTGGCCTCTAATTTATATGCAGAAGTGGAAAAACACTCTACCCTTGACAGGATTAAAGCACCTGTGGGTACTATTCGTGCCTCCAGGTCATCTCCGGCCACTTTGTTCCTTTTAGGCCACTGCAGGTATCTACAGAGACGATTATAGAGGCCTCTTGGTCCATGCTCACAGGAAAGCAGGTGCTTCCAGAAGGCAATGCCAGGCTGGGTTCCGGGAACATGAAGGCTGGTCCCACCCAGACCTGTGCCAGCTGGACATGGGTCTGGGATTGCTCCCATGCCGGCTCCTGCCCCACAGCACCGGTGACGGTATTCCCATGTGCTGTGGGGTGGGATCCAGCACAGGAGCTGCTACCAGGGAATAGCTGGCCAAAGGTAAGTGTGTGAGGGTCATTCCCATCCTGCAGCTCACATGATGCCCCACTGCATCTGTCACCTGGCCTCAGCCTGTCCTGAGTATCTGAACACACAAAACAGGACACTGAAATGGGGCTTCAGAGGCAGGTTGGCTGAACATGTTTTGGCATGTGGAGTGACAAATGCAGGAAATGCAGAATATAAACTTCTTGAGGAATAATTTGCAACTCTACATGTGAAACTTACTTGGGGACTTGCATTATCTAACACTGCTTCATCAGCTGATCTCAGGGGAAATTCAGGACAGGCCTCTCCCCCTGCTGAGGAGCTGTGTCAGAACCGCCTGGACACACAAGTGCATAAACATTACCTAAGGGAGTCTGGCTAAGCCTGTGAACAAGAACTAGCTTCAGACAATACCAGCGCATACAACCAAGCCTGCCTTTCAGGGAGGACAGATAAAGGTGATGGGATACAGCACAAAACACACTAAAAATGGCCTATATTCACACTTTTCTACACAACCATTAGTTTTTGTTTTCTTTCAAAAATAACCTTCCTATCAATCCAACCCTGAGGCAGTTAACATATGCAACTCAAAGCTACAGCTAACCCGTATCTGCACACCAGCTTAAGAAGAAAATATTTCATTATCATCTTGAAATCTCTAATTCAAGCTGGGCTTAAACTTGAAGAAGCCACAGTTCCAGTTGTTATAACCCTGGGAGCTAACAGGATCTGGAACTTCTGAAAATCAAGTCCAGAGGCACTCAGGATTTCCATCAGTGCCACAAACCAAAGGAAAATTTCTGACCGTTTCATTTGTATTTGGAGTTTTGCTGACCTAGAAAATAATACATGAAATATATTCTATCTATTCCTCATGCAGGTTCCATATTACTGAGTGCAATACTCCCAGCTGCAGTCAGTGTATTCTTTTGCTCTAAATTTATCTTCTATATTTCTCCAAAAAGATGAGACTTGAAACTCCACTTTTATGATCATAAAAGATGTTGTTCATGCTATCCTCTTTAACAGGTGCATCCAGAGTCTAAGCCCATTTTAGGAATATGTCAGAGAAAAAAAAGCTAAAATGAGTTGCCAAAGCTTCTGTCTGACCTTTAAATACGTATTTAAATCTTTGTCTCAGGGCTCCGCAGCCCCCAAGGAGTTTCTTTTTTCGGTGCCAAATACAGAGTTCATGCAGCCCCAGCTCCTCCAAACAAGATGCTGAGTTCACATGCTAAAGCCAGGTGCTGTTTACACAGAAAAGTGGGGCAAACATCTGCATGTCACCAAGCACCTTTCCTGTACACTGAATGTAAATATCCAGGGTAAACCTTTTCCTCTTGACTGTGTTTCCTCCTACACCTTTATTCTCTGAGGCAGCTTCTGTAAGTAACCCGAGTTTCCTTGTCATGGTGTAAAAATACTAAAGCTCCACTGCCTTATAATCTGCTCCTTTTGCTGGGAGTCCATCAGCTCTGCAGGATGTGGTGCCAAAAGACACTATCCCTGTTACAGGGTTTGACACCTGGAGGTCTCATTTATGGTTGGTGAGGGGAATATAGTTCATAAAGCTGCTGAGGAAAGGTGTGCTGCAAAAAAGCCCTGGAAGAGAAGGGTAGCCAGTTGAGGACATGGTGGATCTGACTGAGAGGACTCGGTTAGCAGGTTGTGTGCAGATGTCCAGCACATCTTCATGTGCTGAAATTTCTTCTCTCACTCTGATCCCAAAGCAACATAAGCTGACTTTCCAGTGCAAGAGAAACTTCATGTATTTGTTAGCAAGTCTTTGCCTCAGTAAGACTTCAGAAAACTGGTCAACAATCATTTTCATTAATTCAGTTGTGGTAATGACTGACGACCAAATAATATTGTTTATTTAACCAAAAGAACACATTCTGCAACGAACAAATATTTTAAAAGAACAAGTATTTCCTGATGATGTTCATTTATCGCATTGGAATTCTAGAAAGCTATGAAAAAGGCTTGGAGAGACCCATAAGAGATCTTGATGTCCATGTGTGATCCGTGTAATTTCTGATAGATGAACATCATCAGGAAATACTTGTTATCAGCATGGTTTTGTTCAGATATATTTGTTCTAAGGGCTGTAGGTCCTCTTTTAGGTGACTCACCTTATTGTTAAGGTTGAGTTCTCCAGACGCTTCAGCACAAATTACTTTTTAATGTTGTTCTAGGCATTTTTTTCCTAGAGAGGATCTCTGCAGGCCTCTTGGTCTTTGCTCCAAAGAAGCTGAAATATAAAAGTTTATTCAAAAACCTCTACAAGCAGCAGTTTACATAACACGTCTGCTGTCATGGTACCTCATTGCCCACTGGGTGCCCAGCTCAGGCCCCACTGTTCTGATGTGGTCTCCAGAGTACACACATTTGTACAAAGTGGTGAATTTGGTCGCTCAGTCAAAGGGCTTGTTTTGCAGATGAGCTAAACTAGAAAAACTGAGTGAAGTCAGTGCTCATTACCACACGGACACTCAAGCCCAGATGCAACCTTGGCTGTGTCATAGGACATGAAATCTTGCAGCACCACACACTGCTAGCAGAAGAGGGAAGCATAGTGGCTGTCTGGGAGGTAGCCATTCCCTTCAGGTTAAATTAAATTTATGTTGGTTTAATTTTAGACAGCTGGGAACAGTTTTCAAGCTAGAATAATAAAAGCCACTCCTAAAGTGAAATAATGGATGGCAATAATATTGACATGTGGCAATAATAATGAAGATGTACTGCCCACTAAAGTGGTTTTTTCATGAAATAGAACCAAAAGAAGTTTCTGTGTGGATTGTAACCCGGACACCAATGAGTCTTAGGCATCTTTGAGAAGAGGTAACACTATCCTCAAATTCTGCTGGGACAGAGCGGGAATTCTGAAGCCCAGATTATTTGTTTACTTTGCAGTTTAACACAGAGAAAGTTGAGGCAGGTTGACTGACACGAAGCACACGCTTTATTCACTGATTTTGTAGCTGATAGCATACACCAAATTTAAGGTTAAAAGGAAAACTGTAGCCAGACAGGGTGCAGCCGGGAGTCATCAGGTGGCCGTCCTCTCCTGGTGTCTGCTCCAGTGCAGCAGGAGATCACTGTCTTGTCAGCAACCACCCACAAGTAAAATGATACCCTTCATTAAAGCCTGCTCTATTTGCATTCCAGTGATCTTTGTCTGATGGCAACACTGGCACTGGCTGGATTATGCTTGATTAAGTATGGATGTTGCACGCTGGTTGGCTGATACGCCTTGTATGCATTTGTAATTAGGTGTTACTTATCCTATATTAGAATTACTACTATTTAGTCTTTATTTGTAGTGTTTGTTCTAATATACTCTTTATATGTAACATTTGTTCTAATATGTACTCATTGGTCCAGAAGGCACCAAGTGGAGAGACTGTGGGAACTTCAGTGCAGAATTATATGAATTATAACTTGACAGCAATGTGATGAGAAGGTAGAGGAGAAGAGCAGAGGAGGATGGCTGAGGTATAGGAAGCCTTTTCGCAGGGAATATGACATAAAAAGTGCACCTCTGCCAGGCTCTGAGGAAAAGAGCGCTGTGAAGCCAGGTGAAAGGGTCAGCCACAGCAGCCCTGGAGTAATTTGAAGTGAAAGGCTACAAGCAAAAAAACCCCCTAAAAATTAGAGCACCTTTAGGAGTAGGCCTACTATTGCACTGTGCAATATTTGGATAACAAGACTGCCTCTAAGCCTCATAAAAATTACATTAAAATAGTCAGTGGGATTTTGAGCATATCCTGCACTCCAGGTACACACAGAGTTCCAAACTATCCCATTCATTTGGCATACAGAAATTGATGGGAAGCTCTGAGCTTTTATTTCCGTGTTTCATTGTGTGTATGATCTACCATAGGCAGGGAAGATTAGAGAGTAAGGGAACGCCTAAATCTAGAAAGAACAAAGGAGAGCTCAGTAGATGAATGTGAGTAATTGCATCAGGTGCAAAAACACAATTAGTGACATTATAATTACTGAAATTAAATATCAGTTTATATGACTATGCACCATAATTCTTTTGACAGCCTCAAACGTTGTGTAATAGCAAATAAAAGTGGGATGACAGCTCTCTAATTTGTAAAGAAGTAGATTCATAGAATTATTAAAGCTCACTTAAAGAATTTTATTCCATAAGATACAAGGACAGGAAAAATTTCAGTGCAAAGAGGATAAATGATAATAAATGCCCAGTAAAATCATGCATACATCTGCAGCTATTAAGACACACAGCAGCTTTTCTAAAATACAAATGTAGTACATGAAGTAACAAACCCTGCAGCAGCACCATGGAAAACTTTGGTCTGAAGGAGAGAGCGGGAAGAAGATCATTCCCTTTGGGATAGGACACACCTCGCTTTAGATACTGCAAGCATACAGGTTGCATGCTAATTGTGTCTGTGTCTTCTTCTAGTCCACAGAGAAACATGGGTGTCGCTGGAGATGATCCTCACCATATAGATATCCATTTAGCATGCCAGGAGGTGAGATGAACCCAGGTCATTTCTCTCTCTTCCCAGTTTTCATGACAGAACTTTCCATCTCCTGGAGAATATTTTCTCCAGCATGTCTCTCCAAGGCTGGCCCTTTAAGTGTGTGAGAGCTCTGCAGCCACAAGGCAGCGAATTTTTCCCTTCAAGACAGCTTCACTTTCCTCTCCCACCTCTCCTCTTTCCTCCTGGTGTTTAGGTCCTTTTTGCTAGCAGGATGGCTTTTTTTTCCCCCTGTTGCTATGCTGGTAGCCTAGTTTCCCAAGGAAAAGAAGCTTATGAGATCACACTGTCTGTGCAAGTGCCAGTCGGTCCCTCCTAAATAATTTTTTGAGCCTTTGAAGTGAGTTTGATCAAACTTGACAGGGGATAGAAGTCTCAAAGGTTTGAGCTGCCTACAAGTGCTATGGAAGTAGGCAGGCAGAGGGGAAAAAATGCCGGGAGTGCATCCACTGCAGAAATATAACTGTATTATTAGACACCAGAGAGTCCACATCGAAGACAGTCATTACCACTGAACTCCATGGGAGATACAATTTCACAGATTCAGCAGCTCACAAGATGACTTGATTAATATGAGCATGAGCAAAATGTTCTTCTCCCCTTCTTCTAGAGTGCAAGGCTTCCAGTTGCAGAGCAGCAGGGGAGAGCTCAGAAATGACAGGCTGGTAGAGTGAATTTAGAGCTAATTGCTGCTCCTTCTCATGCCAGTACTTGTGTGGAACTCGACTTCCCTGTGACTCCAGTGCCCCCATTTGCATGATCCGGTTCACACAGAGGATGAGATTGGAAACTTCGGAGCACGGGCTTAAGTGAGCAGAGCAAGTCCTGAATTGCCGTGAGCTGGCACAGCTCCGCTGAGGAGGGTGAAGCTGCCTCGTAATGGGCCATCATTTCTAAGGGCAGCTCCAGCTCGTCGGGATCTGCGCTCCTTCCATTTGTCTGCGTTGCAGTTGCTAATGGCGATTCATTTACCACGAGTGTGAGCTGGAACATAAGCTGAAGACCAGCAAAAGCTGTGCCTGGTGCGTAGGTTGGCTCTTGTTTGTTCCTGCTGTGGCTTTTCCTAGAAGTCAGCCACCCCAGGACTGCCTGACTACTGAGCCTGAACAACACCCTCACAGTTCCTTGTTAACACTTGCTAGGGAGAAAAAAAAGGTATTTGCACAGGTGGGATTCAAAAAGAAGTGGAAATCACTCATCTTACAGAAAAAAAACCCAACAAACTAACCACAGCTGACATTAAAATGAAGACCGGGGAGTTGTGCAACTTTTTGTGTTCAGTGAAACACTGATGTTTTCGTCTTCTCCTAAGCCTTCTAAGTATTGATGTGCCAGATATCTGAAGTAGGTGGAGAGAGTGCAAATCACCAACACCTAAAGAAAATGGAGGGAAGGTAATTAAATGAACTTGTGATGCACGGCAAAACGGGGCTTGTGAGCAGTGAGTGACATGGCTGAAAATGAACTGGGATCTCTGCAAGAAGGACAGGTATTGCAACCTGCCCTCGACAGTCTAGCCAAGGGCACGGGCTGAAATTCACAGCCTGAAATGCCTGCAGCACAGCATCTGCGTGAGGCTGGGCTGCTACAACCTTCTTTAAGATGAGGCTTCTTTGGAGAGGGACATGAACCACAACTCTCCTGCACCCAGGGCTGAATGTTTTCTGTTACATAACAGATCTGTGAAGCAACAGGAGAGCATCCTTTACCTATTATTTGTTGTTGTCATTTCAATCCGGGCATTTTTCTTCTGATGAAAGCTGAAGGATAAAATAAGATTTTTCTAATTAATAAACTCTATCTCCTCATGTAGTATTTTTCACAAATCTCAAGGGTCTCGAAGTGTTTCTCCCACTTAATGGACACTAGGAGTAAGGGTGAAGGTGATCAAGTGAAATGTCTTGGCAACAGAACAAAACCAAGTCTTGCATCATGGGTCTAGTAAAAGGGACAAGGGCATCTATTAAGCCTCAACAAAAAGAAAAGCTTAGGACAATTTTCTGACATATTGGATCCTTCAATGAGGCGTTGCGAAGCTAATGTGACCAATGTTCCATGCTAACAAAATATGGTCTGGATTTTTCATCTGACAACATAATTTAAGGATTTCTTAGACTATGGGAAGCAAAATGAGGCAATGGCTTTACAGGAATCATTCCTTTGCAAAAGGCAGCTTGTGCCAGAGGGCTGGAAAATTGAAAGTGCCCCAGGGGAGCACAGGAATGGATAAGACCTCCTACGCTACCCAGTCAAAATAAAACACATTAAAAGAGGCATAAATACCAAACTGATAATTTACTGCAAAACTTCTTGTACTTAAGGTATTACTATTGTCAGACGTACTACCATTAGAAGTTCTGACAAAGAGAGACTGTACTAGACACACGGTTTGACTCTTGAAGAGGTGCATTTGGCAGAATAAGACCATGTACATAGCTGTATCTGAAAGAAACTTACTGACAGTGTCTGCAGCAAAATAGGTTTAAGACAGGATAAATCTGATTAAAACAACTCCTATCAGTATCAATGATTGTTTCTTTCTTATGGTTACTAATGTTTTTTTGGTTGGTTACTTGGTTTTTTACTTTGGTTGACTGAGGTTTTGAGGGTTTTGTTTGCTGCCTTGGGGAGCAATGGTTTGAATATCCAGTAGTTTCCAAAGTGTTAAGGAAATTGGTGGCACTAAAGTGGTATTAAAGGATGTACTGCCCATCTACTCTTGAGGCTGCTTCCTGGCAAAAAAAAAAAAAAAAAAAAAAAAAAAAAAAAGGTGCCCTGCAGATTTGATCTTTGATGCTTGAGAGATTTAGTAAGTTTTTCACAGTCCTTAATAAATTGATATCATAGGCAAGAAATCTGGAGGTGCAAAGCACGGTGCACACAGAAAGCTCTTTGTATTTCAGTGGCATGAACCTGGAGTTCGTATTGGGATAACATTCCTGTCTGAGGTAAAACCGAGCGTTCAAAATCCTTACCTAGGCAGAATGAACATTGACTTCAGGGGATACTTTTTCCCAGAGAATGGCTGTGTAAAGAAGGTCAGGACTAGTTGTTTGTCCCCTGCAGCAATGTTGTTTCTCTGGCTGAAGAGACTTCCAGCACCTGTGAGCAGGGATTTATTACTGCTGGTGAATGCCAGCACTCACGTGTTGGTCAGTCTGACCTTGACCTTCAGGAGGCTGTTTCCGTCTTTTCTTCATATCGGCTTTGGAGATAAGCAAACAAAGAAACAAAATAAAACAAACAATAATGCCTAAAAAGCTAGGGCACAAGCCACAGGCTGGGTTTCTGAGAATTTGATCCATTTAAACCTATTTCTTCAGTACCTTCTGAGAGACAAAGCCTGTGCCAGCACAGTCTGCCCATTTGTTAGCAAACCCATAGTACAGGAGCATGGGGCTTTGAGAAAAATCTTCTAACACAGACCCACCATGGGGATTTGAGGGGAAAGGAACAGCCAGTAACTCACCAATAACAATGCTGTTGTCACTCTCCCACATCATCTCCAGCTTCTCTTCTCGCTGGTGGAACTGGGCAGCAGAAGATCCTTAGCCCAAAGCAAATGAAAGCCTTCCTGTACTACCACTGCAATGGGCCTCGGTTTGAAACTGTCCCTCAAGAGAGGCACCAGCCAGCTGGAAGCACATTTGCCAACAGTGCCATTGATCTTCCTTTAGCTGCCTTTAGCCTAAAGAAACTCTTTCAGACATCTAAAATCGCATCTGATTTCATAACAGACTCCTCTGCAATCTCCACCACTTTGCCTGCTCTCAACCCTGCCCAAAAAAACCCCAAAACCTAAACCAAAAAAAGCCCACCCAAACCCACTTGTGATGAAGAATGAAGTGGCTCAGAAAAATAAGCTGATTTGCCACCTCCTCCTGCAAGTCCTGCCAGCCAACTCCTGCAGCAGCCTTGCTCTGCAGCACCCTGTAAGCAGGATCTGCAACTAAGGCAAGGGAAAGGGAAAAGCTGGAGGAGGGAGGGGGGAAGGCGCGGAGGCTGCTCACAGAAAGCCAGGGCTATTCCTGCTGCCCACCCTGGAGGCACCACCTCTGCATCAGGCAGGACTATCAGAGGGAGAATCTGGCTTTCTGGATTTAACAAGCTCACTTTTCCTTTAATTGGGGCCCTCAGGCTCTACTGTAGTGCACCTAATGGCACTAATCATTAATGAATCAGCCCTGATTAATAGAAAGGCTGAACTGTTCTCTCTCTCCTTAGATTGTCAGCCCTTCACAGAACTTACTGGGTTTCACTGGGCAGGACAGCAACTGCACAGATTTTAAAAGGACCCTGGAGAGGAAGAGGGCTGGAAGAGTCGCCAATCCATTCATCCCTATACCATGCAAATGAGCCAAGAACCAACAGTATCTGGCTGCTTCCTCTGGGATGTAGACATAGTCAGCAGAAAGTCCTGTGAGAAATGGTTACTGCACCTTACTTTCACACCATGCCTCTCTGCTGCCTCCATAAGCACCAACCAGTTTGCTCTCACTGCCAACCAGTTTGCCCTCACTATAGCTCAGACAGTTTTTTCCTCAGTTTTGTGTGTCCTGGCTCAAGCTTTTGCTCCCAGCACAGGCCCACTCCTGTTACAGCCTTTGAACAGATGGGAAAAGGCCTTTTTTTTTTTTCCCTTAAAGCAAAAATAACTGACCGCCACCACCTCAGCCCAGTGCTGGCAGGGTCTCGCCGTGCCAGAGGGCAGCCCGAGCAGGGGCAAGGCACAGCCCTCCCTGCAGGGCTCAGCCAGGCTGCTAAAAGGGGGAGCGAGGCAGCAGGAGAGCAGCCGCCTGCCAAGCACGGGTGCATCCAGCGCTGCCGGGGAAGAAGGAGCCAGAGCTCTGCGGCCCTCCGGGGACTGCGGGGCTGCGGTTGCTCAGTCGGAGCTGGGGATAGGAACTAGGGCAGGCAGAGCCGCAATGGCTGCAACTCTTCCTGATTATCCAGCCAGCTAGAAATGCACTGGTGTGTCTTTTGTTTCAGCTCTGGGTTTTTTCCCAGCTGATCTGCACTTACGCTTCCCCCC
>VZTE01004781.1:1863617-1888153 GCA_013397775.1 Eulacestoma nigropectus
CGCAGCGTGCAGGGGGACAGGGACGTGCGGGGGTCCCCTCCCCCTGCCCGCCCCTCCCCCACCATGACGTCACCCTCGGGCTGGGGTTTGGGGGGAGCGGGGAAGGAGGGGGGCTGGTCTCTCCCGGCCTTTCTGCCGGTGCTCAATCCCGGCGGTAGCAGCCCGGCGGTGACACCGCAGAGGGTGGCGTGGCGAAAGGGGTCACGCGTGGGACAGCCGTGGGGAGTCGCGGTGGGGCTGCCCTGCGGCTGGGACAGTGGCACCCAGCCATCACACCCCATCCTCTGGGGACAGGCTACAGGTGTGATGGGGCTGGGTGGAGGGCATGGGGCCGTCCGAGGCTCCGATAAGCCCTGCCGGGGGTAAGGCTTGTTCTGGGGTACACTGTCACCCAGGCACCCTCCCGGGACCGTCCTCAGGGCCATCCCCCCGAGCAGCACGAGAGGGACCTCAAGGTGCCAGCACGGGCTTCTCCCAGCGCCAAGTAATCAGACAAAACCCCTACAGCCTTCTCCCGTGGCTCTTTCACTGCAGTTTCCCCCCGCCTCAGCTCAGCCCTGACCTTCACCACTCATCTGTAGCATCTCCAGGAGCCAAAGGGGAGCTGTCAGAGTGAAAATTCCTGTTGGCTTCCACTCGTCCCAGTTCCCCCCAGTATGCAGTCCTACTGTGCCGGCTGTGCTGTAGGGCCCTGGACCAGCTACCGGTCCCTCTCTTTTATAAACCACTTGTGTCAATACTCAGATCTGAATGACAGAGAGACAGCAGCTGCCAGGCTGGGTGCCCATGACTCCCATGGGCTGCAAATGCCTGAAGCCCAGCTGGCAAGAAGAGGGATTGCAGGGGGTTAAATGACGGTGCAACTAGGAGTAAAGAAACTGAAGGGCAAGAGGGAAAGCTTCCTTGCTGAGAGCTCCATTCACAAAATAGTGCTGGTGAATGCCACTGCCTCTTTAGGTCTACCTAATGTGTGCAGTGGCAGCCTGCATGTGCATCCCCTCAAAGCCATCATGAACCCCCAACCTCTGTTTCTCCAGCTCAAAGGCAAGGGTAATTTTGGGTAACTATGCCAGCCATCAGCTGGGCCCTGCAGATGAAGAACACTGGCTTGCCACCTCTGTGCCTTCCCATAATTTCTTTTTGTTCCACCTTTTCTTCCTATTTATAGATTTCCACTATGGACAGAAAGAAGAATTAGAGGACAGAGCTGGCTGAAAACTAATCTGAGGAATTAAAAAAAAAAAAAAGGTTCATTTTCAGCCAGCTCTCAGAGCCAGCTCAGCACGTGGGCACAGGGTAGTGAATGAAGTGCAAGGCACAGGCCGTGGGGCTGTGTCCCCTGGCAGCTTGCCCTTCCATTCACTCCACTATAAAGCTGCAGCCCAGAGTAGTTGTCTTTTACACAATCCTGAAGACACTGGCAGTGGCAAGGAGGCTAAGGCTAAGCTTTGCACTGCGCACAAAGTTCTCCTTCAAAGTAGCGAAAGTTTTGAGTTTAAGATGAAGCTTAAGGCAAAACACTTTTACCTAGCTCTTTGCTGCTGTGGTGATGAGTGATTTTGTAATGCATAAGAGAGATTGAAGCAGTTATCAAAATGTGGAGCCCCGTCCGGAGGGGTGGGTTAGATGGCCCAAAAGATCTTTTATATCTCACAGTTGGTGCATTATCAGCATAAAAAAGGAAGAGGATGAAAGGACTGTGGGTTGAGGTGCGTGGGTATAAACATTGGACTTACCAGTTCTTGGCAGCTT
Organism: Eulacestoma nigropectus; assembly: GCA_013397775.1. Taxonomy (NCBI): domain Eukaryota; kingdom Metazoa; phylum Chordata; class Aves; order Passeriformes; genus Eulacestoma; species Eulacestoma nigropectus. The sequence continues at coordinate 1,865,370 of VZTE01004781.1, forward strand.
GGCCATTTGTGGCTGTGTTTGCTGTTAAGGACAACACACCTTTGCAGGAGCACCAGATTGTGGAGGCTGCAGCAAGAGGAATTTTTCATTTCATTCTCTGCCCTACTGATAACCGTATTGGTTTATTGGTTTATTATTTCTGATTGATTAATATACATATCTGATATGGTTTTTGTCTGCTCCTTTTTTTTTCTGAGGGCAGACAAGATATAGCTTCAGGTTAAAGGTTGGGCTGGCTCCAGGAGGCTTGGGTTGAACATAACACTCGGCAAATCTGCTTTGGAATGAACTTTGGGGCAGTTTCCAATGCACAATCAGGAAGAGTTTAATATCTGGCTTTTGATATGTCCATCACTGCCGAAATGACCGTAGCCTCTGGCAATCTGGCCACAAATCTCATAAGAACAGGCATTTCTAGGGGATTTCTGGCCAAGCAACAACAAAAAGAGATCTCACAGCTAGAGGCATCAATTATAGAGGAGAAAAGGGTCTGGCCAAATTCCTCTAAATGTTCTTGACTTCTGGGGCAGTCCAGGTCTGTCTGAAATTCAAGCCTGGCTCCAGCCTTACCACCTTCCCTGCCCCAGGAAGGGGCCCACTGCACTATAGATTCTGAACGAAAGCCAGCGGTTTCTGCCCATCTCAAATAGCACCACTCTCAGCTCTATTGGAGCCAGGGAGCAGGATGAAGTGGGGACAGTTGTTTATCAAACTGTCCTTTTTTTCCTTTATTTTTTTCCCAACATGGTATTAGGAGGTGTCATGTTTTAGGAGTTGCTTGAATATCAGCCCGTCTCTAAGAGACATCAGTCTGTGATTAAGGAGAAGAATGTCTGACAGTGCCCTGCTCAGTTCCTGTTAGGACAATTTGCTCATCAGCACGATTTTGCCCTTGTTGTTAAGAAAAAGCTCTCCATCCTGGCAGCAGCAGCCTCATGCTCCACTTGTTAGGGTTGGCTGCCGTGTCATCCCGTGGCAGCGTGTGCTTGCTGCCGTGGCGGAGGCAGACGGACAGAGCCCACGACTGCTGGCCAGATATAGCTCTGCCAGAGATAGCGATGGGCACAGCGTGGGCTGCTCCATGTGCCCACAGGGCTGCGGGGATACTTGGGTGGGCAGCCCTGTGCTGTTGCTGCTGGGCACAGAGCAGTGTGCTGGGCAGCTGATTTAATTCCAGCTTAGCTCCATCGAAATCATCTACCACAAGGGGACCCACTGCATTTAGAGGATGTGTTTTCTCATTTAGTTTTTGGCTTGCTGACTGTCATGGCTGAAACTCAAAAGAGGCAGCCAGCTCAAGGTAACAGAGAGATGCTTTCCCCAGCAAAGCTGTCTGTATCCCCACAAATTCTTTTTCCCTTCATCCTTTTTTTTAAAATGCAAAATATCTCTTCAAACATCTCACACCATGGGCTTTTTATTTCATGTTTTCAGGCTAGTAATAGGGATAAAAACTAAATCTTTGGTGCTGTCAGTCAGAGATTGATTTATTCTAAGCATCGTCTCAGGTTGAAGGGGAGGGTCCGGTGATCACGGTGATATTTAAAAAGTCCCTCCCATGGGTGTTAAGCAATGTATTCACTGTTAGCTCATCCTGCAGTAACACCGCCTCTACCAGGAGGTGACCGCTTGCTTTTTCTCTCCCTCACCGTCAGCCAGAGATCTGGCCCTGGAGAAGCTGATGGAAAACAGGAGCCAGTGGCTTGTGCCTCCGCACCCTCCTGTCTTGCGGGTCTCCTGAGAAGGAGGGATGGACTGAGTGACAGCTTTAGAGTCCTGCAGAGGTGGCTGTCCTTGCTTGTGCTGTGGCTCCCAGTCCTCAGCTGCTATCTTCCCTAGAGGAAGGTGGCCAGCCAGAAAAATATATGCAAATACCAAACCTAGCTGATAAATGAATAACTGTTCAAAGTATGATCCTCCAAGATTATATTTAAGCAGAAAAATGATGGGAACACACTGAAAATGTGACATGTAGGATTAAAGAAATACCTTTCACTAATGGCCAGACTTCTAAAGAGTTTTTTTGGGTGATCTTGTTTGTTAGACATCTGGCTTCATTACTGGCTGGATGTGTCTGACTTTAGCTAAGCATAAAAAATTAAAGTTATGCACCAGAATTTGCCCCACATCTCCCTAGAAATTAGTAGTAAAATGGCGCTTATCATTCACCACGAAAATCACTGTCATTTCATGCTTGTGAAAATATATTTCTGAAATGTAAACTGTTGCTCTGGTTTCAAATACAAAATTGTGAAAGGTATGTGGCTGAGTGGATGAAAAAAGGGACATTATTGCTTGATACCAAATCTTTTAAAAAATGAAAAATTCTGCTTAAGGTATTTGCAACCTATTTGACACGTTAAAAAATGATCTGATATAAACTTAGAAAGTGATTAGAATAATGGAAACTTCAGGCTCAGCTTCTGTGATTTTCAAAGGGGAATACCAGAATGCCAGACTTCTCCACGTTCATCTGAAAAGCTCAGTCTCTATGTTCATTCTTCAGTACTTTCTTCCTTTTAAAAAGCAGTCTTCAAAAACCAAGGCATCACTTGACCACAATCAGCTTGTGCCAGCCAATCCAGTAAGGGAAGCACTATCTATTACAGAAAGAGCAGTGTTTGCATTTAACTGCATTCCTCTGGGATATATTTTTAGGAGGGTGCCTGTGCATGCACTCAAAATGCCGCTTATGAGTGTGACCCCTTTATGCTGGATTGTGACACTGGCTCTGCTGCTGAGCCCAGGCGAGCTGAGGGGAGGCATGCGAGCCTGTGCTTCTCTAGCCAGATGGAGTTCACACCCACTACAATTATGTTTGCAACACATGATTTGCTTAAGGTGCCTGTGGATGTTTCAAAAGAGTGGGGTGGTTTCAGTAAAGCAGTCTCAGAAGAAAAGCAGTATCAGCCCTTAGCATTTTTACCACCGAAATTTTCCTTCAAGAAGCAGAAGCCTAAAGCCAGTCTTTGTTTTTTTTTTCACTTTGGTGGAAAGTGTCACGAACTTTTCATTATAGGCTGGAGGGACATATGTAGACATGGATAATGGCTGTGTAAAGGCCCGTATCGGTGGATTTCCTGGCATGCAGAATTACTACTGTTACAGAACACAGAACCATAGGACAACTCAGGTTGGAAGATACCTCCAGAGATCATCTGGTCCAACCTTAGATGGAAAAGGGAATCTGGATGAGATTATCTAGCACCCTGTCCAGTCGTGTCTTTGGAACCTCCAACACTGGAAAGTCCAACACATCCTTTTGGAGGTTGTTCCAGTGACTGCTTCATTATGGTGAAATCCACACCACGTAAGGAATCGGAAGGTTTGTGATGAGCTGTATGTATCATGCCAGAGCTGTTGTTCACTCTCTGACATCCTTAATAGCCACCTTGGCCCGGATACTTGTCATCCTGAGTGCCTGATAATAACCTTGAATGCATTCCCATGGTATTAAGATAATTTCAGCTTCTCTGGTTTCAAATGCCAATGACCAAATTCTGGATCTTGGTTCAGAACCAAACTTCAATTCCGGAGTAAACAGTGGCATTGTCAGAACAAAAACTGGGTGCATAAAACCTAAATCCTCAATATGTATCAATAACTAGTATTAAAATTTGCTGACACGTGAACATTTCCTGCTTCCATGGACATTGGCAGCACAATTTGTATTGACCACAGTGAGATGGGATGTACCTCAGTGGGGTGATATTCTGATTCACGTGTTTCTGCCATTGATTTATAGAGTATCTACTGCCACAGCAGCTATTAACCTTCAGTTACAGCAGGACTTCAATAACTGAAATACCACTCTGAGTTTTCTTTGTAACAGTCAATATGATTTGTTCTAGAAAAAAACCCCATAAATATATATTTAAAGAACCAACCTTATCAGATTTCCAGCTATCATAGGAAGATACTGCTTCAACATTTTTCTTCATCAGTCCTTAGTCACAAAAACCAAAATTTCAGGGGAACTTAGGGCTTTAGGGAGCAGGAAACCAATGTGTTAATTAGTTGTGGGCTGATGAGAACATTGCTAGGACAGATGTTCAGCCACTCACATGGGCACTGCAAGAACTGCAAGCGAGATCTCTGTTTCCTGGGAAGGATGAAATCTGGGAGGAAGAATGTATACAAAGGTGAAAAGGGCTCTGTCACAAGGAAATACAGGATGGGTCTGTACATGCATCTGCAGTCTGATTTGCAAAGATGCTGAGAACAGGCAACTTCTTCATCCTCCTTCTCTACTGTTAGCTTCAGGAACCTATTTATGACACTGGAAACTGGGAAAGGTCAGAGAGAAGTCCTGTGAATTTGAGTAGAAAGCTTCTTCCTGATGTGAACTGTGAACTGGTTTCACAAAGGCATGGCTTGAGCAGAGAAGTATAAATTCATTAAAAATCATCCTTCTTCAGAACCTGCATTTGGGCCGCACTTGTTTTGTGCATGCCCCAATTGGCACAATTAGCTCAAATATCACTGTCATGTGTCAGCTGCCACGCAGGTGATTGCACCTAGAAAAGGCAAGAGCAGTTCCACGGCTGCTGTTCGTAAGTGCATAAGAGCACCAGACAGCCAGCAGCCTCCTTGAGGACTTGTCTTGCTCCTAAGCATGATCTAAGAGTGCAATAAAGAAGCTGGAAAAGGATGTGGATGACTGTGAACTAAGGTGTTTCATGCATCACTTATCCACTGCCATTAGCTTAAATGCATCCAGAACCTAAAACCATCCTTGTGAGCATCAAAGACTTTTGCCTAGTAACATTAAGGAGTTACTTCTCTTTCTCATGCTTGTGCCATCCCTGATCATTTTCATCTTTGGTTTTGTAATGAACTGTTTGCTCTGCTAGACCCTAGTAATTTGGGGACTGAACCCCAAGGGCCTTGGATAAGCCCCCTCCAGCTGGGCAGCAGGCAGTAGCCAGTAAAGGCAGGCTGGGAAGAGGCAGGCTGCTGTAGTTTGTGGGTCCTGTCACTAGAGTGAGACATGCTCACAAGCATTCTGGTCTCCTCTTTCAGGAGGTGCTGAGCAGGCCTGTGGGGTGCTGGTGCTGGCATTGAGGGGGCACCCTGCACCATGGTAGACCTTGGCATCCTCAGCAGGCTGGGGCTCGGGTTTGGAAACTCTCCAGGTTACCCCATTCTATGCACAGACTTTTTTGTTTTTACTGTTGCCTCAGAATGGTGAAAGTGAAGGAGAGGGTGGGAAGCCCCCTATAAATCCTTTGTCATGACCTCTTGATAGCCCCTGATTCCTGGGCTGATCTGAGCTGTAGTCCAACAGAGCCCTCAGAATCTTTCTGTTGACTTCCTAAAGTCTTTGAGCCAGACCATGACACTGCACAGCCTGAGCGAGACCAAGCAGCACGATAGGTATTGCAGATATTTCTCGTTGAGGCAGCAAGGAGAGCAAACTTTTTACTGAAGGGTAAAAAGACAGCAGTAGTTCTGACACCTAAATAAAATGACTCATTGAGGAAACTGCCCTCTCTCCCCTTCTGTGAAATGCCCACCAGAAGACCCGTGATTCACGACAATGTATTTCAGAGGGGCCCATAAGGATGCTTTTTTCCTTTCCCCCATTTTTTCTTTTCCTCAGAGTGTGATGCCCTGCCAGTGAGTGACTTGTGCAGTCCAGACGGAGAAAGCAAGCTGTTAAAAGGTAGTGATTGCAGCACTGATCTCTTGCAGGCTCTGCAGTGTGAGGAGGTGGTTCTGAATCACAATGAACTTAATTGAACAAGAAATGGCATTGATTTTTCCTTTTCAGCCCTCCCCATTGCTCACAGCAAAGGTGCATTGAAACCTCTGCCTATGCCAAGCAGTAGAATTGCACAGCACAGTAGAATGGAGATTTTTTACTTTTGTCCTATAATTAGCATGTATTTATTTTTAAACAGGGTGAAAACCAAAGCTCTCTAGGCTTTGAATTGTCATGGGGAAAAGCACTGCTGGTGCAGTATTAGTTTCAGGAGTCCAAGGAAGCAGGTTATGTGAGAAGCCATAGCTTGCTCCACACTCCCCTGGCCAGGAAATAACGTTGCTCTTGAGTCTATTTGATTGTTGAAAGAACTAGAATGACACAATTGCCAAGCTGCTGAAGGGCTCCTAAAAGGTCATTTTATATTATTTGTTTAACTTGGACAGGTAAAGGTACATAAGTTCCCTCTCATCTGCAGGGAAACAAGGAAGAAAAGCATCCCATACTCCAATTATTGAATCATTGTTATTTTTTGCCCTGTTAAGCTTGTTAACACATAATTACATGTTTGAACAGCTAGTGAATTCCTACAGAAGCTGTTAAACTTATCACTGAACATCCCCAGGTGTTTACACTTACTTAGAAGTGTATGAGGTGATTGTGAATTTTCCAGTGTCTCTCCTGCTAATTTTCCCAAAATGTGAAACAAAAAAAAAAAAAGTATTTGGGAAATTCACCAGCAAACTCACACTAGCAGCCTTAGTGCCCAAATCCCAGATCTGGTATCATAATTGGGTTCCCTGCAATGCACAGCTTGGTTTTTTCTCGAGGGGAATTCTTCAGTTGAGATTGCCAGGCTGAGCAGGGGAGGGAAGAATGGCTAAAGGAAATTTAGGCGTTAGGTAGAGCAGTGGATGCCACGTATCACAGTGATATCAGCTTCTACCCTTAATAAACCCCTACCCCCTGTAGTAGGTGCTGGACAGCAGAACAATTTGACCTTATGCTGGAAATGGGAGGGGAGTACAAACCCCACCACGCTGTTGATCCTGGCTGCCAGGACAGTGTTTCGGGGCTGTGATCAGCCTAAATGCTGGGGCTGCTCTCAAGAAGTGGCTGCTGCAGAGTCAGCGCAACACCCTTCTCCTGCCTGTCTCCTGCCACTTGCTATTTTCATAGCTTCCTGGGGAGTGATTTAATGGATAGTGAGCATGTACGGGTTTCATGGAAAAGTCCTGTCATTGCCTACAATAAGAGCAGGATCAGACTCTTCTAAAGTTGATAAAATTCATGAAAGTGCTGAACATTGTACTAGAACTGAAGCAGTGTGCTCTATTGCAATAAGATACATGTAACAAGGTTACTGGCATCCAAGAACTCTAATGGGGAAAAACACAACCAAGAATTGCTGTTACCAAAAGGAAGGACTACACTGAGCAGCCTAAGAAATGAAACTGAAGGAAATGCCAATATTTTGTGGTTGCATTCCTGTGAACTGCTTAGGCAAGCCTTCGACAGACCTCGCCTGCTCCTGCTAAGCATTCATGCTTGGCAAACTTACCTCCAAGCTTGGCAGAGAAGGCCATGGATTTCACCTCCTCCGGGCCTGCACCAAAGTCACAAGAGGCTGGTTTTGCCATTGTAAGGGAACAGGTGGTATTTCTGCTCTCCTTGTGAAGGGAAGTCTTTAACCAGATGCACAGGCTGAAGAAGCCAGCCAAGACCAGAAGCATGAAGGCAATACAAAGTGTTGGGAAGAACTGGGTGGCACTGGGCTTTTCTCTGTGAAAAAAAAAGCAGAGCCATTTGCCACAGCTCGCAGCAGTGGTTGTGGCTGGGCATATCTTTTTCCAGCAAGACCTCCAGGCCAGCAGGTAAATGGTATTGCAGGCCCTCCAGCCCATTCCCACAGCTAATGCCCTCGTCTCCCAGTGATGAAGCTGCTGAGAGATTGGAGGTTGGATGTGATCACCTGGGGAGTGTCTCACATCAGTCAGCAGTGAGTGCGTTTGAAGATAAAGCTGCACCATTCATCTCAGAACTGAAGCAGCTGTTCAACTACTACAGCTGTACCAGGTTTGGATTCCAACGTTTTCCAACAGAAAATCTGGAAACAGTGAAACAGATAGGAAGCCTAGCGGTCTGACAGTCTGTAGGTGCAATACAGTGAGACTATGAGGTATAGAGTTTAAAACCTAAAATATTTCATATATTAAGAATATTCCAGTGATTCCATTGTGAGGATTACACCTAGCTTTACACCTAGTTAAGCCTCCTTTTTCCAACTTTCTGTAAAAAACCTGCCTTCTACTTGAAATTTTTCAATTACTTTCTCTAGCCAGAGAAGGATTTTTGTGTGTGCAAAGTCTGAGGTTAATCTGACAAGGATTCTTAGATGAGCCTCTACATTGAGACTGGGCTTTCTTGTTGGTATAGGATTTTCAGTTTGGGGGATTTTTAAATTTTATTTTTAAACACCCTATTTCAAAACTCAAGGTATGGAAGCATTTAATGTGACTATTTAGCTTTCTTATCTGAAAAATTATTCTCCTATAAATATTTTAACAAGGACACTGTTTAATTTGAAGAATTCTGCAGTGCAATTGTTTTAACACATGCCTTTGACTTTAATCTGCTTCATGCCAGCAACAACCTATGCACATTTTTAAAGAAAAAGTCTACCTACCTGCCTAAGGTGCTGTGCTTTTACAAGAAAAGCAGACTGGGAAACCCTCTTCTATCTATGCCAGAATTTTATGAATGAGAAGACAACCTTAGGAAAATTAGAGAAAACTGGGTAAACAGCTTAAAACCTCCTAGAAGATCCATATTTGTTCCTTTATCTTACTAATTTCTGCAGTTTATTGCTAGTTAAACAGGCTGTGAGACATGCTCACATGGCTGCTGCTGCTGAATGTGGTGGTACAGGTAGGCTCTGATGGCTGGTGTGTGTCCAGTGAGGGACTGTGTCAGGTGAGAGGCACAGGGGAGATGCTGGTGGTTTCAGGGTTGCTGATGATGGGATGGTGACAGCCAGCAAGGGCTGCTGGGGCTCTTATTGACAGCAGCTTGCTGTGAGGTCCTGTGGCAGATGCAGCCAGCCTCCTCCCTCCCACCCTGTGAAGAGACAACAGAAGAATTGTCATTTTCTGCTCTCTGTGAATGACTCAGGAAACTCCCCCTCCCACCAATCTTGTGAGGAACATTAGGTGTGTCTTGGTGCTTCTGGGACATGGCTGAGAAGGGGAGTTGACCTTCCCTGCTGCTTTGGACAGTCCACTTAATCTTCATGCTGGACTTCCTAGTTCATAAATAACATGTAATTACATATTTCATGTAATATAGTTGTAAATTCTATTGATTAGCATGCCTGTTGCTAGAAGCCTTTGATGCAGGCACAGTGCTGGGCACTATTAGCACCAGCATCACCTCATGGCTTGTTTCACCTCAGTGTCTGCCCAGGCGACCACACTCCCACCAGCTCTGGTGAGACTCAGGTCTGTCATTGCAAGTATATTTGAGCTCAAGAGGTGTAGACTGTAGGAGGTTTTCAGGCTCTATCCAAGCAAAGGAGTCCCAGATAACATGAAAACCTAGTTGGCCTTCTCTGTGTTCAGTTGTTGTCTAACCGGCAGCAAATCACACCAGTATCTCCAGAGTGCTAAATTACTTTATTCCTCACTGGAATTTATTTATTTTGGTAGGTAGGAAAGATTTCTCTTTCACATCAGTGGGACTAAAATGCAGCACAGTGAGGTGGAAGATAAATCTGAAGTGCTATCAGGTTTCTCAAATCCTAGCCCATGCTCTGCTCACTGGGGACTCCTCCAGCTCTGCAGCTGACCTACATTTAACCTCGTATTTCTTGTCCTTGCAGCTCCTGAGCTTTAAAAAACAGATCTGCCTGGACATAATCCTGGTTCTTTCTGTTAATTTCTTCATCCCCGATTTCTGATTGTTAGAAGAATGGTTGATGGAGCTGGTTGTTTCTTTCATGTGATCCAACAGATCCACCCATTGTGGAAATAGGTCTTGTTTTCCCTTGTATGGTAAGAATCCACCAACAGGAAATAATGTTTCTGTTTTATTGCTTTATGTTGTTTGTTTGATTTTTTCCACTCAGAAATTTTCTTTAAAATAAAGTTTTTTCTTACTTGTGCCCCTTTGCTTCACTTCCAACTTTTATGATATTCTCTTCCTTTCCTCTTCCTGTTTTCTTACTGCTTCTCTTCACAGACATGTACTCCATCCAAACTCAGTTTGTAAAGCATTGCCAGTCACACCATGTGACTTTTCACTGGCCACAGTGTGCTGTCTGTATTTTGGGTGATGGTCCAGGTTGTTTCAGCTCTCTCTCTATAAGATGGAGCTTAAACTCTGCTCTGCTAAGCCCAATGTGACTTTCAGGCCAAGAGATTCCAATTTAACATCAATAATAGCAATGTTATTTAAATTGGTAGGGTTGAAAATTGTGATTCTATTTATGATTTATTAATTGGTTTTTAACATTTACAGGTTTTTGAAGAGCTATCTTCAGCTTCACTCACTGTATTATGCTTCTTGATGGCAGTAGCTGCTACCTGTCAGAGGTCCCTCATGTCCTTTCACATGTGAGTTGAATGGAACAGAACAGGGCATCTGCTACCATAACCAGGGATCCATGTTGTATCTCTCTCCATCTTGGACTACGTTCGATGAAAAGCTCCCCTGATAGCTCATAGAATTATTTAATCGTAGATCATCCCAGGTGCAAGGTCCTGCACTGGAGTCAGGGCAATTCCAAGCACTAACAGAATGTATTCAGAGCAACTCTTAATAAGAGAAGGACTTGGAAGCATTGGTGAATAAGAAGCTTGACATGACCTGAAAATGCACACTTGCAATCCAGAAAGCCAACCGTATCCTCGGAGGGGATTCTGCACCTCTACTCTGCTCTGGTGAGACCCCACCTGGAGTGCTGCATTCAGCTCTGAGGCCTTCAACATAAATATATGGACCTGTTGGAGTGAGACCCAGAGGAGGGCTGGGAAGGTGCTCAGAGTGCTGGAGCACCTTTCCTATGAAGACAGGCTGAGAGAGCCGGGGTTGTTCAGCCTGGAGAAGAGAAGGCCCAGCGAAGATCTTACAGCACCTTGCGGTACCTCAAGTGGGTCTGCAAGAGAGCTGGAGAGGGACTTTTTACACGGTCATGTAGTCATAGGACAAGAGGGAAAGACTTCAAACTGAAAGAGGGTAGGTTTACATGAGATATTAGGAAGAAATACTTTACTGAAAGGGTGGTGGGGCACTGGAAGAGGTTGCCCAGAGAAGTTATGGCTGCCTCATACCCAGTAAGTGTTCAAGCCCAGCCTAAATGGGGCTTTGAGCGGCCTTCCTTAGCTACTTAGTGTCCCAGGGAAGGTGTCCCTGCTCATGGCAGGGGGGCTGGAAGCAGGTGATCTCTAAGGTCCCTTCCTGCCCAATCCATTCTATGAAATGATTCTATGACCCTGAGTTAGAAGGAACCCACAAAGATCATGCAAGTCCAACTTCTGGCCCTGATCAGGACACCCCAAGAGTCACACACTGTGCCTGAAAGTGCCGTCCAAATACTTTTTGAATTCTCTCAGGCTTGGGGCTGTGACCTCTTCCCTGGGGAGCCTGTTCCAGTGCTCAACCACCCAAACCTATTAGGGGTTCTAATATCTCAACCTAAACTTTCCCTGACACAACTTCAGGCCATTCCCTGGGGTCCTGTCAGCAGTAACCAGAGAGAAGAGCTCAGTGTCTGCCCCTCCTCTTCCTGTCACGTGGAAGCTGTAGACTGCAATGAGGTCTCCCCTCAGTCTCCTCTTTTCCAGGCTGAACAAGCCATGTGACCTCAGCTGCTCTTCATACGGTTTCCCTCAAGGCCCTTCACCATCCTCCTGGCCTTCTTGGGAGGCTCTCTAATAGCTTTATGTTCTTCTTACATTGTAGCGCCCAAAACTGCCCCCAGCACTTGAGGTGAGGCCGCCCCAGTGCAGAGCAGAGTGGGACAATCCCCACCCTTGCCCAGCTGGCGATGCTGTGCCTGATGCACCCCAGGACACGGCTGCCCCTCCTGGCTTCCAGGGCACTGCTGACCCCTGTTCAACTTGCTATCAACAAGGACCTCCAGGTCTCTTTCTGCAGTGTTGTTCTCCAGCCTCTCATTCCCCAGTCTGTCTGTACATCCAGTGTTGCCCTGTCCCAGGTGCAGAATCCGGCACTTTCCCCTGTTGAATTTCATAGAGCTGGTGACAGCACGTCTCTCTGATTTGTTGAGATCTCTCTGAGGGGCCACTCTGCCTTCAAGGGAGTGAACAGCTCCTCCCAACTTAGTCTCATCAGCAAACTTACGTAGTATACCTTTGAGTCTACGTCCAAGTCATTTATGAAGATGTTGAAGAGCACTGGTTGTGAATAGAGCTGTGCAGAACTCCAGTAGTGACTGGTCGCCAGCCTGATGTCGCTCCGTTCACTATATACCTTTGTGCCCAACCTGTCAGCCAGTTTTTTGCTAGACAAAATCCTGCTATAGATCTGGAAGGGTCACACAGAAGGGAGAGTAGTGAGAGCAGCAGAATGTTCACTTCATTATGGGAAAGGTCAAACAATTAATGTAATGAGCTCCACAAAGTGGATAAGGGTATAAATGTATAAACACCATCAATGCACAGACTTAAAAGACAGCATTGTAGCAAACTCCAGAAGCAGTTTCACTAACTCAAGAAAATTCTGAGCCTATGATGGCACTTGTCACAAGAGGCAAAAAACCCCTCAACAAACCCAAAACAAACATCTCCCCTGTGAATCCTGTTCCAGGTCCTTGACTGTAGAGGACTGCTAGGCACAGAACTATTAGTATTATTAGCTTGAAATTGCATCTTGAGAAAGTGACTGAACTTGGAAAGCTGGAGAGAAGAATTCCACTGAGGAACCACAGAGCTGGTGGGGGACATAAAACCGTTCATTATTCTTCAGGTCTGGGGAAAATTACAGCAGAAGTAAAGAATTTATTTTGAAGTACATTCTGGTTATTTCAGACACTAAGTGAAATTTGCACCAGCTGAATTGCTAGCATGCTTTTTTTTCTTAAAGGGAAGAAAATCTTGTAAAGTCATGGCACACATGGGGTGCATTCTTTTTTTGTTTTTGGAGTGAGATCTAAATTAGTGTGATTTGAATTAGTCTGATAAACTTAGGGTAAAACTAGTCTGGACTTTTGTAACTGGGAGCCGTACCCTATACAATGCAGCAGACAACACACAAGCCGTCTCTCAGGAGCTGTGATTAAGGATGAGGTAGTGGCTCATTCCTGCCCCAGAGCTGAGCCCACCAGGAGCTCAGAGAGTTAGGAAGGAAATGCTCTTCCTTGATCCTGGGTTTCTATTAAGCTGATTTAATCGCTCGAGCTGAGAATTGCTCCATCTTTGTCTCTAATTTCTTCAGAACATCTAGATGGCCTCAGGGGATAGAAAAATAATATTTACATGTAAGATCATAAAGGAAGAGCTACTCCAGGCTAAATTTTGCCTTTTGATGCATATGAGTTGATGATAAAGGAGTGTCTTGGGCTAAAGAAGGAATCAGGTTTACGCCTCATGTAAAGTCTTGGGTTTACTGTTGCAAGATTAAACAATCAGCTTTAAATCAGGGGTTTATAGCAAGTGATTGTTGGCTTGTTTTTGTAGTAACAGCCGTCATTAAAGAATTTTTTAGTTTCTTGTTGAAGACACAAAAAGGGAGGGGCAAGTGGTTAAAGCACTTGAAATATAAGGCAGTAAATTTTCTTGTATGAACATCTTTTTTTTCTGCTCCCTTCCAATTAGAGAGAATATTTTACATTTTCTTATATTGTTGGTGAATTTAAGATTGGTCTTGCAGTGTCCTGCATTGTGGGAGAGGAAGAGTTGGGAATTCTTCCTGACCTATGGCAGTGGCTATTCATTCTGGTTACTCTTTTAGAGAGACAACATGCAAACCGCATACAAAGTGAGAAAAAAACAGACCAAACCCTATCACAAAGGTTACTGTCTTCCACACTGATTTTTTTTTGAGCAAACTGTCTGGAGAAACACAGATTCATCACAGCTGCTTCAGGAACTGGCAAGCTTCTAATTATGTTTCCCTGTTCTGGGTATTACTTCTAGGATATTTTTTGGATCACACATGATAAAAGGTGACTTTGGCTTAGCTAGTTATTAGCTAACAAGCACAAAAAGAACAGAAATAAGGCAGTGAATGAAAATTATGTAGGAGGGAGAGTGACTTCAGGAATCATCGAGTCCTATTCTAGCCACTGCTGCAGGTGGTGTTGCCAACCTGAAGCAGTAATGGCTTGATAACTGCTGTAAGATGCAGCCAGGGTGGTGATGTTTGCTTCTTGGAGAAGGCAAGGAAATAAATTACGCTCCTCCAAGAGGTATTGTGGCTTCATCATGTTGATGGAATCAATCCACACATTCAAAGTTTCAGACTCCTGTCAAACCCTGATGTTGGCAAGGGCCAGGAGCTTGTTGTCTGATCTGTGGTTAGCAATATCACAAGTAACTCAGAGACAGAACACAGGCAGCTCTATGGCAATCTTTTAAATGTAAGTTTTGCCACAAAAAAAGGTTTGGACAACTTGCATACAAAAGTAATTTCCACATCTGTATGTGCAGCTGGTTGAGCCTCTGTGGAAACTCATGCAGCTGGACCAACAGGACATCCTCAGAGTCTGAATTTGCAGCTACAAATTAGCCCTCACTGACAAGACCAGTTGGTGGCTATCCCAGTCATGGGTCCAGTATGTGTCATGGTGGTGTTTTGCAGCAGCAGCTTGGCTAATACCTAACTTTCTGTTCCCTCAGCGGCCGAAGAGCAGCCTTCTTATGGTAACGTCCGTGATAACTTCTTAATTAGGTGTGAACTTGGGGCAGGAAGACCTAAGGGAGCTGCAAGTCCAGTCACACAGCTCAGGGGATTTCTGAAGGAATAACAAAAATAAAAAATTCCTTCATATAATCTTACAATAGATTTGAATTTTTAAAGGAAACAATCCCTTAAACAGCTCTCTATATTCCGTGTGTATACAGACTTTCATTTGGGGACTAGCCTTCTTGTTTATCTTACTGAAAATAGTTTTCCAGTGCTTCAAATTTTCAAGGGATTTTGATAAAGTGAGGAGGAATTTTGCCTGTACACAAGCCGTGGGAGAACTTTTGGCATTTCTCTTCACACTGGTGTGTTTCTGTCTCCAGTTGGGACCCATCTGAGTCCCTCCACTTGGTTGCTGCCCTGCTGTCCTTCATGCGTACACAGCAAGACATCCATTTTCACTCTTTTCTCCAGTTCAAATAATCTTGTAATCTGATAAAAAAGGCCATTATGGGGACTGAAAAAATCCTAAAAAGTGACAAGTTGTGTCCCCTCCTGACTTTATTGACATTACCTTTCACTCAAGCTGCCAGGAAGCAACACCTGCTTCCCTTGTTATCCTGGCATTTCCTCCGCATGATGAAGAAAAATACTCTTCCTCATTACCAGCCACGCATTGCATCCTGCTTTGCACCTGCTTCTTGTTTTCCCAATTATTTTCCTTACTTTAGTTTACAAGTCTTAATTTAGAAAGGAGTGAGCAAATGTAATTCTTCCCAGATACATTTATTCTCCTCCTTACCAGTCCACTGAAATGCCATCCTTCCTCATTCCTTTCCTTCCTCTTCTTTTTCTGTCTGCTCAGATCCACTTATTTTCCCAGACTTTGTTGTTTCACCTCTCCTCCCTCTTCTCCTTCAGACTTGTTGCTCCTGCTCTGTGGTCAGCGGTGGGATGATCGGCTCTGTTGCGTGGTGCAAGGAAGGCTTGGACCAGCAGCTCTGCTTGGCACCGGGAGCCTGGGCTGCCAGCCAGCCCCAGGGCACTGCACCCAGTGTCCGCTTTGGGACAAACTTCTTTGTATTCCAGAAGAAACCAGCTGGTGACAGCTCACAGGTTTGATGATGATGGTGGTGGTGGGGCTCAGGCCAGTGCAAATGACCTGCTCTATTTTTAATTCCTAAGGCCTGGAGGAATGGAGCATCACAGAAGTTGCCTTTGAACCACTAGGAAAAAGCTGTAAATTCAGGGCAAGTCTCAAGCAATCTCACATGCCTCCAACACCTCATTCCTTGTAATTCCTTAGAACACCCTGATGACAGACAGCTGTCGTGTGACAGTGGTCCACTCCCTGTGAAAGCTTTTCCAGGCGCTAATAACAGCGATCAAACTGTCTCAGAGCCCAAGGCAAATGTTTACTTCAACATATACTGGCACAGCTTAATACAGATAAGCTGCCTGTGAAACACATAACCTCAAAGGGGTTGCCATTTCTGTCTCAAAATTTCCCTTAATTTGACGAGAATAGCTAGTGACAAGCAGGTCTCGCTGTGGTTCTTGGAGAGACAGGCTCTGCGGTCCAACACGAGTGGAGGTGGCGGGGTTTGACCTCTGGCTTCTGTCGAGCTCTCAGATTCCTCTCCAGCCCTTGGCCTCTAAGCAGCAAACGCCGTGATGCGGCTGTGACTTGGACAAGCACGGAATGCAAATGTGCCTTCCTATCAATTAAGCAGGAAGAAACAATCATTTGGCTGCAAATATCCTGACTGCAAAAGCAAGCAGTTTAATTACTGAATCTTGCTGAAATTCGGCTTCATTGAGAAATGAAGTCTAATTCTCTTCCCATGGGGGTGACTGCACTTCTGTTCCCTTAAGGAGCATGGTAATTTTCCTTTTTGTGGTCCTCATGGTTGGTTTAAAATCAATTTTCTTTATCCTAATTCTATCTACATAAAATCCTGCTGTGTGCTAACTGCAGCCACCCCTTTGAGCCTAAATGCCTACTGTGATGACTTTTCTTAGGTGAACTCTTATCTCATAAGTGTTGTATCATTATTTAACATGATCAAAAGCTATTATAATGGGTCTGTATAATTAAAGTAATTAATTTAACTAATTACCTTTTTTTCTGTAAGGAAAACAGATATATATAATAAAGTAGTGCTCTTGTCTTAATCTTCCATCTTATTCCTATACAAATCGAGCTTCTCATATGTGGACCTTTTTCTCATTTCATAAAAATAGAATAAAGCAATTTAAGAGGATCTAGAATTTCTCCAGGACATGTAATTAAGGGCTTGGTCTATTTGTCTGCCTAGCTTTCATAATCTACCAAATATTACTGCTTCTGGTCTAAAAGCTGGAGGATATGTTCTACTAGAAGGTCTGTACTAGACTGTATTTCTTTCAGCCTAGCACACGCCAAAATGTCTCATCTGCAAAAATTTGGGATTTTGACACTTAACATGAAAGAATAACAGAGGTGGAACTACTATTAAGAAAAAATATTTGCTTATTTTCATTATTCACGCCACCTGCTTCCTCAAATGGCTCAAATCCAAATGTTTTGACACTCAGAACATGCCATCAACCTGTGATTGTAAAGTTAGTACATTTTTTAGCTGTTAAGGAACTGTATATTGTCAGTTTGTCACATGCTGTATACTGGCACATCTTTATTGAAGCCAGTTGTACTCTGTCGACTCCATGCAAAATAAATAGTTGGTCCATTGTATTCTAAGTCTTTATCCAATTCTAATTAAAACCAAATACTTCTCTTGCCACCTTCCTAGAGAGCTAGATCAGACTCTGGGAAATGATGGGGGAAACTGTAATTCATGTAATTTTTTAATATCATACCCAAGGAATTATATTTATGCAAATGTCCTTGGCTAAAATCCAGCAAATCGAGCTGGATTCAAACAACCTTCATCCCCTCAACTTGAGGGTCCCAGAACCAATGCAAAGAACTCTATAAAATATTTAAATTTCAGGTCTGAGGTCACTCATACTAAATGGCACTCCTCAGCTCCAAATGCCAACCAGCTGACCAGAAAGAAAAATTTAATGATGCTCATCTCTGATAGGATAAGAAAAATCTTAAAGTTTAAAATCTGTCCTTTCATCTTATCAACAAGCCATAATGGATGAAAGTAACTTGCTACACGATTCTAGTTCAGTGAGAAGAGGGAAAAGAAGTGTGACAATGAGTCATCTGGTACAAAGCATCAGAATTCAGTAAATAAAGCATTCTTTTTCCAGGCAAACCGCCTTTTATCTGATAAGGTCTGCATGACAGCTGTGTATTTCCAAGACTGCCATTCTCTAGAGGCAAGAGAGCTAAAGAGCACCGGTAAGTCATGGGTAACCTACTTCTCTTGTGTATTACCTCACATGCTCCTTTTTTTCAGAGCTTCTATCTCAGCAAACCAGGGGAATCACGGGCAGTGCACACACTTACAAAGCTGTTCCCTGCCCAGACTGACCCCCAGACTCTAACTCAGGTCCTTGGACTGCTCACTTGCAGGTTTACAGTGCCCTCAATCAGTCCTACAAATAAAAACAAGGAACAGGGACTGCTGTTAATAAGAGGCTCTGATTTAGAAACCTTGTGGTTTGCTGCTGGCACAGACAGACAGGCACAACCCTGTCAGCCCTGCTAATAAACTTCAGTCACAGAGCTGACCTGCTGACAGGCTTCACAAGCTAATGATATCTTGCAGCTCTTAGGCAAAGATTGTTTCACATGTCAATGCAGAAGGATTCTCTATGATATTATTTTTAGATTAAGGTTTTTATTAGAGAGCTAGAGTGAAAAGAGAACATGAGAAAGAGGGAAGGGCTGTGACATCAGTATTTTCAAATGCTTCTCCCTTGCCCCCTGTTCCTTAATCTATGCTGAGTTACCATTCAGTGATGGAGCCTTGATGGAGCCTTGCAACTCCACTCATCCCCCAGCAAGAAGTCACGGACCACAACATGGCAGTGCTGGATATTGAACAAAATATGCTTTATGGAAGGTGGCCCCAGCCCCAGGAACCAGCTGTTTCAATAGAGAGTGGAAGATAATTCATGGCTGCATGGCTGATGGAAGATAAGGCAGGCAGGGTGTGGCATATGGGTAAAATCTTATAAAATGAAGGCCTTGTTGCCTTTGTAAAATCATGGGTCAGGCCTGTTATTTCGGCTAGAGAAGGACCATGGGAAAGAGGCATAGCTGAGCTAGAGGTAGAAAAACGTGCTGTGTGATTTTCGAGTGTTCACTTAGTGGTGTGTGGTGATTGGTTGAATTAAGTTTGTTGTGCCTTAAAACTATGTAAACTCTGGGACACTATAAAAGAAGCTACGTGGTATTAAAGATAAGCTTTTGCCTAGAGTTGTTGGTGTGGTTCGTGCTTGTCGCATCTGTCTCAGTGCGACAGCAGGGAATGGTGAACTAAATCACTTTAGGCTCACTGTAAGATCTCAGCCCTGCTCTACACAGACACTGCTCTGCTGAGTTCTCACTCCACATGAGCTGTCTGTCCCAAGGCCACTGGGACAAGGTGTATCCTGTGAGGTGCTCTTTGTCCCACACTGCACATCACAGGATATACCTGCTGAGGAGGCACCTGACCTGTACTGCACCACCTCTGGAAAGATCAGAGAATCAGAATTATAGAATACCCTAAGCAGACAGAGACCACAAAGATCATTGAAGTCCAACTCCTATCTCTGCTCAGGACAGCCTCAAGAGTCCCACCATGTGTTTGAGAGCATTGTCCAAGTGTTTCTTGAGCTCTGTCAGGCTTGATGCTGTGACCACTTCCCTGGGGAGCCTGTTCCAGTGTCCAACCATCCTCTGAGTTAAGAACCTTTTCCTGATATCCAACCTAAACCTCCCCTAACACAAATTCAGGCCATTCCCTTGGGTCCTGTTACTGGTCACCACAGGGAAGAAGAGATCAGTGCCTGTCCCTCCTCTTCCCTCACAAGGAAGCTGCAGATTACAATGAGGTCTCCCCTCAGTCTCCTCTTCTCCAGGCTGAACAGACCAAGTGACCTCAGTCACTGCTCGTAAGGCTTCCTCTCAAGGCCCTTCACCATCTTTGTAGCCCTCCTTTGGATGCTTTCTGATAGCTCTGTATCTTTCTTATATTGTGTTGCCCAAAACTGCACACAGGACTTGAGGTAAGGCCGCACCAGCACGGAGTAGAAAGGGACAATCCCCTCCTTTGACCAAATGGCAATAATAGAGATGCAAGAACCCTCTAGTCCCTAGAGCACCTTGCATCTGTCCTGACAGTGGCCCACTGGTGTCTGGATGCGAAAGGTTGCCTTCAGAGGTACTTGTGGTCTCCACTTTGGGAAACAAATATGTATATTCATGCTGTCTTCCAGGCCCAAGGGCAGGCAAACTTCGCAGAGAACTGCAAAGCCATGCACTCCTGCCCAAGCCACACATTGTGGCTGTTTAAGGTATCTCGAGTGACCACTACAGCATGCAGGAGGTATGACATACCCCAGTTGTCCTGGGACCACCAGTGAGACACACTTCCTCTCCAGTGGTATCCTGAGCACTCCATCGCCCAGTGGGACACCACTGATGTGTGCAGGAAATTTATTCACACACCTTAGCCATACTGGTCCCCCACAAGGTACCCGTGGTGTATGTCAGCACTGCCTACCTTGATGATAAACTTGACACCAGGAAGGAGGAAGCCAGTAGTCCACCTGAGGCCATCTGGGTCCTTCAGCCAAACTGTGCCAAGGCAGTAGGGACCCTGACAACTCACTGTGATCCTCACAAGGGACAAGAAGAACATGATCTCTCTGCATACATCAGCAAAGTCCTCTGTCTCTATAAACTTTCAGATCACTCTGCACCATGACTAGTAACACCTCTGTTTCTGCCTACCCTTGAGATTCCTTCCTCTTTCCATCACTTTCAACTCCATCCCTTCTGGTAGTTTTCCCTTCTCTGTCTCCTCTCTTTTCACATGGCAGACTCCTCTGTCCCTCCTCCATCTGGCTGGATTTGCCAGCCCCTCTCAATGAAATCCTCTCTCTACAAGAAAAAAATGTGAATTCTCTTTTGAACTCTTCATTATCTGAAGCAAGAAGTGTAGCTCCAAGCTGTGAGGACCAGCTGACTGACAGGGATGTCCAAAGATCTCTCTCCCCAGCCAACACTTCCAAATGTAGGTTTTGTCCTCTTCATATACATACTCCAGCATAAGGGTGAGCAGGAAACTGAGCACTTTGGCTAATTTGTGCAGCCTCCATCACTGGTGGGTAGCTGATCAGACAATTACATTAATTCCTCTATGTGTCTTAATACAGAATCTTCTGGAAACCTTGGTGTTTTTACATGTAATTGTCTCTCTCAGACCTCTGTTGAAACATTCCTTGCTTTGCTATAAGCTCATGCCATAAACAGAGTGTTTGCAGGGCCACCCCATGCTTCGGTGTAGAAGACCCTCCTGAAAATGGACCCTTCATGGGCCATAATGTTCTCCAGTCTTTGAAGAAACTCTTGGTGGATGGGTGCCCTTCTGTCACCACCAGGTTTATGGTGTGTCCATCCAGAAAAGCTGGACACCTCTTGACTGGTACTGCAATATCCTTTACATTAAAGGCCATGCTGTGGTCTCAGTCCTGGTGGGACCATTTAGGCTTTGAGCAGGGAATGATGGCTTGGGGTGCTCAGCTGGAATTTGCTGGGCAAGGATGCAGCCCTGCAGATTTTCAAAGGTGCAATGAGATAAGTGCTGGTAATAGAAAAAGGAAGGCTCAAAAGGAATATTTACCTGGTGATATCCCTTTAAACCCATGACTCATCATCACAAGCGCACTTCCGATTCTCTCTCCATTCATGTCTCACGGACCCATACCTCAGTTCATGAAAATTTTAGGCAGTTGCTTTTCTGTGTGGTATTTCAAATTCTGGCTAATGGATGTGGGTAGCACAGATGACTTCGTTATGAATGAACAGTGCTCTGGTGAATAAGTCCATGCACTTCTCCAGCTCCTCACCAGAATATGTGAGGCTGTGAGTGGGTTTGGCAGGGTCAGACTTTGACATCTGAAATGGAGCAATGATGGAGCAGCTGCTGCTTCATATGCTTGTCAGCCGTAGCCTCAGAATGCAAAACAACCTGGATTTCAGGGCTCTGCTTTAAAGAGAAAACCCTTTGAGTCAAGGTGCAGGTCTAGGCATAATGCAAGGTCTTATCCCACATTATTGCATTGATTATTGTAATAATGTCCTTTCAGGACACTTTCAAGCTACACTCTATCCAATTACAGCTGTTTTAAATATCTTTGTACTGTACATCATGCGGTGCTGGAGAAAGGAGGTAGTACATATATTTTATTTAGTTTCTTGCTCTTACAGTAAGGCTTTTTGTGGAAAGAGAGTTGGCATTATCCATATTCCTTATTTCATTGATGGCTATATAAGAAGCTATCTTCCTGTGCACCATGCCAAAAATGTTCTTATAAATGTGTTTCTGCAGTACAGACTGTCCAGTTTTATAGAGGGATGAAGAATAGGCCCTCCATACTCTTGGCCCATTCTTTTGTGATGGGTTTTATACATTGAATTGTCATATACTTCATTTGCAACAGAACACATGAAATTGTGGCATCACTGACGTCCACAGCAGCAGTGAAGATGACTTCAGTGGGAAAAGGATTTCTCCTTGAATATCTACATATGTTGATCAATAGTGTTTAGAGGAGCTAAGCCTCCTGGGCTTATTATGCAAGGGAGCATCTTTTCTAGATCTCTTTCTTCCTCCCTTCTTTTCCTTCCTCCTCCTTCACAATTTGGGGTTGATTTTTAGTTTGTTGTTTCTTTGTTTGTTTGTTTGGGGTTTTTTGTTTGCTTGGTTTGGGTTTTTACTTGCCTAAACTTGAAGACAAACTTTCAGCACCAAGGCTTTAATTTGTTCAAAAATGGATCCTCCTTCCCTCTGTGCAGAGGGTGAGAACAATACTGATGTGTAGTTTACTTCCACCATCTTTAATGGATTTAAGCAATGGCTTCTTTTTATCCCTTCATGGAAAATTATCTCAGACTGGGAGAACTTCCACAAAAGCCATTCACAGAGGAAAGTCACACTATTTCCAGTTCTTTAAACTGCTTTTCCACCCTACAGAACACCTCTCCTCTCCTCTCCTCTCCTCTCCTCTCCTATCCTCTCCTCTCCTCGCCTCACCACTCCTCCTCATACAG
>VZTE01004781.1:1888160-2003794 GCA_013397775.1 Eulacestoma nigropectus
CCTCTCCTCTCCTCTCCTCTCCGAACCTCTCCGAACCTCTCCGAACCTCTCCGAACCTCTCCTCTCCGAACCTCTCCTCTCCTCTCCGAACCTCTCCAAACCTCTCCTCTCCAAACCTCCTCATTAGTGGAGATACCAAGTTTTCCTCCTAGGAGGCATTGTTTTTTTCAACATATCCCTATCAGGATGAACTTGCTTCATCCTGTTGCCAAGCATGTGATTACTTCATGTGTGGACATCATCAGGTGCTCTCGTGCTTTGCTGAGCCAGGTGCAGTTTTAAAACTGAAGCATCAAGTGTCCCTACGAGATCTCATTTTACCTCTGCTAGAGTACCAGTAAGCTGACTCTGGGTGCTGCAAATCACTCGTACCTGCTCTGACCTGTTATCCCTCCTTCCCAAGCTGAGATCCTCTGACCCTTCTGCCCTGATCCTGCTGGTTTCTGGCAGCTCTGACAACCTCTCTGAATTGAGCCCATTGGTTGCAAATGCCTGTAACCTCCCTGCTGCTGAGCAGTGGATTTGCCAGACAGGTCTCCCACCATGGCACAGTTTGAAGTATTGGTGATTCCCACTGGGACAGAGAGAGAGGAAGAAAACAGGCCTGTACTGTTTGGCAGCCTGCTGGGTAAAGCCCACTGGTTTAACAAGGAAAAGAAAAGGAAAGAGATTATTATCCACTTTTTTTTTTCCCTAAGTTTTCCCTCTATGCTTTCAAAGAATGAAGGTCAAATTTGAATGCCAGCATTTCCTGTGCATTTATCAAGTGTCACCAGGGAAAGGAACCCCACGTGAGAGTCTGTGGATGTTCCATGCTCCCCGCTGGTCCCACTGCTCAACTCCCAGTGGAGCTGGTCCACAGCAGCTAGTTTGTGTAATGAATTCCCCCAGCCATCCCAGACTTCAAATTGTGTTTGGGAGCATCAGCCTCGAGTTGTGTTGTTATGAGTTAAAGTCTTCTGGTCTCTGAGTCATTGCTGATGAATATTCGGGTGTTTGGAGCCTCATCCCTTGCACACATGAACACTTTCCAGCAATGTTAATGAGACTTGCAACCAATCCTTTTTGACTAGAGCATAGCCAGAGCCAAGCAGAGCAAACAAATGAGGAACAAATTGGCATTCTGCCATAATCCAAACATCCTGATAGCCAAATTCTGACCTGCTGACCATAATGCTTCTAGAGTCAAATACTTCAGAATTACATGTACCTTCGCTTTCTCCTGCATAAAAATACTTATTTCTAGTCAAAAACAGAAAAAAAGAAAGCCCTACAATGTCCAAAAGCTATTTTTGGGACATGTCTGAAAAATACCAACTTAAGACTTCTTAAGTCAGCATGAATATAAAGTTTCAGTAATTCAGGAGGAAGATATAGGATACTAAAATGTTCTAAACCCCCTGAACTTGTGGTTTTTTTCCAAAAGTGACCATAATTGTGACAAATTTTTCTGTTTAAGCTCATGCAGACCTCCTAGTCTCTATAGTTGCTCTTCTTATAGTAGCAGGCACTGAGATCCTGTATGTAAATCATGTTGCAGACTCATTAGTGTTACTGCTGCTTGGTTGCTAGCTGAGACACCAGTTCTGATTTAGGGTATTTTGACACTTAGCAACAAACTAAGCTTTGTGAGCAGGTGGCTGAGCCAAAATAGTAGCAGAGTTCGCAGTTAGCTGAAATAATAACAAGGAATTGCTGGTCAGAATATGCTTTCTTTCTTGATTTATTAAAACAGCCTACAAAAAACTCATTTGTGAAGGATCCACTCCCACGAGACACCTGCTTCAAAGCCACCATAATACAGGTGTTTCGCTTTCCACACAGAGGAACAGTCGCCACACCCAGAGTGTCCAACCAGTAGATCCATTCACCTGTGGTGGCCAAAGTAACCAACAGCCTGCATTTCTTGCCTACCCAGGAGATTTTTTGACAGTTCAGTTGTAAGCTCTCCCAACAGCTTCTTGCACCTGCAACTCTAAATACACCCTCCTTTTGAGAGCTACACTGCTGTTCTCTCTGCCTGAAGGATTGGAAGTTGTCTCAGATGGTCTCTCCCAGCCCTGGTGTGGCAATTCCCTTTCTATCACTCCACTTATGCTGTAGAGAGAGGGTAAGGACATCCACCTTTCCTTTGAGGGTCTCAGTGATACCTTGGATCAAGGACCAGAGACCTCTTCTCGCTGATCTCCAACCTGGCTGCCAAAGTTGACCATCACCTGCCTGACTTCACAAGCAAAACAACTTTCTAGGCACTGGAGATAGCATAAAGCTGCCACTGCGTGCAGTGTCTGTGAACTTTTCCTTTCTGAGAGAGAAGGGGACCACTTCCCTTCACATGAGACCCTCTCAATATGTCAGATAGCCAGATTAAAACAAAAGAACAGTCAAAAAATCGAAGGAGAGACCAGCTCTCCACTTTGGACAATGGGCATTTATACTCTCTGGTCACTTTTTGTTCCTTTTATGCTGCAAGTTTGTAGTCTAATGCAGGGATTTGATACCCATGGCTGAAGGTCAGACACAGCCTGAAAATTAATCTGTCACGGCCTGTGGCCACTCAGTTTTTAAAGGCATGACTGCTGGCTTGCTCAACAGCCTGAGCTCCTGGGGTGGCCGGCCAGCAGTGGTTGAAAGGGCAGCAGAGCTCTGTCAAGAGGGCAGATCCCACCCTGCCCTCAGGGCTGGAGGATGGCACCTGGGGAGGTCCGAGCATCCGTCTGCTCCTTGCAACTCTGTGATTTCACTGCGAGGCTGTGAGCAAGCCTCTTCCAGAGCTCTTGTGTTCTGCAAAATGGGGCTAGAAATAGAAATTTGTCTCATGCGCGAGACTTGCCATCTGTTTGGGAACCTTGCTAGCAGGTTCACCAGCTGAAAGTTAAGTGTTGAAGGTTTTGTATGGGAGGATGAGAAGGTGTATGTGTGTGGGGTGGGGCAGGTTGGGGTGGCAGCCTTGCAAAAGTTCGTGCAGCGGTCGTGAAAGCAGCAGAGAGGATGGGGGGTACAGCCTTGGTAGAGATGCTTCTTGGTGTTTCCAGTGTACCGAGTCGGACACGAAGCTCCACACTCAGGCTCACAGGCCAGTGAGTGGTAGGTACTTGGTAGCTTCATTATGGGCATGCAGCCCGAACCACTTTAGAGGGCAAAACTTATTTTCAGGAGGCAGAGGAACATTCTCCAGGAAAATAAGCTTTCTTGCAGCATGAACTTGCAGAAATTGCTAGTCACTTTCTAAAATCCTGCCAGTTTACATTTACAGATCATTTTGTATAAAGAACTAAGTTTTATTAACAGTTGCAGAAGAAATCAATGAAGGTATTGCAGAGAATTGTGATCCCAATGAGGAAATAAGCTGCAGAAGAGGAGGAATTGTTGTCAAGCAAGAAGCTTTTCCCAGAAAAATACCACTGCCATTATTAGGAAAGCATGAAGAAAAAAGATATATATAACTCAAGACATGAGTGAGTTGTCTGGCTTAGGGGAAAAGGTAAAGGAAAATTGTTTTCTAAAAAGTTATTTTTAAGATGTAAGCAGGTCTTTAAAGCACAAGCAATAATTTTGCATATTATGTTTGCTAGCACAGGGAATTCAACAAATGAGCACCGAACCCAAAGGGCTCCATCCCAGATGATAATTCTCATGCAAAGGGTATTTAAGTGTACCCCAGGGCCCACATGGAGAGATTGGGCAGGGACTTCTGCGACAAATGCACTGCAGAGAAAGAGGGAGAATGATCAGCAAAGGCCATGGTATAGACTGGAGTTATCAGAAAAATATTAACCCTGTGGAAAGTGTAGAAAGATCCTGTTATTGCTTCTATGAACCCTTAGCCTGGTTATTGCCATGTGGTACATTAGATTATTTCTTCACAGTAGCTCTTGTAAAGCCCTTTATACATTCATGAATAGACATTAAAAAAAAAAGTAAGCTGCTTTCTTACCGACTTAATACATTCTGATGGGCCAGGGCTCAACATCCTTGGATATGTGAGTGCTTTGAAGGTGCCTGAAGATGGGCATGCATGTGTATGTGTGTAATGCATGTTTGTGGAGGCCTTGAGGGCATTCTGGTTGATGGCGCCCAAGCATTTAACTGGAATGACTTGGAAAACCTTCTAAGACAAAACAAATGCAGGGAAAGAGTTTTTGCAATGAAGAGATGGCAAGAGAGAAGCACTGGCCCTTGGGCTTCTGGTGCTCTTGCCTTTACATCTCAGTGCCTGTCTTCTGAGTTTTTTGGGATCTCAAAAATGTACTCAAGGCTACTGAGTCAAACAGAGGTAGGCTCAGACCTCAAAAGAATTACAGATCTTCCCATCAAACCTCCAAGGGACTAGTTTAACATTCAGGCTACAGGATATGTAATGTACTTTACCACAAGTTGATTCATTTTCACATCAACAACCTGTATAGGTGCTAATATTTCAAAAATCAGTGGGTCAGTCTAAAGGGAAAACTGTTGGCAATGCTTTAGAATTGATATCAACTGAAGCGACGGACTCAAAGGTAGTAAGAAGCCATCAAGACTGTAGCAACAGAATAAAACAAGCTTTTAAGAAGGTAGAGCTGTGGCTAAGTTTGAGTGAGAGGCATCAAAACATCACTGTATGTACTTCTAGGGTGCCAAAAATTGTATTACTGTGTTGTTTCACATCACTCTGTGCCATTCTGGATCAGCCTCCAGGGTAGTGAGATGCTCAAGATGACTTACAAAGGTGTTGAGAGAGGAAACAGGTGGAAAGTGTTTTCAAGGCTGATGCAGTAGTAAAAATGTTGGTCCCTGATGAAATGAGAAAACCTGGCTGGAGTATGGAGATGTTGTTTTACTGTGCTTGTCACACAGAAACGCTCAACTGATGTGCTTCTAAAGAGAAATTTCTGAGTCAGAGATGACACGGCAATAGTGTGTTCAGTGTTTGCACTAGTATCAAAGTAAATCTATCACAGACCCAGGATACAAGCATCCAACTTGGGCTAATTAAAAGTAGATCTTGCTGTTGCAACCAAATACTATGTTTTAGTCAATAAAGAGCACAAAGCCAAACCAAGACCTGACGTAAGCCAGCCCAATCCTGACACAGCAGCTGCTTAAGGTATTACTTTAACTTGCCTTTACAACACAACAAAACAGTTAATATTGATTCTTTTAAAAGCTGGCACATTATCAATGCTGTTGTATGTGTTCTGGTAAGACATGCCTCTTCCTGGGAGGGACCATGTGCTTGCACTGAAGTCAGCAGGAGCCAAGCACTTTTTACTCTGTACCTTTGAAAAGCAGCCCTGTATCTCACTGCAGATCAACCCTCACTGAAAGCAACCATCTGGGATGATTGTTGCTGGAGATGTTACATTTGGAATAACTTTAACTCCTCTGTCTACTTCTACATTACATACAAGATTTATAATAACCTGGAGTAATAATACCTGGTTTCTGATTTATATTTTTTTAAAAATCCATAGCCCGTGTCGAATCTTAGGGAAAAAAAAATAACGTATGACTTTTTGATCATCATACAGTTTTTAATTTGGAGCCAAGTAAGAATTAGCTCATGCTTTGAAAGTTTGTTTATTATTATTTCTCCTAATTTTTTGTTTTCCTGCAAGTGCAATTAAAAAAAAAAGAAAAGAAAAAGACAGCAGCGGTTGTTCTGAGGATCACTTTCTGGAGTCTATGGCTCAGCACTGGTCCATGGCTCCAGGCAATGCTTGCAAGCAGTATGGACCAATCCCTGTTGTAAAACAGGACACAAAGCAGAGAACAGACTTGCACAAGGATGCCCCAAAATCAGCTGCAGAGCTACTTTATCCTGAATCACCTTCCAGCTCTATCTTGTTGACATCTTTGCCTCCCTTGGCAAATGACTGATCCTCAAAAATGTTTCCCCCTTTCTCTGGCTTCAGGAATGGATTTAGTTAATTCCTACAATATGGAGCTATGGTCCTTGTTCAGGTTCTCTGATTTTATTCCCATTACTACCCTTGATTCTCCAGCCAAGTTTTGGAAATCTAAAGTCAACACATGTGACAATAAGAGAAGCAACAACCAGACTTCTGAAGAAGATTTACCTGCTCTTCTTTGTCTTATTTTTTATCTTTTCTGGTGTACTATAGGAAGAGCTCCTGGAGCTGACTTCATTGTTCAAGTCCCCTACCAGGAACCTGTTAGGGTGGATTGCAATAGTAAATGGATCTACTGTAACCCAGCCAGACATCAACAGTACAGCTCAAAATTAATGAAACACGAAAAATAAAAAACGAAGAGGAAAACACCACTATCTTTTGTTATTTGGTGTTTCCCCGCGTGTATTATTTTCTTTTCAAGGGATGGAGAAGTGAATGAAAAAGTCAGCTCTATCATGACAGAGCTTTTGAAGACAAAAACTCTCTCCCCTCACCAATGACTGTGATGGGCCAAGCAAAGGAGAGCAGAATTGATTTCTGGTATCTGCTGGAACAGGCAGTTACCAAACTAACCTCAGCTACCTCCCAGCCACATCAACCTTTAATTCCAGCCTTCAGCGCCATCACCCTGGATTTATGGTGCACCAAAGCTCCCAGCTGGTAGGCTCAATGTGGGGCTGAAGGACTGAGAGCCTCTGGAGGGTCCTGCACTGTAAGTCCATCAGCCTCAGTGGTGGTGACTTTCCCTAAGGAGGCTCACCAGGATTTGCCTGAAAGCTCTGATCCTACTGGAAGATAAAAATGTTCAACTGCCCAGATATGCAACATCAATTAATATAACAAATCATTAAAGTAAAAAAATTATAAGAACTGGACAATTAAGTCTTTGTAAATTTAATTACTGCAGTGGCCCATCACTTCAGCCACTCTAGTCCTGCTGAAAGCAGCATGGGATGCTCCCACTCCCAAGCTGCTAGCACAGACAGCCTGTGCCCAAGCATGTGTTGCCATAGATGTTTCAAAAGGGGGGATCCCACCACCAGTACAAAGACCACAGATACTCTGAACCTTGGCCAGGAGTTTTGCCTTCTCCGCTTCAGCTCTATGACATCCGCTGCTTTTGTTCTTTTGTGGGCTCTGCAATGTGTCTCGAGGTTCTGCCCTAAATTCAGCAAGGCCAAGGAAACAGAGAAAGGGCTGGGGTAAGGGGTCAAGGAGCACCTTGACCCAAGCTTGTCCTGCTCTTCCCACCCACTGGCTCTTCAAGCCCTGCTCAGAAAGCACAGTTACTCTTGCTTCACAGGCATTCAGTTGTACACCATGACTGCATTTTTCTGGTAAGCCCTGTTACATACAGGGCAGTGGGAAACTCAGAGTTACCTGGAAAACTCAGAGTTACCTGGAAAACTGAGATGCTCAGTTAACAGCTGAGTTGTGAGAGCAGTTACACTTCCTGCCACATTTAATGGATTCAGCATGTGACCCTCATAAGCCTCTCCCATAGCAATGAGTTGGCTACCCGTGCACCCAGGAGCCCTGTGCCGGCAATCCATCTTCCAGAACCACAAACAGCTGATTGCTCAGCTCAAACAGACCCACCAGCCCATCACCAGAGGAGTGCACTGCCAGTGAAGGCACACACAGTCTAAATAGTGATGGCCTTCATCTTGTTCTCCTTTTGACCCCTTCTCTTACCCAGTATGTTTTCCCCCACTCCTGCAGGAATGATACTGGGATCCAACAGCCAGAGGCTGCACTCAGATCACAGTCCTTCCTGCCCAACCTCACCATCCATCCTGGCCAAGGGAGAGACTATTCCTGTGGAAAAAAGTGTGTAATTGGTCTATACAGTGGTGATGACCATCCTGCAAAAGGGCTGACTTAACACAAGTCATGTATTCCTCTTTCTGAGCACTTGGCTTTGTCACCTGCTAATGTCTTCTACACAGACCCAGCAAGAGTAGGGTAAGGCACACGCCTAGAAAGGAAAAAATCCCAGAGTGTCTTTACATGCTTGACCCTGTCCAGTCAGAACTACCAACTGTGGGAAAACCAGACAGAATCAAGGGTAATGCAATGCTAAAATCTTGGAAAGCTTTAGCCTGCAGCTGTGGCTCACCACCACTATTAGTTTAGTCCATGCTTTGTTTCTAAGCACCAGTTTTCTAGGTACAGGTTTTGTGCAAAAGAGACCCATAGGCTAAACAAATTGTTGTGGATGAAAAGCACCCAAGAAGGGGTGTGAGCCATAAAGTCCCTTTGCTGCTGCAGGAAGAGAGATATTTGACCGCTGTTTGTTTGAGCAGTGATATAAAGAAACCAAGATCCACTTGGTGACAGAAATGACACATTCAGAAAGAAAGTGGTATAATCAGTTTGCCTGCTGGCATGTCTGTGTTGTTCTAGATACAGCCTCTTCTGCCTCTGTCCCTCAACATTGTCCCTAGTTGTATTTGTTTCTTGCCACTTAATTTCTAAATATGTAAAAATCCCATGTAGAGGTCCTTTTACTTTCTCAAATTCCTACATCCCCTGTCTGAAGTCTGCTTTTTTTTCCCCTTTTCCTCAAAATGGTGGCTTTTCCCATTCACTTAACCTCACACTTTCAATTGTAACCACAGTTGGCTGCAAGTTAATTTGCAGTTTGATGATGACACTTCCCCAGTGCTGAGTCCCTGAACGCAAAGGTATTTTTTTTCTTGGGCACCAGTAATGCTGATGAGGTCAACAGAGCTTTGGGAATAGGTTTTATTACTTAAAAGCTCTTCCAGAACTAGCTGATTGGAGCACAAAGTATTGTTTTATATTGCAAAAACTGTGGCTACCTAACTTAAACCAGTTGAAAGGCAGAAAATAATTCATCAGCATGTTGCAGTGGGGTTTATAATAGCCCTGTGTAAAGCTTATCTTAGTAAAGGAAAATGTCTTCCCACAAACTAAACTGTTTAGGCAGCAGAGGCTTTGGAACATCATCTTTATAACAGTCCCTAAATTAGCTCAAGTTGTTTGTTCTATAAAGGACAACGAACCAAACAAACTTCTAAGCAAACAGCAGGGCAAACTTTTCCAGCTGGAAAGGGGATTTGGAGGCAGTGTGCATCACTAGTGAAGTACAGAGCATTTGGTTAAAAGGAGTCCAGTTCCCAAAGCCTGCATCTTGGTACAAGCACAGATACAGCTAGATCAGCATAAAGATAATTCCAGGGATCACACAGGGTTAGTGTTCCACTCTGGAGAGAGCACCACCAATTCTTGCTGATACAAAACCAGACCTGTGGGAGACTAGAGAATTTTTTCCTTAAAGCTGGACTAACAAGCGTTCCTACCATTACTTCTGAAGGTGCACTTTTTGTACCTCCTGTTGGAGTGAGCAGTGGTGGTGTGAGAACTTTTGCACCAGTACACCTACACAGAAAAATACTGAATGCTTCAATGCTCTCAGATTGCATTGCCCAGGCAGATCTTTGCCATGCAGCTGTCACAGATGCTAAGCTCTTGACCATCTCTCACATCTTCTGACCAAGAACATGTTTTTGAAACAATGGCTTACAGTGTTTTAGTTCATATCACAGTGATCTAAGAGCACACATTGGATCAGCTCAGTTTTGTCTGAGTTGATTGAAGAGTGAAGAGTGATTGAATTGAAGAGTGCGTTAAAGGCTCTCCGAGGGCTCACGGCCATTCAGACCGGAGATGGCAAGTCTAATATAAACCCTCCAAAATACAGTGTAGCTGTTGGGAACTCAGTGCAAGCGGCTTCACTCTAAATATCTGTTCCTGTAAAACTTACTAATGCAACTATAGCTGAAGAATATTAAAATCAAGCTACAGCTCGCTAGATTTATTCCTTACTCTGTGAGGTTTTTTTCTGTGCAGCTGTCTGAAGTTCACAGCAGCATTTCACTATTATTCTGCAGGTTATTTCCAAGCAGAGGAATTTTGTAATCAGATAAAACAACCTGAAGAGCATCATACAACCACTGAGATTCTGAGACATATTTACTTTGAAGAAGAGCAGCATGCAGATAACATTTAAGAGCATCTCAGAATCCTATGAATCTACATAGTGATGAAAAAGATCAGTTGGTTTTCAAATGTTAATGCCCTTCTTATTGTCAGTAAACTGCTGTGGAAAGATGATCCGTGGTCTTTTCAAGGGCAGTCACACTTGTATGACAGAGTAGAGGTATTTCATGAAACAATGCATGCAAAAGCACAAAACGTGTTTGACATTTATGGCACAGATCTTCAACAAGAGCAGGTTTTCAATCTGTTTCAGCCACAGCTGAGTCCAGGTTTAACCTAATGAATCTGGGTCCCGAGAGACCCACATTCTCCCTGCAAGCTAGGCCAGTCACTCATTAGCAGTGTCCTTCCAAAATGCAGATGCTTAAAACTGCTGTGTTTTAATGGTGCTTAAAGTGACATAAAGTTGGGAGAAGTTCAGAGGAGAGAAACAAGACGAATCACAAGCATGGAAGAATTTCCATGCGCAAGATGACTGAGGTAGGACTCCTAAACCTGAAGAAGATGTGATGTGGGTGAAATGCAGTTCAGAAGCCTATGAAGCTGTAGGTCGAATGTTGGAGAGGGAAGGTCTCTCGGATTCTCCCAGTACAAGAGATACATGATGTCAAAGGAGGTCAGTGGGAGAATGAGGTTCAAAGTAAACACGAGATGTTTGATTCTATCTGTTGGTAGCACACCTGGGAATTGCACCTTGGTAGAAGCCAAAATCTAACCGAGGTCTCAAAGATCACAGAAGAGAGAGCCACCAAAGCTACTCAACAGAGATTCTATGTTGCGTTTGTACCCAAACAGGATATTCCCGTTGCATAAGCAAAATACTTGCATCTGCACCACTCATTGCTACTACAGTTTTCACGAGACCAGATGTATCCCACTCCTTCAATTAAGGTTGTCATGATGCATTTGGATTGCTTGAAATTACAGGAAAACATACTCTGTAAATTAAACTCTATTCTATGAACACGCTAGGAAAGAAAACAGACACTTCCAACTTTGCACAAATTAGTCTAACATGCCAATTCACTGATTCATCACTTAATTCCGGATGTTTCCAACTCACAGTTCTCTGATTCATAACTCACAATTCAGGCAGCAATGAACAAAATAGTTACCTAGTAGACAGTGAGAGTGCTCATTCTTCCTCCCCCATCACCTTGTGGGTGTCCCCTGTTTCACACCTGGAAGCACAGAAGTCTCAGCAGTCTGGCTGCTGTTGGATCCACTTCAAAAGATTTTTGGGTAAGCTGATGTATTTATAACTTCCAGCCTGGAAGCTTGATCTACACCATTTCCATAAGTTAGGGGATTCTGAGGAAACTGTTGCACAATCAATACGCCAGGATTATGGCTGCAGGAGACAGCAAGCGGCAGGTGATGGCAGCTGCATAATGACCTCCTCCCCTTCCCATCCATCACATCCTGCCTACGTGGTGTTGTGGCTTTGGGTGGTGCTGCTTCAGCGTACACCAGGGCCTTGTGTTCACTCTGTGGTAGCTAAAACCCGAGCAGGAGCTGTGTGAGTGTTTGTGAGGGGTCCTTTTTATTCCCAGACTAATCCTGCAGAGACCAGACAGGCACAGCCATGTTGAGTTGGGCTGTAGGTGACTCATGGAAAAGGCTGAGCCCAGCCTGGATCTCCTCACAGCGCACACTCATCTCTCCCTTACTCATCCAGCTATCATGTCAGCTCTAATATACAAGACAATTCCTCTCCTTCCATCAACACTTACAGTACACTTCAGACTTTTGTCTTTCATAATAGGGATATTAATTCCAGTTTTTCCACCTCCTCTGATCTGGTTGTCTTCCTCTGTTGTGCCATCACTCAAATTCAGAAGCTAGCACCAGCAGCCACAGCCTTCTCCTTGGGAAAAACAAGGACAAACATGAAAGCAATATGCTGAGAAAAGGGCATAGCGGGAAGGAAAGTGCCCAGCAGTGGAAAAGGGCGGGGGGCCAGGTGTGTCACCGATTTGGCAGAGTGTTTATTGATTAGTTTCAGTTCGAACCAATTGTCACTGGTAGTACCAGTCACCAGGAAAGTCAATGCTCAGTCACATTCTCTCATTTTGGTGCACAAATAAGATGCTGTCATTGCCTGTGAAAGGTCACGGCTTGGTGATAACCTAGCAGCACAGGCATTGGGGCTTGTCAAGCTTTTTACCTGTAAGAGCAATTTTCTAATGACCTGGTATCTACTACTGGCTTTCTTTTAGTTTTTGCTGTGCTTTATCCAATTGCATGGTGAAATGCTTGTTGTTACCTGTCCTTTTTGTAACTAGCAGACAGTAAGATCAGGTAGTTATTCTGTGTAGAATGAACTATTTATGACCTCAAAATAAAATGCAGCATAAAGGTTCATTAGGATGGGATGGTAACAGGGGCCTTCTCAGTGCAGGTGTAGGATGATATGGGAGGCCTCAGGCTACAAACAGCTCACCAGTAGTTAATAAGTAATTGTGAAAGGGTGCAACATTAGGAGGTAGGTAAGACAAATTCTAGATGTAACAAAGGAGACCAAACAATGAGTACCCAACACACGTAAAATGCATCACATGCAGTAAATTAGGATCTACTGTGGAGCTGAATCAATAAAAAAAGAACAAGATGTGGAGTGTACTAGGAAGTGTGAAATGTGTAGAAATGCTCTCTGATGTATCATAGGGTGACAAGGAAGAAATTTTCTGTTGTGCTTATCCCAGTGAAGAGGAAGATAAACTCTTCCCACTAATAACAAACTGCTTGGTGGAGGACCCGGGACACTGGTGACTTGCTGTTACACACGCTCCCACACAGACTGAAGACATCACAGGGGCAGTGTAGAGGTGCATAAAAAGCAGGGAAAGTGGAGTACGCTATAAAGTTTGTGTACCAGTTTTAGCTAATGTAATTCGGACTATAAATGTTACTATCATTGTAATAAAAATATAAGAATATTATTCCATCCTAATTATTTCAGCTACTCATAATTCTCTGATTAGATTATCTTTAACAAAACTAACAATATATTCTTCCCAGGTCCACCTGTAAGATGTGTTTCCTTTTGATCACAGCAAGATCTGTAATGTGACAAATTGATGAATATTGGAGCAACCTGCCCCACAGTTTGGATGTAACAAGTTGGTAAATGAGGTGTGCTTTCAGGACTGACTTTTGCTTGTATTTGGCACCTCTGAGCTGCTGGACTGTGAGATCTGTGGAAGCAGAGGTTTGGGTTTGGACTGTTTCCTCCCCAGTGCATCTCTGAGCTGTGATGGTTGAGTTGAGGACTCAAGTTCAGCCCACTCAAAAAACACCCAGCTGAAGAATTTGAACTCTCTGACTCCTTTCAGGTTCAGAGCTCCTCCAGATCTGAGGTTGCCAATCTGTCCTCATTATTCATTGATCACACCCTATGTGTACATAAAGTGCAATCACAGCATTCTCTGCTTCTCCAGTCAGGTTTTACCTGTGTTTCATGTGACAGCCCATGCAGGGGCTGACAAGTGGCTGAAATCCTGGAGGCCATCCTCATTCTGTCCTTAGGTTTTTGTGAGCATCTCGGTACACAGTGAGCGGGCTGGTGGTGCCAAGGGCTGTTGACATACCTGGTCTCTGTTCCTAGCTATCACCTCGCTTCAATATACCTATCTATAAACTATAAATAAAAATACTTCCTGTCTCTTGGCAAAGGTCATTCAGCTTAATGTCTCTTAGTAAAAATGTCTCTGAAATACTTAGCTGAGAGAAGCACTTCTTAAAAATGGGATGTAGGTAAGATTTCATTAGGGGCAAACTGGTGCCTTAATGGTCTCTGACAAGTTAGAGCAAATTCCAGGGGTTCTTTTTCCTGGCACCAGTGATGTTCTGTGGAAATCATCACCTTCTCCAATTCATTAGGTAGTCAGTTGTTGAAACAGAAGGAAAACCAAAGGAAAAGAGTTAAACCGAGCCTGTAAATTTTTTTTCCCATTTAAATAAATATAAGTTTTTCTTCTTAGCACCAAAAAAGACACTGTTATTAGCATGGCTCAAAAGTGAATTTTTAAATTTTTACAACAAAGATGCAGCAACTGGTGTCTACTACGTAGAAATAATTGATCAAAATACAGAACACAACCCACAAGTGCAATCAGACATGCTTTATTTTAAATTCTTATTACACTGTATTTATAAAATGTCTGGAATAGAAAGCAGGTTTATATGCAAAAGCACAAAATGGGTAATTTTATTAGAAGATGTAGACCTTGGTATGACTGCTGAATCACCTAACAGAGATTGTCACCTGGCACTGACAACACATTGTTGTGTCTTCTACTCCACAGGACTTATATGGGAGACTTTGACATTGCAAAGTTTCTAATGTGGTCACATAAGCTGTACAAAATCGGGGTATGTCCATGCCTGAAGGGAAAGCCCCCAAAAGTCTGGTTTTCCTGGATCCTGGGGTACTCCCAGAGTATATAATGTGGTATGAATTTTTGCTTTGTTCCCCACACTTTAGCAAAAAGAACAGCCGCATTTCTCCTCTCCCAAGACTTTAACAGCTGGTTACAGGTTTTGCAGGAGGTACCATGGGCAATGCATGGCAACAAGAGGAGCAGAAGGGAAGGCATCTCCCTT
Organism: Eulacestoma nigropectus; assembly: GCA_013397775.1. Lineage (NCBI taxonomy): Eukaryota > Metazoa > Chordata > Aves > Passeriformes > Eulacestoma > Eulacestoma nigropectus. The sequence continues at coordinate 1,902,689 of VZTE01004781.1, forward strand.
GCCTTTCACTGAGACCACCAAATGACACGGCCATACAGTAAAGCCCAGTGTTTAAAGAGCAAGAGGTTCCTTTCAACTTTAGAAGCTCAGCTGGCTCCCCTGTGCTGTTAATACCTGATATACTCTTACAGACACTGTGGCCAGAGGGGAGGAGTTGCTGCAGCTTATGTAAGTTTCTGACTCTCAGGATACATCTTTATTCCTTTCCCAGATGAGTTTCTGTCCCTCTGTATTCCTGGGGTTACTCATGTAACAGGTCTTCATTCTGCTTTAGCCATGATTCTCGGGAACTTTGGCACATTTTAATCTAAAATCATACCCATATTCTTAGTCTTACCCAGCTCCAGTGCAGGATATTGGCTAGGCTTGTGGGAGTGGCAGGAGAAGACCCTCAGGCTCCCTGCTCCACTCTTCTTTCCTTCAGCCCATTTGCCAGCCAGAACTGCTGTGGGACAGCAAACACCCCTGACACACTCATGGGAAATGGGTCTACAGGGTGGAATCAGGAGAGAAAAAAAGGCAGAGAGGGGTGAGGAAAGAACATATCATACGCAAGAGAAATGACCAGCAAATGCAGGTTTTGTGTGATAAACTCTGAGCAGGGGCAGAAAAACTCCGGCTTTTCACCCAGCAAAGTAGAGGAACAGCATATCAACAGCATACAGGGTGTGATGAGGGTATGAAGTGAGTATGTGTGGGTGCCTGCACACATGAAAGAGGAGGAGAAAAAGCATAGAGAAGCTGCAAGATGAAACAAGGGGCTGAGAATATTCTGGAGATAAAACATCCTGAGAGATGCTTCCAGCAAAGTGAGCTCTGCATGAGAGCTCATGCATCCCTAACGCAGAACATTATTAATTTGTAAGATAAAGCAGACCCTTTAGCTAGAAATATCTGTTTCGATTGCAGCCTGAATGATCTACCATAACGTTGTGTAATTCAGTCTAAGAATTTATAATACTGGGTTCTTTATTTTTTTTCTTCCCTTTTCAGTGAAATACCAGGCCTTAATTAAAACTAAAGTTCAGATTACTCTGGTGAATGGAGCTTTTCAAATTCCATGGCAGCACTAATGCCAAAGACCATAAACACAAGTGAACTACAGGAATAATATGACCTAGAATTGCCTTTAATTACATGAATCTAATTTTAAATCATTTGGCATCCAGGTGCTTTTTTATGCTCTTCCCAGTCATACCAATTAGTTTGCTTTATCAATTTTTTTCAGCACAAGGATGACCAAAATAACAATAAGCAGATATTTACCTCTCCCTCAGCCACCCCATACCATGATATTTTGAAATATAGCTAAATGAGAGAAGAAGGCAGCACTTTGGTTCACGGTTTCTGAATCTGGACATTCAGCTCACCATACACATGCCTCAAAGCATCACAACTCAGGCTTGCAATCAGCTTTCGTAAACCTGGTCGCATTGGGATGCATTTTACTTCCCAGGTCAATGTAGAGTTCATCGGGATTTTCCTGAATAAAAAAAGAAAAGTATCAATATTGCGGTCAGTCAGCCAGTGCTCTCAACCTAACACACAACTGGAGAAACTGGAGGTGGGTAGTATAACATGTCTCAAATCTTTTATCTCATTCTCATAACTGTCATATAAATTACTCTCTCCATCTTCTATTCCTCTCAGAAGTGACCCTGTTAAGGCCTTTTCTAGCCTTTCCTCCAGGCTAATTTTAAATTTCCAAAATGAATCCATTTTCTTCTGCCTCCTGTCACGTCTTCGCACGATCACTTTCAGAATGACCTTCTTTATATCTAACATGTTTTTTTTCTACTTTATAACTCCATTTTTCCTGTTTATTATAGCCTATAGCCTGGTGGTGATTCCTTAAATGGTTAAATAAGTGCTTGCTATGAAGTGTCCATGTCATTCCCCTGCAAACCCTATGCATGGCTGATGAGACATTGAACTCCTCTGCCACTCCTACCCTGAACCACCCTGCCACAGGGGTCACATCAGCAGATCTCTTCAGTGGCCACTTCAGATGGCTTCTTCATGTCCATACAAACATGACAAAGTATTCTTGGGAGTCCTGCTGTTGGTGGTTACTCTTTTACATTATTTATGACTCTTGATAACTCATATATAAAACAACGGTATTCCGCACTGCTCTTGATTTTCAATTTTTTTGCTACAAATAAGATCATGGACAGTGTCAGGTATAGGGTTTCTGTGCTTTCTCAGTGCTTTCACAAGGTTCTGTGTGCAGATTTTGAAGGCTGATATTTATTGATTGATTGATTGATTGATTGTGTTTGAGGGATGATGGGATACAAGTGCTCCAAAGGAACAAATGGACAAAGTAGTGTAGTGGGGAGCTATTTATGAAAACAAACTATTTTTTCCTCAACATTAAATAAGAGGGTTATGAGTTTGAGCAGTGGTCTTATCTCATATGGCTGCAGTGTCTTGAAAACAACTGAACAAAGCGAGAGCAAAGCAAGCCTTAAGTCAGTCACTGTTTCAAATTCTCATCTGGTAGGATTTGGTTCTCAGGTGCCATGTCCTATGCTAGGGTCAGGACAGAAATGTCTGCCCAGGCTTAGCACAAGCTGCCACGAGACAAGAAACCTTAATTAGCTCTAAATGAGCTAGCCTGGAATTCTCCCACCTGGGTATTCGTTGCAGTGCAAGCCTGCCCCTGGTAAAATGAGAGGTATTCCAGCTCCTTAGAGGTTAGCTTAGGTATCTCTACATGGCAGTGCATTGCATTTTGCATATACAGAGAGAGGTACCTTGGGGCATATACCCAGTTTTAGAAAAGAAAAGCAGAGAAATGTCATATTTTTGACGTGAGCATGTGCAGACTGCTTCCAGCAAGTGTTTTCCCTCTTTTTATCTTTGTTATCAATGAGAGAGGTTCTGTTCCCCTCAGCTGGCTGGCTGGCTGGCATCCACCAGATGCCCACTAAAATGGAATCATGAAAAAACAAACACTTCAATTGCTGAAGAAGGTAAAATACCTTTTAGAGTTTATGGGAATTATCTGCAAGGGATTATGTGAATGTAAAGTGAAGAAGTTGTTATACAAGTCTGCTGTGCCGACTACAGTTCTTGAGCAGTTGGGGGCCCAGATTCTCTAAGGATGAAGGTTTTGGGGCCATGACTTTGCAGTGCTCCAGTGAGAGAGGGTAGCACTACCATCCTTGTTTTCTAGTGCTATCATCTCAGTACATATATATATGTGTGTGTTTGTGTGTGTGCACGTGTGCAGGAAGACAACAGCTGTGTTGGGAAACCAAACCTACCTTTTCCTGCCTCTCTACTGTCCTATTTCTAAAACAAGTTGCTTCTCACTACAAATGCTAATACCAGCTTAGCTTTGACATATAGAAACACCCAAAATGGCTTACCTGCTAGTGTGAAAGTATGCTTGGCTATAATCCTTTTAGCACTATCCATCACTGCCTGGTTAATTCTCATTCATCATGCAAAGACTATGCCCTGTGTAGGAACTGCTGCTGCCAAAGGCTTTTCTCATGCTCCTCATCTGCCTGAGGCTAATAGCTAAATATCAATATCTATATCTATATCTAGATTTTATGAATGATCAAGACTGAAGCCCCCAGGCCATTACATTGCCAGAAAAATGTTGTATCAGCTGGGTCACACATGACCAGTTTTGTGGAGCCACTCAAGTGATATAGAAAAGCTACCTTAAAAGTACACAGAGGTCAAAAACCTTATCCCCACAAAGAACTGTAGTAGGTCCATCCCATATGTAACAGTCCCTGGTAAATAAAGAAGTGTTGGAAGGGTGGGGAAAGCCTAGAATGTGTTTAATTCTCTTTGCAAATGGGGTAAAGCCACCCTGATCTGATTTTCCTGGGACAGAACGCAGTGATGAATGATTCTGCATAATATGCTGAGCCATCACCACACTGGAGCCATTTATCACTTTGAATGCATGGAGACAAATGTGATTATTATTTAAATAAACTACAACTGCCCCTTGCTCTGTCCTCTGTGTGTATCACCTGCATCCTATATTCATCTCAGAGAAGTTAAATCTTAAAATGACTAAGCTGATCCATTTCCATTTTAAATGCTGCCAAGGGCATTAATGAAAAGGGGAAAACATGGTGACTCTAAGGAAAATGACGTGTGTTCCATGAGTCATTTTTCTCCCCTAACTCTTGTGCCTTTGATGCACCTGGTAATTTCTGCATCCTTGAAGGTGAGGGCAGTCCACAACAGCTTTTGGATCGAAAAGGATGCAGAACAACAGGGGAGGCTGGCACAGCTGGGCAGTAATGAGGGCTATTGCTACAGCTTGTGTAACTCTTGTGGACCATGCTGAGTCATGCTCAGCAGCACCTGTGACATACCATGTGCACAAAGCAAACACAGTATGTTGCCCTTTCACGATTATTTTTCTATCAGCTCCACTCTGGAGATTGGTTTTGATCTTTTTATCCCTGTCCCAGGTGCAGTCAGGCTCAGACCTCCCCTGCCAGCTGCAGAGGATGCTGACAATTTATGCAGCTGCTGAAGCACAGGCAATTTTTCAAACTCCTTTTGCACACACCTAGGGACCATCAGCTCAGGTAATGATGGATACTAAGCCCAGACAGATAGATGCCCAGGACTAAGCAATAGCCACAAAATTTTCCGAGTTTCTGTTATATACCGTTGGCTAATGCTAAGCTCATAACACTGAACTCAAATGGAAAGAGGATTTACAACTTGCTTAGCATAGGGGTATCATGGTGTCAGTGTGAGGTGTGACTCTAAGAATAAGGAAGGAGGCTTTTCTTTTCCTCGGGTCTGGGAGCGCCCTGTGCTGGGAACATGCCTGTGTGCCAGGGCAGCCCTGTGCAGTGGAGCTACTGGGGGGAGCTGTGTGCTCTCACACACACCTCAGCTATGCCAGCAGGCTCTGCAAACAACACACATTTTGTGTCTTGACATGAGCTTGAAAAGATCATCTGAGGTGCCTGAACGTCTTGTATAACCATGATTAACACGAGCGGAGAAAAGCCCTTTTCGAAAAACAGCACAGGACTCTATTTGCACATGCTGAGTGAGCGGCAGTAAACACTTCAAGTGCAGGATAAATCTTCCTCTCTGTGATAGCGGCTTGTAGGTGCTATTGTCAAGTGCTAAAAATAATGTAATACAGTGAAAAAGTAAACTTGGGCTGCACTAGCAACTACCCACAAACACTACCCATTCCTTGAACCCTGTTACTGAATAGATGAAATGCTCTCACAATCTCTCTGGATAGCCTGACTTTACTGACTATTGAGACCTATAGCTCCCCTGTGTATTGGATTTTAAAGTACAGAGAGAGTGTTTGAATTAAATTACTCAGCACAGCATTAGTTAAGTGTCTCTTGTGAGCTTCCTACTGTGAGCAGGCAGGGGACAAACTCCCAGCTGGTTGTGCTTTCTTCCCTACCCGAACTGCTTTTTTATTGTTCTCAGCACGCCAGGTCCCTCGAGGCGGAGTGTGACGTTCTCCAGGGTTTGTTTCAGAGGATTGGTGAATTCCACAATCACGGACATTTCTTTACCAGCTACCAGTTCACCTTTGGTCTGCAAGACAAGGAAAGGACAATGTACCAGAAACTGCTAATAACAGATACACGGTACTGGCAAGGCAGAAGAATGGAGCACACAGAAAAACAGCATGAGGCAAACGAAGCCTAGTGAGAAGAAAATTGCTGGATGGGCTCGTAGGTACCACTGCACATTTTTCCACCCATTGTAGTTTTCCCTCAAACCACATGGCAGATCAAGATGAAGGCCCTCATTTCCATAGAAAACCCAGAAATCTGCATGGACAGCTCTGGAGCTGAGGCCCCAGCTGAGGGTGAGTCCAGCTGAGGGGGCCTCTCTCCCAGACTCTGCCCTGCTCCTCAGGCTCCCCACCAGCACTGAAGTGATCTGCTCAGGACATAAGCTCCAGAAGAAAAGAGCAGGTGTTACTACCCTAAATTAGAAACACCAGGCTACAGCGGTTGCACCCTCAAAAATGTCGTGCCCGTTTTCCCCTTGCTTTTGCATTCTCTTCTCATTCTCCAAAGGCTTTCTAACCCTGCACGTGTGCTCTACGCAGGCCTGAAGGCCAGTTTTCCTCCAAATCCTATGTAAGCAAAAGAGCAGTACATTTTGCACTGGAAAATAGTAAACCTCCAAACAAATGTGTTTTTAAACAAAGGCTACATGCATGGGGATTTGGGGTTCTTTACCTCCCTGGAAATTCAGCATTTCCCACAGAATATGTGTACTTGTTTTGCTTGGGCAAGGGTTTTCAACTGGTGGCTGGCAGATCTGCCAGTCCACTTCATGGTCCATCAACTGATTTAAAGGGCCTTGAGAAAGGTAACTAAGAAGAACAAGTATCTTGTCAATAAATTTGAAGTGGTGTTTTAAGGAAGTATGACATTTGCAAAAAGCTGCATAGACTCTGGTCTAAGGGATTACTCTGTGCCAAATAACAATAAAATGACTGGAGTAAAGGAGGAGATACAGCTAAGCTCTCAACAGCATTTGGCCATCTGAATGTGCAAAAGGACATCAGTGGCGTTTTCAGAAGTCTTGGCCCGATTAGACATCTTATATCCTCCTTATTTCAATTGACCATTTAAGGTCACTGAGTGTGATTCAAAATCAACCTGAAGTCCCACATATGCAGCTGAGACCATGATATGTTTTTGCTGATCCTATTTTTGCAACCTGGTCTCAAGGTTAGAATATGGTGTAATTTCCTCAATTGTTGAGTCTGACAATCTCATTAGACCAACAGAGGAAGATCAAAGGTATACCCAAAGACATGAGGGAGATACATTCTTCATTCTTCTCTCTCACTCTCACATTAAGAAATTTGGTCTGCCAGTCACATTCACTGAACAAACTTGACAAGAAAACTAAACAGGTAAACTTTCTCAAATTTCTTAAAAAAGCAATAAATCAAAATTTCCTCTATCAATACATGCTCACACACATGCACACACACGCACCGTAAAATATCCAGCTTTTAAAGTTTCAGGGTATTTTCATACATCACAAAGAAACAGAAAAGAGAGAAACTTAGTTTTATTCAAAAACAGGGGTTTTGGACAACAGCCTATCCTATATGCTAAAAATCCTTTCTTCAGAATAGCAGGGAGGATAAACTATTTTGAAGTTGAACATCTGAGATGATGTATAAGATGTTCTGTTTAAGTATTGAATTGAAAGAATTCTTTACTTTTAAAATTTGGTTATTGAAGATAGGTATTTGAAGCAGAGTTTATCTGTCTTGTCTACCACCTCTTTAGAATGCTCAGTAAACCAAAACAATTTTGTTTAAAAATGCAATTACCTGATCAGAACATCACAGTATTTCTGAAGACCGTGAAATAGAGTAGATTTTTCAGCGAACTTTGCAGTAGTTTTGATCCACATTTTTAAAAAAGTTTTTTCTGCATAAGGCTGCATTTGATACATAAATTATTGTATGGAAACCTGCGCACTGGTTGAAATAATATAAGGAGGGGAAAAGTTGAATAAACTTAGATTTTTTTCTAGGTCCTGAATTTTACAGAGGTGTATTCATGCATATATAAAGCTTCCTGAACAGGTGTTCTGATTTTTTTCCTAGCGTTAGGAAAAAAGCAGATCCAAATTCCATCGTTCAAAGCAGATGAAGGCTTGGTGCTTTTGAAAACAATGCAATTTATTTGGATGTTCAGTTATGAATTGAGAAGTTTAAATCCCAGCCTTGTCTTTGCCATACAGCATAGGGCCCTTGTAGTATCACAAGCATTACTCTTCTCCATTTTCACAGGTACCGCATCACTGTCTGCAGAAATGCTTCAGCTTTCAGGGTACACCACTGACAGTATGTTCACAGAGTGGTAGCAAAGCACTGAAATCCTAAGAAATTTTCCCAAATCAATGCTGCCGATTCAAGTTCGGAGAAACTTTCCACAATACCTGCAGAAGCTCTCCCAGCAAAATCACTTCAATTGCAGTGTTCTTCATTCTTCAGCAAGAGGCCCCTGTGCTGTGTTGCTTTAAATACAATAGGCTTTTGAAGTAGTTAAAGAACTTGAGTGACTTGAGTGAGTAATCTCTCTTACCCTTTGAGTTTCTTCAGCTTTCTCAGATCTTTTCCCCTCTTTCCTCCACTGAGATCATTGCAGTTCTTTACTACTAGTGCTGCTGTCTGCCTCTCTCTTCAGTGTAGGGACACTCAGTACATTATATAACGCACCTATACACCCTCACACACTCCAGCCAGCCACTGCTCTATAAGGTCCGTGTTAGACACTCCAATGTGCACACACATGCATCCACTCCTCCACCCCACAATTCAATGTGACAGCCTTGTAGAGAACGGCCCATGTATCCCTTCCACCACACCCTTGAGCTACCTTGATCCGCAGGGCGGGAATTTCCAGGACTATCGTCTTCTGCACAGCCAGAATCTTCCCCGTTTCATTGATCCGTGCAGTCACAAAGAAATGAAAGGAGGCTTGCTCCAGCAGGTCACTCATGTATTCGCTCGATTTTATCACAATGTCGAAAGGGCTGGCTGAGGGGAGACACAGGAAAGAAAAAAGTCATCTGAAGCAATCTAATCACTAGCTGCTCCTCCCATCACAACTAGTGCCAGTTACATGAGTGCCTTCGAAAAAAGGCGAGCTACGAGTCAAAGAATGGCTTTGACCTTTTTCCCCCAAACTAACTTCATTTCTTTACTTAAACATATTTCCCCTAATTTTTGCCTCTTTCCATTTAGGCTGTGGGCTCCCAGGGGCAAGGGCTGGGTTTGTGCACAGCATCAGCCCAGTTCCCTCAGCGTGGGCCCAGGTCACTGTTGAAGGTTTCTAGGTGCTACCACAAAATAAGTGAGAAGGAAGGCTGGAAATACATGTCCACTGGGCACAAAGGTCCAAACCAGCTTTTGAGTGTCATTCCTGTGAATGTTTGCTATTTCACTTTATTCCTGTGTTTTCTTTGCCTTTCTTCTTGGCACAAGGATGCCACCAGAGCAGCAACAAGGGGATGTGAGCCCATGCAAGCTATCTGGGAGATCACCTGCTCTCCAGGACATGGCTGGATATCTGCCTTTGTTCTACACTGGACTTGTCTGCAAAATTTAGCAAGAAGGTCTTCCTGTCACCAGCACGTCCTCCAGAGAGCTTTCCCATGCTCCCTGACAATAAATATTGGAAGGAACAAGTCCCTGTAGGCTAGACAGTCGAGAAGCAGGTAGTCATTAATTTTAACTATATTGAACTGCAATTCCCAGGACAACAATGGTGTGAGAATGTGATGCAGAGAATCAGACCTGCTAACGAACTGACCAGGCAAAATATATAGACCTGGAGCTCTTCTCTCTATAAACATTCATTATAACCATAGTAAACACATCAAGATCTCCCATCTGTTACCTATGATGATTACTGATATTCATTATTTGTATTGTATTTGTGACATACACTGTAAACACTGAGATAATTGAACTCGGGTAAATGACATTCACCCCTTTTCACTCTTTTGATCGGCTCACATCAAAACCAGCTCCTTGATTTGGTTTCAAAGCTATTCCCTTGGTGGCCACCTGACCTGGATTTACTAGGCCAGCCTTAAATTGACTTGATGTGCTCCTGCTCCCTCTCTCTCGCTTTTTATCTTGTGTAAAAGAATTTCCCATAATACTCTTAACTGTAAATTATAAATCAGGCAAAGTATTTCTCATCTGAGAAGTAAATAAGTAAATAAATTAGTTACAAACCAGGAGAAATTTACTTTACAATGGAAGAAAAGACAAACTTTTCTGTTTAAATTTAATCACTGCAGAAAAAAAAAAGAAGAAGAATAGACTTTGATTGCCACAGCACTGGTTGTGCTGATAAGTTGTCAGCACCACTTAGTGCATCTGGGAAAGCCAAGGGAGACACAACACTGAGTTGCCTTACAGTCTTTCAAAAAAATAGAGAAAACTAAATATAACCCAGTAGATGCAAGAGCACCTTTGAAGGCACTGGAAGGTTTAAGCTATTCAAATCCTCAAAGATGTTTTCAACCCACACAATTCCTTTAATCATTATTCTGAAAATCATTCATTCATTTCCTGTTAAAAACTTAGTTTGCTTCATTCTTTTAGTAGTATGAGTTGGAAGAATGCCTTTAATGCATCTTTATTGCATTGTAATTCTTCGTTACTTCTTATATACATATATATATACACACACATATACACATGTACACATATATACATACACACATACATACATACATACATATACACACACACATATATACACACACACACATATATACACATATATGCACACACGTTTCTTGCCCTGAATAAAGCCTGCAAATCCTGCCTGGATGCCTCGGAAGGTACCCTCCCATTACACCCCTGACAGAGTGTTCTCATGCACTTGCAGATAATCACACTGCCTCCCTTCATACTGCCCACCTGCTCAGACACTATTCCTGATTCCACACGTACTTCTTTCCAAGGAAAAGGTGAAAGCATTCATGCTCAAATTTCATGTATTACCTCCAGAAATGGTGTAATTTGTGAGGAGTTTTTGTCCTTTTGCAGGACAGAGTACCCCACAAGTTGATGACTGTAGCTCAGACACAAGCAAGTTTCCACCTCGAAAAGTGGGGATAACTTTAAAAATGTCTCATTGGCCAGAAGCAGTGATGGAGAGATACTCTTGGTACACGTACATAAAAATCCTTGTTCTGTTCTTTCAGGTGCCTCTCCCCAGCATGCATTCACTCACCATCACTCGATTCAGAATTTCCTGCATGATTTCAAGAAGCTTTTTTCAAAGCACCTACTTAACTCAGAAAAAATGAATTATGATGCTCAGTGATGTTTAAACATCTATTAATTTCTTTTCTTGTGGAGAGGAGCCAGATTAACCTCAAAGCACTGCAGAAGCTGTATTTCAGGTAGTAATACCCTACAAAGACCTTTGATACAAGAGCAGACATAAATAAGTCCTGGAACCAAGCACAAATCACAGCCAGAAAATACAGCAGGTATTTGCACTTCTCCTACAAGATGACTGAATTTTCCCTCATCAAAGAAGCGGCAGAGAATTTAGACTAAGACTATTGAAACTGATTTTTTTTTTTACTGTACCTATTCAAGTCTCCAAAAGTTTTGCAGTATTTCAGATCAAATATTTAGTAACTGATGTAAGTCACTATAAACCCTCACACTGTGTTTTGATAGCATATGTTAGAACAACTCAATGCCCATTTCCAGGCCCCCTGCAAATGATCCAGGAGTTAGAAAGAATCAGTGAGCAGCTCTCAGGGCATTGTTACAGACCAGAGGTAGAAGTTTTATTAGCCTTCACCAGTAGATCCTTATCAGTGGACTCCTACTTTTTGCAGAATAATCAGCTCCAAATAAAACGTGCCATTTCAGATGATGTTCCAAGTGAGGAGGAAAGCAGAGGGGGTTTTTTTGTGGCCTGATAGGAACTGTGGTTCCATGGAGGCTTCTCACTGAGAAAAAACTTGTCCTCTTTGAGGAAAGAGGGCTCACAGTGTCTCTTGAGCTGGGATGAGGCAGACAAGACAGAAAGCTCAGAAGTCGGACAGATTTGCTGTGATCCAGCAGCAGACCCAGTTCAGGAGGCCCATCCTTTAGGGTCCGAAAGTCCTGCCCTTCCCGCTGTGCTCAGAAAGATTGATTTGCCCAGTAGCAGTGCCTAGAAGGCAAAGGCATGGCTGCTGACTCTCTCAGCAGGGAACTCAAGTGGAGGATCCTCTACTTTGCCTCCGTAAGAGCACGTTCTCACCACTTTTGCTGAGCTGGAAGCACCGACCAAGGACAAAGGCCTGTCAGGACAACAAGTGATTGGCAGTCACTTATTGCTTGAGCCTCCTAGGTAGCACTTGGAAGTACAGCAGGTCCTAAACACACTGGAGCTGGAATGGTTGACAGGAAATAGATAGAATATGACCAAGCTAAAAAAGGAGAACATCCCTCTTCCCTACTTTAAGCACTGCAAAAACCTGCCCACAGCCTCCTGAATTAGCCTGCCAGGGACTGCTTCTCTGATGAGAAGTGGGAGGCATGATCTCCCTACAGCATTCCAGAGGGCACTAGGAAAAGTAAATGCTGCAACTCTAAAGATAACGCACCTTTGGGGTTCCTGCGCAGCTGACAAATGTCCCTGTTCTATCGTGGCACATTCTCATTACATATAAACTTTTTAGATCACTGTAAATACAAAATCCTGAAGCACATAGTCCTCCAAAGCCAGATATTCACTTGAATCTACTCGGAACTTGGCAGCTTCCACCAGGTAAGACAAAAAATCCACCTTTTTGTCTCTGTACGTGACACCCTGTGGAACCAGAACTTCCCCTTCACTTGCTGAGATGCTGCTAGGCAAATAAAGGAATTCAAAGGAAATACCCATGCTCCTTTGCTTTCTTTTGACTAAATAAGAAAAATTAACAATTCCCAGACATGCAGCTTGGTGTAAAAGAGCATTATGCAGGGAGAAACAGCCTGACGAAAACAGCCTCAGCTTTAAATGACCCTGGTATCCAGCCCAGAGTAGAGAGTGGATCCTTCTGATACCCAATAGAATATCCTGCCCCTAGCTAGTAGAATTGGCTCTACCCATGGGTGGAAACTTTGGTGACAGTTAATAACACAGGAAAAACCTAGCAGTTATTAACACAGAAAACAACTATGGAAGTCTTACATGATGAGGGTTCCAGTTTTGCACTGAAAGAATGTTTCTTGAATTCACTTTTTGTGACTCCTGTATAAAACACTATGTTGCCCGAAAGGTAGGTAGTAGCAGTGTAGGAGTTGCGACTCTTGTTCCTGAAAGTTATGGTGACTTTAAAGTCATTGCCAAGGACTGCCTTTTGTGCTTGGAAGTCCATGTCAACATCCGTCTGTGGCTGGTACATGGTATCTTGGATACTTTGCTTTTTAACACCATACATCACAGCAGTCTCGAGAGCCAGTCTCTCCTCGTCTGAGCCTAGGAGTGAATGAAAACCGGATTTAGAAAAGAAACAGAAGTGCAGCATTAGCCAGCCCACCTACCGATCACAAGGGTGTGTCTTCCATGGTTTGTAGTAGCTGAAATGAATGAATGAGGACAGTGAACCCTCCTGGAGTAACACTAGCAGTGGGAGAACTTCACACCTACCAAGGGAGTTGGTGTTAAAGCCGTATCAGACAAATTGATGTAGCTGAATTCCTATTAATACAGCTACACTGGTTTACTCTGTATGAACCTCTGGCCTGAATAAGAAATGTCTAAACATCCATACAGAAAGTCTTGAATTGTTTTGAATGCTTTGAGTTACTCCACGACTAGCCTTTATTTTCACTACAACTTATTTAGTCTAAAGCAATTCTGAGCAGCAAATTTTGTGCTCTGTTTGTGCCTTATAATCAAGGCATCTGCAGTGTTTCTGGGATGGAGTTACAAATAAAGAATTCCAGAGGGCACTTTGGCAGCTTTTCATGAAGCTTCCTCAGTGACAGAGGTTTCCAAGTCATCATCCAAGATCTGACTGAGATAAGTCTACATCCACATGGTCCCAGCTCATTTCAGGTTACCTTCTCGGAACTTGTACTCCTCAGTAATGTCCATCATTCCATCACCTCCAACTTCCTTGGTCACAATCAACTGCCCAATGTGGGTTGTGTCAATGTTTTCTACCACTTGGGTTCCATTTTTCTCCATTTTTGTGTAAAAAATGTCACTATTCACCTATGAAATTAAATGAAAGAAAATTGAGATATGTGGAAGTAGAGAGAGAAAGAGAAGTCAGCCTATCTCCCCCAAAATAATGACATGTTGACTTGAATTCCCACGAATTACTCACATCGAAATTTCATGTTTAAAATTAGTCATATGCTGAGATGCATTTTACTATTCACAGCTCCAGAATGACAGAGAATGTAAACTTCACAAGCCTGCAGAGAGGTCATTCAAATTTGGGGAGCACTACTACACATTTCTAGTACCAAAAAGCTTTAGAAATAGAGAGAGGAATTCTTAATAGATAAAATATCTTTATTCTTTTCTGTCCTAAGCTATTTACAATTCAATAAGAGAGAAATTTGTCCTGCAGTGTTGCAATTCTGGGCATGCCTCCTCTGGTGATGCAAGAAGTTAAAACTACAGATCAGGCCCTCTGCGTCCTTACTGAGATATTTCCCTCTCAGATCTGTCAGTCAAATCACCCATATGAGATCTCCATGGCCCGCAGCAGTCAAAAGGAATGTGGTGAGCAAAGAGGATGAGCAGCTAGAGCTACTGACCCATTCAGCATAGCTGAATCTTGGAAGGGAAAATGACCACGGCTTGAAGTTTCAATGAAGTCAGAGCAGCTTTTTCTTCTTATTACATAGGGGAGCAGAGATTAGAGAAATCTCTGTCATTCATTAGACCCATATCACACCTACTGGCCTGCATGTCAAAATATAACGATGAGATTGTTCTGTGACATGAAGCATACATGAAGTAACTTCTCAATCCATAAATTGCAGTGGAGCCCTATCTTCTGTCTCACCATGGTCTCACTGATATCACTCATTGCAGTAAAGATTTTCACATATGTACCTCAGCGTAGACAAAAGGAGCATCAAATTGGAAGCAAACGTGACCATGCTTAATGGCTTGAACTGAGGCTGGACCACACCTGTACATACCTATGGGGAGAAGAGAGACAGAGAGCCTAAATTAATTAAAAACATGTCAAAATATTATATCTTCTCAAAGAAAAAGAACTCTTGGGGTTTGACAAACTCTTTTTATAGTTTACAGGAACTCCTGACCAAGAAGCCAAAAGCTTAGCTTTGTTACCAGCTCTGTAGATAACATAGACTCAAGCCTGGAACAACCTGGTGGTTTAGTACCTTTAGTGGCACCATAACATCCACTGTAAGTCTCAAGAGCTAGAAATACAGCTACAGCTGGTTTTGTTTAAAACAGATAATTTTGAGAGGACTCAGGTACACCACAGGCTGAGAAAGATCTCACTACAAATTTGAGAATTTGTATTTTAAGGGCTGGAAAATTAAAGACTGGGAAGAAACAGCAGTGACTTTCCACTTTTTTCTCTCCTGCCTACTGTCTGCTCATGAATTTTAGTTAGGGCTGCATAACACAAAGGAGAATTAATTTGATCAGGCTCCTATATAGGTACTCTAAAATGTTAGAAATGCTCTTTGGCAACAGGATTACATATCTTCTGTAACAAACAGGGCCTTTCTTATTCAGGATTTTGTGCCCAGGCATCATGAGCAGTGTTATAACAAGGACAGATTTATTTTAGAGTTCAAAACAAATCAGGAGGAGGCCCTGAGATGAGTGTGGTTATTTGGCTCAAGAAGTTGTCCCTGGCCATACAGTGCCAGGTGTCACTGGCTCAGCTTTCATCAGCTCATTGTTTGAAACCGAGATCCCAAACATAAGAAAGTGAGTGAAGGAGGACTTCAAGCAATATTACCATCACTGGTTTCTTGAGGTGTCCCATCAACAACCTGCCATCCTCCAAAACCAACAGGAAGGTCAGGTCTGGTCATCCAAGCTTCATTCCAGCAATGATAATTCCTTAGACAAGAGATTGGACCAGTATATTAAATTCTTGGAAAGAAGCACACAGACCAAAACAAATTCTGTGTATTTATGTCCTGGCATCGTTTCAATAACACCATTTGCCAGTTCAGGGGCAAAAAAGTTAACTCTTTTAAGAGAAAAGATTTTTAGGTGTAAAAGTCTGGTACTTATCTGTTAAAACCTGAAAGCCACAGTCCTTCATTGTAGTTTCTTGACTACAACTACAAGTTGAAGAAACCTTTTTGATTCTTCTAATGTGTTCTGAGTGTAAATGTCTCAGAAAATATGCCAATGTTTGGAGATTGTTGGGGTGTATGAAAAGCTACACAAACTAGAATCCCTTTCCAGCCAGACACCTCCACTTCAATCTGCCTGCTAAAGCAAACTTTGAATCTTCAAGCCAGTGAAACATGGTCTGCTTTATAATCATTCAGACTGAAGCTCTGGCATCTCTTATGAAGAGATTCGGGGTCAACTCCACAACATACAGTGTGTACTTTTGTTTTCATGGCTCAAAACAAGCATGCTTAGCTGGCTTCCATGTTGGTTGAGAAAAAGGCCCTGCGTAGCCCTTCTGAAACTATCCTCACTGTGGATTCCTTATAAGTTTTTCCCCATATGTCATGCCAAGGCATGACGTCAGAGCTCCTAAAACATACATCTTCATAAAACCCACCTACAGCCACTGTGGGCCGCGTCTTTAGGGCCCAGGACAGTGACCCGAAAGGTCAAATTCTGAGAGTAGTTCATCTAGGTGCTCAGGGTTAAAATGCTCTCACCTGGCTGGATGCTCAGGAAAATTAAAAAAACAGTACAGCACCATCACAGTCTGCCCTGGGTGTGTCAAAGATGAGCAGAAAAGACAGACAGATGTTGTAACTTCCTGCAATGCTACCGACGCTCAAGCACAAGCACAAAGCAAGAGGAAAGAGGGTCTCACAGTAAAGCCTGCAAAGTGTTTGAATTTCATTACTGTAAAAAAATAAAAGAAGGAAAGAGTAGAGAAAGGGGAAATTTTGCTTGCAAATTATACATATCCTACAGTAGATCTGAATAAAATTACATCTGTGTAGCTGCTGATATAGCCTTTAGTACACGCAATGATATTAGCAACCAAAATGGGGATTGTTAAACTCTGACCATTTCATTAATAATAGGTGAAAAACAGCTATGGAGCAGTCAGAAGGATCTGAAGCTTGTCTAACAAGACATTTCAAAGTGGAAATGAAAGCTTCGATCAGGGTAAAACTTGTCAGTTAGGAGAGTTAATGAAGCAGCACTACAGAAAAAGGAATTATTCAAGGAAAATGACACACACTTAGAGAATTTTTGATGCTGCTGAGAGTATTCAGTGCTGAATCATGCTCACAGAACTTTTCCGAGGGCTACCTGGGAATGGGGACACACTTCGTGGAAGGTGGGTATTTGAAAACTGCTATGCCAACATATGAGAAAGACAATCTCTGCCCTGAAGCCTTCACTGGTTCACTTTGAATCAAAGTCAGATGTGTCACTGGCTTTGCGTTCTGCGAAAGAAGAACCTGAAGAGCAGGCAAAAGGAAAGGATGATGAAAACAAGGCTGGGAGGGGGGTAACAGTGTGGAAAGTGGCAGATCTACTTCAGTTCTGCGATTAGTTAATGCAGTTTTTCTATATTTTTTCCTGTATCTGTCTTAGGAACAGGACCTTTCTTTCTGGTTTCTGTTGGTGTAGTGCTGGACACAACAGGATGGCAATTGCATTAGTTCTGCTGCCATGCAAATAACTAATACACATGAGGATATGGAATCTGAATGGACAGAAAGACACTGCTTGTAAAGCAGTGAGCATTAAGGAAAGGAGGATGAGGGAAACATTTGCCTTTCCAAATGTAGCAGAAACTTCTCTATAGAACTGAGCACAGATGAGGAGCTGATTCTGCGGACATAATTTGTTGAACTGATTCTTTAATTCTTGTATTCTACAGCAAGCCTGAGACATTAAAGAGAGCAAGAATGGCAATAGAGATCAATGTAGTGACCATTAAATATTTACAGAGATAATTACGGATAGACTAAACAAAGCAATGGAGAAATTAATAAAAGATGACCAGGTGGGTTTTATGCCTGGAAGGCAATTCAAGAAGGGTAGCTTGTATTGCTTATGGGACAGGCACATGCTGGAAGCAACTGCTGCCCTTTTATGAGCTAAGTTCAGGCATTGAGGTCAA
This sequence comes from Eulacestoma nigropectus, assembly GCA_013397775.1. Classification (NCBI taxonomy): domain Eukaryota; kingdom Metazoa; phylum Chordata; class Aves; order Passeriformes; genus Eulacestoma; species Eulacestoma nigropectus. The sequence continues at coordinate 1,920,494 of VZTE01004781.1, forward strand.
GAGGGGCATTGATAATATTGTTGAGAAATTAAAGCAAAGTGATCTGGAAGTATATGGGAGAGCAGAAGTCTCAGAAGGGCTTTCTCCACAGGCCTGGACCTGGATGAAGACCCACGGGATTGGGTGACATCAAGCAAGTTTCTGCTAAGGTACTGATGTTGATCTGCTTGGACTTCACAGCAGGAGTGAGTCTTGATTCCCATCCAAGAGAAATATTCTTTAAGTGTCTTTATATCATCATTAAGAAAGACAAGGAGAACAGACAGTACTGATGGCCCCAAATCCAGCCAGATTTATAAAAATAACCTTTTGCAAAGTCTGTGTAATTTTGTATATGTGTTTTGTTGGTGGTGGTGTTGTTTCCTATCCTGAGGGAGAAGATGATCTTCAATAAAAATAAATAAATGTCACATAACATTCAGAGGGAGCCCCACACTCAGAGATTGATTGGACTAAAAATCCTGGCTCCAAGTATCCCTGAAGTCTGAGAGTATTTAAGACCTGAAGACAGATCAGTTCCAGCAGTACAAGGCTAGAGTACAAGTACAATAGAAATGATATATTAATAAAGAAAAAGAGCTTTGTTTCCAGTTTTCAAGAGATTATAAATAAAAGTGAGACATGCATTTTAAAAAATCATTATAAATACCTTGAGCTTGTCCTCTTACAAAAAGAAATAAAAGAGACATTAAAAATAAAATCAGGGTTAAGACACAAGTCATTAGAAGTCAGCATGTGGGCTACCATGGAGTGTTAGAGAGTAATGAAAAGAAAGGACACAGAGGAGAAATGAAAAGAGGTGTATATATTAAGTCATGCCCAAAGGGTTATGTGCACCATGTACTAATAAATGCACCGAGAGGATAAAAGGATGAACAAGGCAGTTTAAAAAGTTATCAAGCCAAAGAAAAGCAAATGCAGGATGGAAGGATGAAATGCTAGTGTAAAATTGCATATGGATTTCAGGGGCTAGGATGATTTTGGATGATCTGACCCTGTCCCAAAAGAATGTGGGAGAAAAATATATTAAAGTAAGAAGTCTTGGGAAACAGCTGGCAAAAAGAGAGGTAGGAAAGTAAAAAGAAATGTCAGAAGTTGATATTTCAACTTTTGAGAGACGTATTTCATAGATCAGGTTAGGACAAGGAGAGAAGGGATGAGACAGTGAAAATTCTAAAGCATAGCAATGATCCATTACTGGGTGTGTATGGACAGAGCATTGAGAAGCCCAGTCACTGGGTCTTGTTTCACATCTTTTACAGGCAGAGTAGGTTATAGAAGACTTCTCCTTTACAGCCCTCTGAGCCATAAAAGGACCAACCCCATGAGACATGCTGAGGTCCTTCTGTCTCACAAACCACATTCAAAACTGCCCAAGGACACTAACAAGAGGGAACAAGGCAAACAGCAGGACCACCGGTCTGGATTTCAGGAGAGTAGGCTTTGACATGTTTAAGGTCCTGCTTGGAAGAATCCCATGGGAGGCAGTTCTGGGTAGAAGATGGATGCAGAAGAGCTGGTTGTTTTTCAAGAGTCACCTCCTCCAAACTTAAGAATGGTCCATCTTTGTGTGCAGAAAATCAACCAAAAGTGGCACAAGTGCACAAGGTGGTCCCAATTAAACTCAAACATAAAAAAAGAAGTGCTGCTTAAGAAAGAGGGGGGAGCGGGGACAGGTGACCAGGAGGAATACAGAGTCACTGTCTGAGCATGCAGGGACAGGTATAGGAAAGCCAGAATGGAGCAAACAAAGTATGTCAAGGGACATGAAGAGCAGCAACAAACACAAGCACTTCAGTGTCAAAAAGAAGACTTCAGAATGTGGCTCGGCTGTTGAACACAGCAGGCAACCTGGTGACAAAGGATTAGGAGAAGGCATTCAGTGTCTTCTTTACCTTGGTTTTTACTGCTAAGATTTTCCCTCAGGAATCACAGCCCGTGAGACCAGTGTGGAGGTTTGGAACAATGAAAACTAGACAAGTAACAAGATAGAGAACAGTTAAACAAACTGAACACACACAAGTCCAATGGATGGGATGGAAAATCTGAGGTAATCTCACCAAAAATGCTGACGGAGTTTGCCAAATGTCACTGTAACACCACTCATATCTATCTTCAAAAGGTATGATAATTAGAGGAAGTTCCTGCGGACTGGAAGTAATCAAATATTGCTCTACTCTTGAAGAGAGAGAAGGAGTATCCAGGGAGAGACAGACTTGTCAGCTTCACTTTGAACCTCTAGGAAGGTTATAGAGCAAGTTCTTCTGGAAAACATTTCCAAACATATTAAGGACTAGGTGATTGGCAGTAGTCAGCATGGATTTACAAGCAGCCAGCTGTGCCTGACAAACCTGAGAGCCTTCTCTGATGAAATAAGTGACTGAAAGGACGAAGGGGATATCAGTACATGGGGGTTGGTCCTTTTGACTTTAGCACCATCTCCCAGCACATCCTCATAGACAAACCATTGAGGTATAGACTAGACAAGCGGACAGCAAGATATACTGAAAACTGGATGAATTGCTGTGATCAGAGGGCTGTGACCAGTAGTGATCACCTCAGCTGGATCTTAGTCATTAGTTGTGTACCCCAGGGGTCAATACTGGGTCTGACACTGTTTAACAACTTCATTAATGACCTGGATTACGAGACCTGCTGTACCCTCAGCAAGTTTGCTGATATAGAAAACTGGAAGGAATGGCTGATACGACACAGACTGTACACAAGGAGAAACTAAGGCAGCTGGGACTGCTCAGTCTGAAGATGGGAAGGCTCAGTAGGATCTTATCCTTGTGTAAGCCTGATTAGGGAGTGGAGGGAAAGAGAGAAGAGACAGACTCTTCTCAGTAGCCCAAGGACAGGACAAGAAGCAATGGGCACATACTGAAACACGGAAAAATCTGTCTGAAGATGAGGAAACACTTTTTTTACTGTGGAAATGGCTGACCACAGGCACAAGTTTCCCAGAGAGGCTGTGGGGTGTCCATCCTTGGAGTCACTCAAAGCCCAACTGGACACAGACCTGAGCAGCCTGCTCTAGCTGACTGTGCTTTGAGCTGGAGGGTTGGATGACTTTCAGGGGTCCCTTCCAGTCTCAACTACTGTGATGCTGTGACACAAGCGTCACATGTAAATGAACCTGCTTTCCTTAGATTTCTCTTTGTTATGGAAATCATATAAAAGATGTCCCAGCAACAGGTTCTGTCATTTCCTCCACCACATAGTGGGTTTATCACAGTTTTTAATACAAAGACTGCCAGAGATTAAGTTATTAATGAAACACGCCGATGAGCTGCTATGCTAATGAGTTGAAGAGATCATTGACACAAGTCGGGTATATTAACATTGAATAGGACAAGCATTTCCTGAATATAGGAATGTAGAGGTCACATTCACTGCTTCATTCTGAGGAGGAGAGGCTTGAGGGCCAATATCCCACACAGAGCATATAATCAATACATGCTATACTTCTCCTGTCAGACAGAAGACAGTAAGAGTTTGAAATGCCAGTTAGGACTGCCTTCTCAAAAAGAATGTGTAAACTCCTTCTCTTGGCCCTAGAGAGTTTTCATTTTATAAATCTGGTGATAGCATTTCAGTGTCTTGTATGATAACTTGACTTGTTTCTTTTTCAGCTGAGCTGGGTTTATTTTGGAAAGCACCTCTTTGCAACAATGACTGTGGGCAAACAAAGTAAAACCAGTCTACAAATGTGAAAACTGGGCACAAGCAGATCAAGAAGGGTGTTTTTCCATAGATATCGAGGTACCCATTGGAGCCTGGCTCCAGAAGAATGGAAGTGCCCATTCTACCCCCTTCTATTTTTAGAAACAGCCTGTCCCTAAGGAGCACAAACCTGTTCCAGCTCTCCAGTGTGCTTAAATGTGCACTATATTTTAACATTAATAGCAGGATCCCCCAGGGTTTGCCTGTTTACACAACAAGGGTTTCATATTAGTCAGCCTACCAACAATCCATTCGTTCTGTTTCACATCAGCCAGCAGTGTTCTTCAATGCACAGAGAAATAAATACAACACAGGAATTACCATCATGTTTTTTACTACTTTCATCATTGACGTATTAAAGGCATTTTCCAGGAGGACTCACCAGACAGAATCTTTTGTAAGTTTGGTGTCCACTTTTCCTTCGTCATCCAGAAAGAAGTCCAGCCGTAAATTGGCATTGTTATCATGGGCAGAAGAATAGTTGGTAATGAGTCTTGCAGGTATCCCCAAGCATCTCAGAACTGTGGCAAAGACAGAAGTATGCTGAGGACAAATACAAAGACTGCGTTCATGGATGACAGGATGAGAGGACAGAAATATTAATAACTAGAATAAAATGGGAAACCTTGGTCAAATCAACACAAATAATTCCTCCTATCTGTTTTTATATTGCACATGCCAAATATTTTATTTGGTCCCAAAATGATGAGCATTCAAGACACGCAATGGTACAATGGTTATAACCGAAGCAGTTGATTACCGATAGTTTTAAAGCAGCTTTGTGTAGTGACCACACTGCAGAATTTCAGGTGAAATCTGGGTGCAATGGGTCAGCTTCATGACCAAATGTGATACAAAGAAAAAGAAGTTTGAGCTTGCAAGAAATATACGACATATTAGGTCTCTTAGTATCAGTAACTCAGGAGAATTATGAGACTATGCTAAAAAGAAAAGTAATAAAAAGTATCTCCTTTTGATTGATTTGGAGTTTTCTTGTTAGATGTCTGCTATCAGAAGGGATCTGGAGAACACAAAGAATAAAGCAGAAAATTATTGCTAACAATGGGGAAAAGCTGCATTATTTGCAACTGAAATGACAAGGTTTGAGAATCTGAATAAAATGCATTATATAATTCATATTGCCTGCTAAGTAATAGCATTTCGGAGTCAAGAGTCCCTCCCAACAAAAGACCTTAAAAGGAGGATCAAAAAAAAAGCCCCTAGCCCTAACTCTCACACCATCACAATAAAGCACTGATGACCCTTCTTACCATCTGACAAGTGGTAAGTTTAAGAAATGTGGAAAAACTGTGGAAATGCTACAGCTATGTCTGTAGTCTGCAAGAGTGCATCAATAGGCTTCTGTGTTTGTTGTGTACCCTGGCAGAGAAATAGACATGGAGCACGTCCCCGGGTCAGGGGAGTGGGTCTGTGGGGTGACACATCATCTCAGCTACTCCAGATGACATATTTTGTCTCAGCCAAAAATTGTTCGTGGCTTAGGAACTTTAGGAGTCAACATAGTACTGCAGAAAACAGAGGGTGAGAGTTTTTTGGTGGTTGGTAGTGGGTTTTTTTTGTTTGTTTGTTTTAGGGTTTTTTCAGGGGGTTTTTTGTTTGTTGAGGGGGAGGATTGTTGGTTTTTTGGATTGGTTTGTGGTGGTGGTGGTTTTTGGTTTGAGGTGGATTTTTTGTGGGGGTTTCTGTGGGGTTTTTTGTGGTTTTTTTAAGGGAAAAGGTTTTTATTGAAAATCCTAGTTAAAAGTAATTCCAATGCTGCAGAGTTGAACAGCCCTGCTGCTACTGCTGTGTTTTGTATATTCATTACTGTCACTACTGTGACTCCCAATAAAGTGTAACACTGCACATTCATTTCAAGTTCCTGGATGACAAATTACCTGGATGCATCCAATACCATATGTACCTATTGATTAAACTTAATTCAAGTGCCCTCCCAGGCTTCCAGCATAGGAGCCATCAGGGCTCATTGGAAATAATTTGTCTGACAATTTCAAGATTAATGACCATTTTTCGGAATGTTTTAGCATTTTTAACAGATGAGTATCTGGAGTGTACAATATAGTAACCTTGGAAAGCTGGACTGGTCACAATGATAAAACATTGACAGCTGAGAGAGACTCAAAACTACCTCAAAACAACCCTGATATTTGCACATGATTGTTCGGACCTTTGCTGTCCCCTCTGCAGTGGTCAGCAGCTGGATTTGTCAGTGGCTATCATCAGATCAGCCACTGGACAATATTTTCATTTCATAATGCTCAACAAACTTTATACTTTGGCAATCTTTGCAGCAGTGCAAAGTGCCAGGTCTCTGACTTGACTAACTTAGTCAGCAAACCAAGTCTAGTTTTGCCCCAGATAAATACGCCTCTCCTTTTAACACAGCAGGCTCCGGGCCTCTGCTGCATCGCCCCAGTTTTACAGTGGCCTGCAGGCAAAATATTGCATAGTGGTGATTCAGGGCAAGTGCGGGGGGAAGGTGGGAGAACTTGTGTGCGTGTCTCTCTCTGTGATCTAGAGAAATCCAGATAAGGCAGTGGGCAGAGAAGACAAAGCAGCCCATGGAATCCACTACAAGGAATCACATGCTTAAGAAACATTTGCATGAACTTTTTCAAACCCATCGTGTTGTGCAGAGGCTGAGGAGCATCAAGTACAGACCATGCAGCCTCAGGCAGTGAAGGAAGCAGATGTCCCCCAGGTTCTTTGGATATGGGTGATTGCTCATTATCCCACTGCACCAGGAACAAAACGAAGCACTTCATGTGTTGAAGGACAAAGCATTTTCCAGCACCGTCCCAAATCAAAAAAGAAACTTCTCCAGATATATGAAAGAATCTGGACTTGTACAAAACATTTGATAGTGTCCCATGCAACATCCTTGTCTCTCAGTTGGAGAGATACAGATGTGATGGATGGACCAATTGGTGGATAAAGAATTGGCTGGATGGTTGCACTCAAAGGGTTGCTGTCTAATGGTCAATGACCAGTGACGAGCGGCATTCCTCAGGTGTTGATGCTGTTCAATATCTTTGTCAGCAACATGGACAGTGGGATCGAGGGCACCCTCAGCAGGTTCACTGACAACACCGAGCTGTGTGCTGCAGTTGACAGGCTGGAGGGAAGGGATGGCATCCAGAGGGACTGGACAGGCTGGAGAGGGGGGAATGTGCAAACCTCATGAGGTTCAACAAAGCCAAGCGCAAGGTCCTGCACGTGGGTCAAGGCAAAGCACAAATACAGGCTGGGGAAAAAGTGATTGAGAGCAGCCCTGGGGAGAAGGACTTCAGGGTGCTGATTGACAAGAGGCTCAACATAACCAGGCAATGTGTGCTCACAGCCCAGAAAGCTGATTGTATCCTGGGCTGCATCAAAAGCAGTGTGGCCAGCAGGCCAAGGGAGGGGGTTCTTCCCATCTGCTTTTCTCTCCTGAGACCCCACTGGGAGTGGTACATCCAGCTCTGGGGTCCCCAGCACAGGAAGGACATGGACCTGTTGGAGCAAGTCCAGAGGTGGCCATAAAGTGGGTTCCTGTGTATTAGCAGATGATGTTGTTAGAAAGTGCTAGAAAGTTAAAATATGGGACCAACCCAATGCTGCTTTCCCCACTGGTTTTTACGACCTGCAACACTCTGTTTGCTGCAACACTGGAACTCTAGTTTGGCCAAATGTGTTTAGACTTAACTTTGTAGTGCTAGATAATTCACAAACTAGGCCATCATTTTCTCCATTCTTCTGGCTCATAAACTCCATATAAAATGTTAACAGTGCTCAGTAAACAGGTACAGAGACAGTGCACCTCAGTTTTCCTAGGAGCAATCTTCAGTAGGTGAGATTTGGCCTTTCTGGAGCAGAAACACGATCACATATCCCATATTGGGTAGTAATTTAATCTTTTAGGTCAGGATGACAAGCACCCTGTCCATCTAAGAATTCTTGACAGAAATGTGGACTGTGCTGAAGGACTCAAATTTCTCTCTCACAAACTTACCCTCATGAGTCACTGAGTACATTTCACTAAACCAGTAAATAGTTAACAGATTTGTGTGGAAGAGCAGCTGACCTGAAGGACACACCAGAGGTTTATTTAAAGACTATCTATTTTAGCCATGTATTTTTAAGTATCTCTACTCCTGAACAGCACAGAGATAGGATGTATTTTAGTTAGGTTTACCTAAAAACTCTGTTAAGCAGGAGCCACATAGCAGCTTGGATCTTTTCTCACTGATACCTACACGTGTTGAAGACACCAGCGAAGACCCAGCACTGGCCATATCGGACAGGTTGCTTAGAACTGTAATACTCCAGGAGAATGTCCACACTTCCCGTCCAGGCTGAAGGTGCAACACCATAATCATATGTATTGTTCCAGGATCCAGCAATCACACCATTGTCATCCCTGGAGTTAATCTAAAATCAAAGGAAATGAACATTAGGGATGTCAGAGACTGAATAATAAAAAGCTCTTTAACTCAGCAGACCAATAGGATGAGAGAGAGCGAATACAGCCAAGTTCAGACTAGAAACTAAGATAAAAGTGTTTCATTTTGAAGGTAGGGGATAAATAGGACAATCTTGCTAAGGGCCATGGATTCTCCATCACTGAACAATTTTGAATGAAGGTCAGACACTTAAAAATGAATCTGAAATTAAATCACCACACTGAGTATCCATGTTGCCAGTTATAAGTTTTATTAACATTAAACATGCTTACTGCCATGTATTTTTAATAAATGCAAACAGTTATACACTGATAAGCAAGCCTCAGAAATATTAAGCTGTATTCTTTGCATCATCTGTTCTTCTGTCCATATCAGGCCAGAGATTTTAATAAAATCACTCCTGATTTACAGTAGATTGAGAGGAGACCCAGTCTGCTGTTATTTTTAGAGCAGAAACTGATTTCTTTGGTCTGGCACACATGAAAACAAGAAGGAATTTGCTGTGTAAGTTTTCCTCTGGTAAGATTAGACAAAGCAAAGAGTTTTGCTGACTAATGACTATACTGATAGGCGTTAACGAGCAATACATCTCCTAGCTGCAATTTGAACCAAGCCAGTTGAGGCTGTGCAAAAAAGCTCATTCACTCTGTACCTTTTAATTATGCTAATGTGGAACAGCTACATGCCAGCCAAATAAATCACAGTTCTCATTTAAAAGCTTTTGGCTGCATTAACTACTGTTTTATAATTAGAAAATCGACTTCCTGTGAACTCTAGGACTGAACAGAGATAAGTATTCAGAGTCATAACCAAAGGGTTAAGAGGTTGTGCCCATCTCACGGGTGTAGGAAACATGCCAAGAAAAGAATCACTTCAAGGACAGGACAGCATGTTGGTCTTCAGGCTATACTCTTAACTGTAATGAGTGGAAGAAGAGAGGGACTCTACCTGCTCTGCCATGCCAGAAAGCCTCAGAAGGATGTCCTCAGACTAGCTCAGCTCTACCACATTTCAACTGGAGCAAGAATGAGGTTAAGGAGCCCAAGTGGGACTTCAGAACCTCTTTCCCACTTCTTACTCAGGTCCAGATTTTCAATGACCAAACCGCCTACCCAGTTATGGCCTAATTCTGAAGATTAGGCCTAAAGTCTATTGAGTCCTGGATTTCCAATGGTGAACTCCTCCACCTCTCTAAAATGTCTGAGTGGCTCAAAACCTTAGTAATATCTAAGCCCTATTTGGATTCATAAACTTTGTGCTATTCTGTCCTAAGGGCTTCCGTAGTCCTTACATGAGGGACATTTTACATCTACTAGTTCAGGAATGAGGAAACTACATGTGATTTTTTCTTCTATCCAAAGGTCCAAAGCTGTATTTCTAATGTCTGGGGTGAAAGAACTAACTAAAATGTTAAAAGACAAAGAGAAGTAGAGGTGTTCTCAATACTTCTTACTGAAGCTATTCTATTTAACATGCAAGATTGAGAGGCTGGAGGTCTCACTTCAATGTCATCAAAGACAAAGAGCTCATTTTCTTAAAGCCTGAGCAAATGCTATAACAAATGGGTTAAAGGATCATCTATCTCCAGCAGCCATGTTTTGTGGACAGTCTATTTTAGTAGCTGGTTCGGGGGAACATCTAATTACTCTAGCTCAATGACTAGAGTATTATTCTGGGAAGCAGAAAGCAACAGTTCAGACCTCTAAAAAGGCAAAAGAGAGGACTCAGCCTCTGTCTTCCACATCCTGGATGAGTCGAGTATCTCGAATATTAGGGATGGGACTGCTCTTGCACCCATGGCATGATTCCTGGTGCCTAGCAACTGGAAAGAATGGAGGTCTGGAAAGTCTTCACCTTGGTTATTTTAGGTACTTTCATTCTGAGTGGGGTATGTTTTGTGGACCTCATGTTTAAGAGGACAGTTCCCACAGTGTTTTCTTCTGGGGCCAAAGCAGCCCGCTTGTGTAACTGTTCTCAGCCTGATTAGGTCATTTGGGGCTTGGATCAGACACAACAACACGCACCATTGCAGTGTTCTAAGACCCCATTGAGGTTAGCGCTGGAGTCCACATAAAGTCCCTCAGTTCTCCATCCAAAATTCCACCCATCATGCCACTGTATCATCCATAGCAGAAATAGCTTTCTCAATTATATCAGCTACTGGAAAATGAGCACATTGTCACATAAGAAATGCTTATGCCTGGAGTGCGATGTCTAAAAGAAGCTTTGCCACCAGTGAGGCACCATTCTCAGGACAAGGCGATGAGCCTTGAAGTTGCTTGAACTTTAGTGGAGAGAAACAAAATGTCAGACCCCAGAATGGACAATTGTCAGAATGGACAACGGATCTGTTGTGTGTTGTAGAGAGCACATCAGGGCACAAGGGCCAGGTAAATCAGCCCAGCTTTGATTTATGAGTCCCTTCTGACACATATTAGTCATCCATTACATACCACTGCTGAGGCAACACGGCAGATTTTGATTGGGTTTCCACGACCAGAGAGCTCCAGTTCTGCCTTGTCCATCAGGAACAGGCAAGCATCCAGAATGTTTTCTTCAAACTAGATAAAAGAAAATAAAAAGAGACACAGAGAAGTAACTGAGTCTCTTTTTATTCTGGAAAGAACAGGCAAAGCTATTTTTCCCTGTTGTTATAATTGCTGATTGGTTTCAAAATCAGCTGGTCACATCAAAGCTCTGTGTTTAACAATAGAAATTTTCTTCTGGAATGATCACCCATCTGTGGGAAAAAAAAAACAAGTGAGAGGCTGCGAGGGAAGAGAGTGTAATTTTCAATTCAATCTCAGTCCAGTTTCCAGAAGGTTGAAATGACAACACAGACTTTCTGACAGGACATGAAATTTTAAGTGCTAACAAGTATATAATAGGAGGGTATTATAATAATAACTACAAGAAGCTTGTCTACTTGCAAAGGACTTTATGTCCTTCACAGATTCCAGACCTGCTAATTTCAGGACTTCTCCGACACAGCCAGCGCATTGCTGGGAAGTTGAACAATAAGTGGTTTGCCAGTGGTAATTTGAAGACACTTGTATTTCAAAGTTATTTTTAAAATCTGTTTAAAATTGACAAGCCAAAAGCTTATTATATAGATTAATTCTGGTCTACAAAACTTAGACATCAAAAATACCAAGTGACCTAAAGTAGTCTTCTTCAAAAACAGAGTGAAAAGGTACATTTTTTTCAATCTAGCATGAACAAGCACAAGAATGAATTGAGGGCAGAGGTGTCTAAATAGACCAGAAACCATTTGTCACAGAACTTGCCCTGCAATGTATTTCATTTTCCTTAGGATAAGCTGCATAGTAAAGGAAAATACCTCTGTCCCCTGGAAAATGGTAGAAGACAAGGAAATGCACAACAATAAAACAAATACCTTCTAGATACACAAACTTATATTAACATTCAAGGCTGTGACAGAAACTCCATGGTGTTAGGTTTTATGTTCTATGCTTGCATCCTGAAATATATGATTCATGCTAATAGGATTTTTGCTCTCAAGCTCCTGCTAGAGCTGGATTGATTTCCTAACTCTCTCCAGCCTGGCTTAGGGCTCCTTGGCAGATAAGGTCATCCTGAATTTTGCCTCCTGAAGTAAGTGAGCAAGACCCCAGACCAAACTGCTGCTTTGGCAGTCTGGGGAGAGGAGAATGAAGAGTAAGGTCAGAGAGCTGAAAAGGAAGCCTCAAAGAGTAAAGACTGCTGCTGACACAGCAGGGGAGATGGGAGGGATAGAAGTGACATCCTAGGCAACAGCTGAGCTCTGGCATAAGCCAAGAAAGGGGAAGCACCATCGTGTTTCACCATCTTCAGCCATTTCCTGGCCAACAGAAGTCCTTTGCTTCTGCCTTGGGGGTACTACTGGCATACGGATCCTTTTCAGCAAATGTCCTCCAAGGCAGCACACCTCTCTCATGATCACCCACACTTGCACTGAATTACTTTCTCTGGAGCAGGCATTCGCAAAAATCACTTTATAGCCCAAGCAAAACTGAAGTCATGGTGTTTGGGAATAGGGAAACAGGGACCAGTGTTTCTCAGGGTTTCTCAGAGACCTACTACTAGTATTTTATCATTCCTGGGAAGCTGAATAATTGCACATCCCAGTCCACTCCACTGGGATGTGATGCAAATAATGTCGGGTGAGTGGCTGTACTGTGGAGACCCTCCTTCCCAAGGAGAATCCTCACAACAGAAAACGTAAACTCTGTCCTTCCTGGTTCAAATTTCCTTTTCTTCTGGTCTGGCACACCAATCTTTTACCAGGATCAAAATCTGCTTTCTGCACTTCAAGTAATCAGATCTGGGTTAGATCAATAAGAAGTTTACCCTGCAAATTAAACTTTTCTCATCTACAGTTTATGAGACACTGTCAATCTTGCCAGTATATACAGAAAGAATAAAGAGGAAATAAATTGCTATCAGGGTTGTTGCCTTCCACCTTAGCATTTACAAAGTGACATGAATGCTTGTAAAATAACCAGATTAACAGGGAAGGGAGAGGACAAGCTGCAAGGGCTAGCTGGCTTACACTGTTGCAATAGTGTAGGATGCAGAACAGCCTTAACACTAAGGACAATTTTGCCCTTCTTGACTATTCAGAGATATAAAAAATATTAAATCAAACTAAATCAGTTTTCTGCCCTCACTCTTGGCAAGAAAATCCTGTCTAGAGGGAAGTGGAATAGAAAAATAGCAGTTGTAATGCTGAACATCTCTGAAATATCAGAGCAGTAGTAGGCAGATAGGACAGGTGAGTGAACCTGATCCAGGCCCAGTCACTGCCTGCTCCACCAAAGCTGAAATGAAAATAAACCTATTTCAGGAGCAAGGAACTTTGGCAAAACCATGTGGGAAAAAATGCAGGTGGAAAATAAGGCATGAGAAAACACACAGGTGGAGTGCAAACAGATGTGCCTTGTGTTACAGAGCAACACACGTAGCTGTCCTGGGCATCCTCCTGCATGCTAACCTATTTCTAATAGATGACCTTCCACTTAAACCAAAGTAAGAGGGGCTGTATCACTTTTTGCTCTGGTTGACTTAAGGCTGTGTTTCTCACAGTCAGTTGCAGGCAGACGTGATCTCATCTCAGTCTGACCTGACCAAATGCATGTGCTGTAGAATTACATGGGCTCAGCGGGTTTCCAAGCTAAAGCAGATCTATGTGTGGACATGAGAGAAGTCACAATGGCAACAGAACTCTATGCCCGCCTGTTTTATTTTATTTTTCTCACAAAACCAAAAATCAACATTAAATGATCAGTATAGCATCCAGCTCCTGACATTTTCCAGCTAGAGCATTCCCCTGTGCCTAGATTTCTTCCAAAGCCAAATTTCCCCTGAAACCTCCATGGAAGTTTCTGAGCAACTGCCTTTCACCGTTTCTTAGGAGGGATCACAGTCATGTTACAAGGAACATCTCCATCCTCATTCATTGCAGCCGTGTTTCAACTGTTCTGTTGTTTTTTCTTCCTCTGCCCATGTTTCTTGCCTTTCCTCCTCTCGCGTTGATGCTCCTCGTTACAGAGAGCATTTATGAGAACCATCTCCCACTAGTAACCCAGTTTTGAACTCTATGCTCCTTTTTAATTTACAATCTGAGTTAAAGTTTCCAGCTGTCATTGTCTTAAGCAATTTTTTAGCCTAAGAACATTACCATGCACAAGTGTATCTGCATTTTTGTGCATGACCATATACCTTTCACCTCTACGACTCCATGTGGCCTTGTGCTTTTTACTTACGTGTTGTAAAGGGCTATATATCATAAATATGAAAAGCACACTTGTATGGTATATTCTTAATATAGGCCTTGCTGCTACTACTTTTACTCTCAGCAATGCTCTTATTCCTAACATCTAGGATTGCCAAAAATGTGTCTTTAATGGTAGGAAATGGACAGGGTAAGATCAGGAACATCCTGTCCTCCATTTCACTGAAAGTAAGAGAACCAGAAGAATATTTGTCTGTTCCTCTGCAGATTGACATGTCTTTCAAACCCATACAAAATGATCAATTCCATTAAAGCTCTCGGTCTGGGCCTGCTGGGATGCATCTGCCACACTCAGCTTTCACATGGGCAACCAATAGCAAAAGGTGCACTTCAGCTCGGGGTGGAAATCATGTCATCTGATTTCAGCCAACACAGGAATGAAAGTACATGACAAAGGACTACGGAATGGCCTCACCTCCTAGAAAGAACTACCTCCTAGCAAAACCAAATAAATAATGCAGTTTCTCAAGGGAGGCTGGTGTTTGCGTCAGGAAGATGCCAGATTTGCAGGATATAAACACCTCAGGCCAAGCCACCATAGGCCATAAATTTAGCATCTTAGCGCATAAATCCAGCATCTGGTTTAAGCAGCACCTTCCACTTCCAGCCACTTATTCCCCTCTCTCCCTCCTCCTTACATCTGTCACAGAGTGAATCCCAACTCTAGGAACAGAGCAAGCCCAAGAAATAACCCAGGTGAAGAAAAAAATCAAGGACATGCTTATTCAGCTAGATCAGCTCTCCAGTCTGACTCACTGCATGGCTGCACAAGTGCTTGCAGGGGGAAAGAAGGGCCAGGAGGGGGCATTTTTGGTCAGCTTAAATGCATGTCCAGCTTTCACCTCAGGATCTGGTTCCATATCTCTTATATCAGAGGCACCATCAGCTTGTGGAATTTCTTCCCCGCTCCTTATTTAAGGGTTGTTTTTATCTCAGTCAGGAAACCAGTCAGATCCTGCAAACAACGGCATTGACACAACCAAGGAATGGTGCAGAGGCAGGAACTCCCTAAGGCAGTACTGCCGCCAGAAAAAATGATGAAATTGTACCCTTAAATAAGGAACAAGAGAGATGTGAGTTCAAAGAGCTCTCCAGGGCAAGCACACTGGCAATCCATCCAGCTCAAACTTTGAGGTTGTATTTAGCTGAGGGAGAGAAAGTAAGGCCCCTTCTGCAAGGCTGCGCTAGGGAAGTGCCACAAAAACTGAATGGATCCATCATCAGAGTAGTAAGGAAATATTTCAGTAGCTTCTAAATTGTGCTGTTGTCAAAATCCAGGAAACAAGATGAGTTCACCATGTCCAGTATCTTTCCATTGGAGCCCCTCTGAGCGACAGCTAGGGTTATAGCTTTGCTGTAATTCTGATTCTGCTTGGAAAGGCCTTTTTCCCATTCTAACACAATAAATTAACTCTTCCATCCCATGGGGATTTTAAAGCTGGTTAATTCTTACAAGAAGGTTGAGGTAAAATAGGCAAGTAATAAGTCTGAGACAAGGGGTAGTGGTTTTAAACTAAAAGCGGGTTGGCTTAGATTACATATAAAGACGTAGTTTTTTACAATGAGGGTGGCAAATTGCTGGAACAGGTTGCCCAGAGAAGCTGTGGATGGCCCATCTCTGGAAGTGTTCCAGGCGAGGTTGGACAAGGCTCTGAGCACCTGGTCTAGTGGAAGGAATCCATGTCCATGCTGGGGTGGTGGAACCAGGTGATCTTTAAAAATCCCTTCCAACCCAAATTATTCTGTGATTTTACGTTATTGAAGGCACACCAATATCCCACTCCAGCCTAGTGGAGGGCGTCTCCCCCAAACTGCAAGAGGCCACTGGAGACTGATGTTATCAAGTCCAGGCAAAAAAGGGAGAGATTCCCCCAGAATTTAAAATTTTGGGATTAAATACTAGTTTTTCATAGGAAACTTGTGACTATCTGACCCCCAAGAAGATCAGAATTATTTCCACCAACTTGCTAAAACTAAAAAGAAAAGTCAAAAAGCAATACAACTTGTTGTTGAAAAATGAAAAAACCCCAAACAAACAACTCTACTTTTCACGAACTGATTTGATCCTGAAGCAGCAATCATGCAGCAGCAGAAATACCTCTGCCCTGTGGAAACCTCAGCTAATGATTACAACTTCCAATAGGCAGCCTCTTAGTACCTTAAATATGCCCCTGAAACAAGGTCTTTAAATATCAGCTATTACAGCATTGCTTTTCTGGATTAGGCATATACCCACTTCATACAATTTTAAAATGATACCCCTTATCTTTCTGAAGGAGAAACCAATAATGCATTCCAGAGCCCACAGTCTCAACCACAGCCTGGTGTCAATTAAACTCATTTGCTGTCCTACTGGGAGCAGCCAGAGAAGATCTAAACAGCTCACCTGACCGTAACTCCAGCTTCTTGATTTTACATCTTCGACGTTTCCATGGAATACAACACCGACATCGTTCAGGACATATTCTTCCCTTTCTTTCTCGTCATCCAGGTACACGGCATCCACTGCATTAGTTTACCAAAAATAAATGTTAGCACAAGTGTTTAATTTTCATATAGGACAGATAAAACTTCTTAGCATATAACGCAGTCGTCTCTGATGAAAAGTACCCCTCTTCCATCAAAGAAAGCATTACTTGCTTCAGCAGAGTACAGGAATAAGGACGTAGTGACCATAGTTAGGAATATGGTACACAACTTAAAAACACGCAGGATGGAAAAATGCTGACAACTCCTGCCTGTTTTCTCAGGATCTGTAAAGTATGATTAAAATGTCACATCTTATCAAGAATTTTACGATTACTGCGTACAACTAATTTAAAAGTTGGAGCACCATGATGCAATTCTGCATCTGTACAAACAGATCAAAGAACAATTTCAAGCCTATTAATGTTAATGGAAAACAGCTCAGGTCAAGAGACCTAAAGAAAAATCTGTAGCGCATTAAGAAAATGGAATACAGTTTTTATAACGTATTAAGGGAAAGGTTTGATTGCCTTTTCTGTACATTAGTTACTGACTGTAGTATCAGTATGACTGACCAGGTCATATGAGAAGAAATTCAAGTATCTAAGTGAGAACTGGAAGTAATTGGACAAGATCTTTATCTAAACATATACAAAGGGTACATCCTAGATTGGACTTATATCAAAAATCATGAGCATATGCATGGATGCTTGACTTGCAAACACGATTTACATATGTAAATAACTCATTATTAACATTCATAAGGAGCCCTGAATGACATGAAACTATTCAGACATTCACAGGTAAATAAGAAGCAGGCCATGATACTGTGATGCTAGAATAGTTGAAGATTTCTTTCCTGTGCCAATGCTTGTATTTTGAGACTAAGAGATGCAGCTTAACAGTTAATGGCATGGGAATTAATTAATTTGAGGAAATCAGTAACATGGTACCAGATAGCAAATTAAAAGGAAGCAATAGCTTCTGACAATGTGATATGAGCTAGTACAAAACCACCACTCACTACTGTCTTAGTAGATTTCTTCAGCACCCCATTGCAAATTACTAGAGGATCATTTAACTTTTAAAAGCTTATTGATTCATTGTATTTTGTTGAAATGCAAATCAGATTTGCACTTTCTGGTAAACCTCATCCTCAAAACCTTCTTCATTTGTTCCTGAAACTGCAATTTGGCCAAAATAAGCTAAATCTGAGCCCACCAAAAAAAAAAACCAGTGGTGAGACTCACATCGGCCTCAGCTAGGTGAAGGGCTTTGCCAATATACACACCTGACCCTTCTGGAAGTTTTTTTTTCCCTGAAGATACATTTATATTTCTATGGCTATATAAAGGAAAGGGATTATGCACAGATGTGTAACATAATGACCTCCACACAGGTGTGCAAAGAATGATAGAGAAGCAGGGGTTAAATACAAGAAGCCTGTATTGCATTTGAGGAGATTAGTACTTGCCATTATGCTTTATGGCAGCTGCTGTACAGGCTCTGATGACTAAGTAAAACTTGGAGCAAGCAGAGGAACAGCAGGTTTTATGGAGTTTTACCTAAAGCAGACAGGTCTGAGACCCACTCTTTTCTCTGGCAGGGTGGTGGTATTCACCTGGCTTCTAAAGGCTGGGCCATTAAGTTTCTTTATAAGCTTTTCACTACCCATGACCTAGTCAACCTGCACCCAGGTACAAAGAGGATGATCATGGGTTTACTATAATCAGAGGCTATGAGGTGAAAGAGAGTGTTAAAATTTCACAGTGAATGAAAAGCTGCAGCCATTTATGCAAGCAGGGACTCTCATACTTATGAAACTGTATATTACATGACTTTTTCGTGGTCCAACAAGTTCTGCATAACATCCCACTTAAAATATCGCAGATGTTACAGATCATCTAGGCTCTGTTTCATTAGGCTGGATTTGCCTGATTTGCTCATTGAATGATTATCTCCATTCTCTCACCAAGCTTTGGATTTTATTAAAGTCTGTCTGTACAAATAGTACAGAGAGAGTTCATTTAAAGAAGGAGAATTCACACCTTCTTCTGTGCAGTTACACATTCAGCAAAGTGTGTGCATATGCTTTCTTGACAGCTGTTGTTTTCTTTTGGGGATTAAAAATATCAACATTGATCTTGTTGGTATCAATTGAGATGCTTATGTTATTTTGAGAGTGCATGATCTTTGCTAAATCAGATGAAAATTGATTAACTTCTCTGTCGATTATTTTAAATATTTGTGGTTTTGATAAGGTAAAAAGGTCTTCTGTGTTTCACAGAGAAGCCAGTTGCTTTGATTTTTGACAGCTTTCACTACCCTTGAGACTGTTTAGAAGAAAATATGAGGCATTTGTGACTACTTTGATGCTAAGCATGCTCTATATAATGCAACTCCTAATTATTCTGTGCAAGTGGAGGCTCACATCTGACAAATAGAAGAATTCCACAGAAATGTGCTGGGTTTGTTTGTTCTTTTTCTCTAGCAGTTCAGTTTTTTTACTCACTTCTTTTATCCTGGGAATTTACTAAGACACCAGCAATGCTACAAAGAAGCAAATTAGCTTCTATGCTACTCTGTTTGAAGTTGGGTAAGGTGAAAATACACTTCACGTGAAGACAGCACTGCAGGAGAGGAATCCCTTGCTAAAGATATGAGGAGCGCAGAGCAACTCTTTCTGTTCGGGAAGGTGAATGAACATAAGAGGACTCTACCCAGAATGGAGGGACCCCAACCCCAGCACAGCAACCCTGTGGTGCTAGAAAAGCCACTTCTTCATGCAGACAGTGTCAGCTGAGCACAGCAGCACCAGCAGACAGGTGGAAGCAGAAGCAGCACGCTTGCCATGAGCTCCCAGCCTCCCTTCAACGTGCTCCCGCAGGAATCCAGGAATGTAAGGCTCGGCCTCACTGGAACCACAAAACTCCCAGGGCTCATGCTGGGAAGAGGATAGTGCTGGGACAAACTCGAAGCTGCAAGAGCTAAATGCAGCTATCTAAAAAAACCACTCTACCCAGGATCAGGATCAGTATGCTGCCTTGAATAGTGTTAGTACTTGCCTACATTAATGTAGCAGAAGGATGAAACTCTGTGTGAATTTTGCCCATGTAGAATCTATGACACAAGCAATCGAATCTATCTGTAAAAGTAAGAATATGTTATTGGGCCAAATTTGGATGACTGGTAACATGTGAGAGGAGTCCAAAGCCAACCACATGTTACTAATGCTCAAACTGTATTAGAACATTTAAGCAGGAGAAAAGTGCAGCTGACTCAATAAAGTTGCAACATATTTAATTGCTTAAATGTAATCCATTTTGCATGAGGCTTGGGTGAGCAAAATGCACACCTCAGCCCACAGGGTCTGCAACTCACTCAGGTACACTATGCACCTCCCCCTGTGAGAGAGCCACAGAAGTCAGCACAAGGTCTTTTCCTGATAAGCACTTAATCTTCCCCAGCAGAAAGTTGCAGGAACTCAGCACCGACTTGGAAAGAGCTCAGTCCTTGGAAAGAGCTCACAGTATCCAGATCAAAGGAGCTCTTCCTCGCTTTCATGTAGTCTGATATTGCCAAGAGTTTAGTTAAATTCCAAGAAGTTATCCTTAACTACCTGCCATTTGTATCTGCTGTTCCAGAACAGAAGAGAGCTCTGCATGCCCAAAAGCACATCTGTTTTATCCAGCTATGTCAGCTGGCTGAAGAAAGGATGCTGCCTCTCCTCACAGACTTTACCTTGCTTATTAAGTAATGAAAATTTCATCTGAGTAATTGAAATCTCAGTGCACTAGCTAGGTGAATTCCCAGATGTTTGGGGCTGGTGTAGTTAATTCTGCAGAATCAGGCCCTGTGTCTTTAAAGAATTCTTGGTTATCAGTCTTAAATTTATCTAAAGGGACTAAAATATATAAAAGCATATGATGATTTTGGAAGCAAAGTACTCTGTAGCTTGACTGGTAAAGTATTCAAACTTCTGAAGCAGCAGGAAAAAAAAAACCATCCCTGCCTGGGAAAATATGTCAAAACTGAACTATAGTGAGAAAAGGAGTAATAAGAAAGGGCTCAAATGCCTCTGTCTTAAAGAAAAGCTCATACTGACATACTGATGTTCCTCCAAAATGATGAGTCAAAAGCTGCACTAGGCACTAGAGCCCATACTCTGCTCCCTGCTATAACAATCCCCATTCATTCCTGGCATCAGCCTTCACTCTTTTTAATGAGGCTTTTCACTCAGACTTTTCTGCTTAGCTATTAACCCAGCAAACAAGTCTAGAAGATTTTCAAACTATTGTTTTCTCTGCACTTTAACTGCCTCAGTTTTTCTACCCTTTTGTCATTTCACTGAAAAATCTTTTCCAGCCAGGGAATAAAGCATGAAGAAACAGTCCCTGATTTTCTAACACAAGGAAAGGAGGGAAAGACAGATATAGGAGCCAATTAGCCCAAACTACCTAGGAGTAAAAGTAGGAACAAGAAATGAGAATATATCCAAATCCAAATGAAACATGCAGGGAATGAAAACTACGGTAGTCAGCAAGGGACAGGACCTGAAACCATTGAGACACACCTGAAAACGTACGCTGCAGAGGAAAATGTGGTCACTGAGTTCCCCCCCCTGGATCTGGGGTCACACAGCATGTCCTTGCTGCCCAGAGACTATTTTTTGCTTTCCTAAGGCAGACTTTTTCCATCAGCCTTGCCAATGCCTGCCACTGGAGGCAACTGCCGTATCTCTTGCTCCCCGTGGGTTTACTCCCAAGTTGTGGTTTTAATCTTGCTGGTTTTTGGACTCATTCAGCTCAGGTGTGAGGGAGGGAGGGAGGGCAGGCACCAGAGAGGCAAAGTGTCCAAATGCCATGAACAAAGGTGGATCAGTCAGCACATAGAGTTGCTGGGCAAGGAGATGTAAAGTAGGGATCGATTTCCCGTTTTTCCCTCTGGCTAACACCTCACATCAGCTTGTGTGGTCCCAGTCACACCACAGTGGGGTAGCCAACGCCCTCATCACATCTTGTCTCCACATCAGGGCTGCATGCAGCCCTAGCTGGTTGTCTGCTAATCATGAGGCAAACTGAGGCAATTTAAGAAGCTTTTTCCTTGGGGTTTATCCCTTTCTAAAGATGTGCTGGGCCACTGCAGAGTCACCGTGCTGGCCGTTACAACACCCAGGACTAAAATCAAGTAGTGCTCTACCTTTAGGTGGAGAATTGCACCTCTCTGTCTGAAGCTGTGAGTCTGACGGTGCCAGAACAAACCTTGAGAAGCTTTGTCTGCTCACAGTGGGTCATAGCTTTGGCAATGATTCATCTTTTTCTGTTGCACACCCTCCAGAACAAACTGTTAGCACACTGCTCTGAGGTACCTTACACTGCTTTCAGAAGTATCTCACGGTGTGGCAGGGCCTTGGGCCCTGCCCTTCCCTCTTATTCCCACTTAACTAACTCTGCTTTATTCAGCAGTAATCTATACCTTCTTAAATAATGCATAAGCTAATCATTGCTTGTATTCCCTCACACTAGGGGCAAGTAATGAATCCAGCACAAATCATTTCATGTACTGACAGTAGTGCAGCTGAATAATGGGCTCTACTAATAATGCTAAACTTACTTGTCACTTGGTAGGAAGGCCCTTGTTTGATACAGGATTATTTGATGCAAATACTGTGGTAAAAAAATGGAAAGATGAAGGAAGGGTAGCAGGAGAATATTGAAGATAGATGGTGACCTAAATATACTGCAATACATATGACTTGGAGCCTTGCAAGTGTCAGAAGCTGAGACAGTGCTACAGCCTGTCAGAAGGCTGAATCAAACCTCTCTGGTCCTCCTTGCCCTCTCCTGAAAGCCAGACATGGAGTTCATTGGGTAAAACACAACTCTGCCAGAGTAAAGCCTGATTTCTTCCAAGGATCCTGAGAGATTTAAAAAAAAAAATTGTTCTTCAACCCACTGTATTATAAAAAAAGACTCATTTGCAAAATGTTTTGTTCCTCAGAGAGGGCACTGTTGCTAATTAGTCACCACTAAAGGGGAAGTTATAAGGGCAAATGTCATGTAGCAGCAGGAAGGCACCACCAGTGATGGCACAGCAAGTTGACTCCACCCAACTTGTGCAGGAGCAGCAGCTCCCATTGAATTCCTGCAAGATTTTGACAGCAGATGTTCAATCCCCAACGTGGCAATTAGAGATGTAAGTCAAGAATACGTGAGGCCGCCACATCCTGCCCCACACCAAATCCTGGAAAAAATGTGCCCGTATTGACTTGTTCAAGGCACACACAGGCACAACGGAGACTCTCACTGTTGCCTATTCAAGTCAGAGTAAAGCCTTGGGGTATGTTTACTATGAGAAATGGAGCCTGAACTGGCAAATACAGGCTTAGCCTCATAAAACTGCAGAGTTTAGATAAAACACAGGCACTGGTTTCCAGCCTGGAGCCTTGCTCACCCAGGGCTCTTCTCCAGCCTGAAAGACTTGACTTTTGGCAGAATTGCTGTAAATTTTCCAGACCCAAACTGACATGTCTCCAACCTCCTTGGTACCAAGCTCCCCTTCCTGGACCAACCCTCCTAAAATCTGATGAGCCCAGCAGCAGAAAGTGTAAAGCTTTGACCGGGTACTTACGCTGGCACCAGGGGTTGAACAGGATGTAAGTGTCGGTTGCTGAATTCCTGCGTGTCCGAAGGATGCCAAAGGGAGTCAAGACAGCAACATACAGGCGAAACTTCCCAATGATGCAGGTGGTAGAGGACATGATGGACAGCCGAATGGAGTTGTTTTCCCTGTGGATAATCTTGGCTCCCCACTGACCAGGTTTCAGCACATTGCCTACAAGGATTGGGATGTAGGTGCCTTTGTTTTGCTGTGGGTAGCGACCTGGAGAGAGAAGTGAAGAGGTTCACTTTGTTTTGACAGTTTTTTAATTTCCTAGCAGTCCTCTGTCCCTTTGTCTTATTTCCCATAGAGGGGGCAGGTCTTAGTGGGCAAAAATCACCTGCTTCTCCCATCACCCCGCACAGGGGCAGCCACATAAATACCTGCAACAGCTCCCCTCAGGCAGCCTGTGCCCACACCTCCACCAATGTCACTCTAGCAAGCTTCAGTCTCACTGGCTTGAGCACTGCCAGGAGCATAGCCCTGCCAGCATGAGCAGGGGCTTTTCTTGCTCACCATTGTTTATCCTCGTGCAGCAAGCTGCACTCCAGCTTGCTCCTTCCCTTGGTGTCAACACCACCAGCCAGGGGGTTGGTAAGTTTAGGAGTTTAGGTAAAAGCCCCTTCCCCAGTTCAGATGCACCCACCACCCTTGTCACTAGCACACAAGTGCCCTCTGGGACACAGACATCAGCTTTGGGGCTCTTCAGCAGAGCAGAACCCTGTTCTTCTCTGCACTACTGCACTGCCAAGCAGAGACCAAGCGCTCTTTCATGAAGTCCATACAGATGGAGGAAACACAAGTGAGTCCACCTGCAGATACTCAGTGCTCAGTTCCCCCTGAGCATCAGGGACTCTTCAGGGATGTAGTGGGAGCCAACTCTGGACGCTATAGAATATACATCACCACACCGGGGCTGAATCACCAGACTTCCTCTGCCAGAAATGGGTCCCAAAGTATGACACACCTCCAAAGTACTGCACGTGAGAGTCTGCCTCACAGTAAGACAAATCACACCCCAGAGGAGCTTATTTTACTCTGCCAGCTCTAAAAGCAGCTAGACGGATAGGCTACATGTAAACACGTACGCTGCCAGGATTCAAAGTTGTGTGAAGCTCCTCCCTTTGAGACTGAGGTAGAGCCAAACTAAATCTGGAAGCCAACCAGAAGCACAGACAGAAGAGACACTTGTGAGAAGGATGAGTTCCTTATCTCATTCTCAAATCTACTCTTCATTTCATATTTTCGGCTGAAAGTCAGACTCTCATTCAAAAATAGGGTAATGAAAAGCAATGATGGCAGACAGAGGGACAGACTTCTATATTTTTCATTCCTACTATTTAAAAACTTCAAAATTAAACTCAAAAGGGCGTTGATTTTCTTGCTTGCTTATTTTTATACTGTCAATGTTGAGATAATCCCAGATCTGAACACTGCTATGTTTTGGGAAAGGACAGCTCCAGCTTTAAATCTGTAGCTTGCAAGCTGCCACGACATTTGTGTTTCTGAGAAATCTGGGGCTAGTGTGCTTCATCCAAGAGATTATTCTGAGCACATGAATTTCCATTTTGCAGATATTCGGTGCACATAAATAGCCCGCTTTGCCCTGCAGGCCAGGGATACTGTAACCCATGAAACTCATCCAGATCAGTGAGGAACACAATGGAAGGAAAAGACCTACAGAAGAATAAAGGAATAGAATAAGAGAGTAAAATCAATAGAAAAGACTAGAAGATAGAGCACTGGACATTTCAAATATAAATCATCAAAAGAAAGCCAGTGTAGAGAGAAGAGCCTACAGAGGTAACATATCTGGTAGCTGAACACATTCTTGTTCTTTGTAGTGCAACTGTGTATGACCCAGCTTGCCTCTACAGTTGATATTTTGCTTCTAGTTTTGACATAATCTTTTTCTAAAAAAAGCTGTCCACGCAAACAAAGCAGCAGAGCAAACCAAGTAGTTGAACTGATATCCTTGAAAACTGCTAACAAGTGCTGCTTTTAAAAATACCTCCCGTACCTCCTTCAGAAAGGTGGGAGGGGGAAGAGATTACTATTTTAACATGGTTAGGAACTGACATCCTTGTCTTTGCTGGAAGCTGCACGTCGGTGTAGGAGCCTATAGGGGACAGGAGAAACTGTGCTCCGGCAGTGACTTTGCACCATGTCTGCGCGTGCCACGTGTACACGGGGAGACTGCAGAATCACTTCCCAGAAAATCTGCCTACAGGAACCAGATAGGATCTCAAAGAGGCCATGGAAACTTTTCAAGACATCTTTATGGGACCACTGCCACTGGCACCCCATAAGCAGGTTTGGCAAAGTACCAAGCCTCTGGAATTCTCACTTTTTCTGAAAACTCAAACCCCCATTTTCCCTTCCAAAGAAACAAAGCCACAAGACACCCTAATACACCTTTTGCTCGACAAGGGAGCAGCTGTAGTTGCTGTTGAGGAGTATGCAAGGTCCTTTCAGCCCAGAGCCCCACACAGCTGGTCCCACAGAGTAAGAGGTCACTGCATTAGCTTGCTCACCCATGAGGAGAAGGTGCTCTGGGGCAATGTTTGCATCCCTGCAGACACAGCAGATTTGCCAGGGAGGGTTATCCTAGAAGTCAGGATACTTTGCAGGTGTTATAAAAAGAACATTGTTTGATCCTGACAGACAATCATGATTTGGTGCTTGCTAATTGTTACATAAATCTTGAACACACAAGGAAGTTTGGGAAAATGGGCAGAGCCTTCAAGAGCACAGTGAGCACTTTCCAAAGTTTTCTTTGAAGACGCGACAGGTTCCCTAACCTTCTGAAACAAAACAAAACAAAACCAAAAACCAAACCAAACAAAATGCAAATGGAAGAATAAGGGTTGTAAATGAAAGAGTAAGGGAATTGTTACTTCTGTTAGGAGCTTGTGGAGCTGAATTGCAAATACACATCCAGACATCTGACATCATCAGCCACACTAGTCTCATACACACATCTGCTGTCTTGATATTAGAGTGCTGTAAAGCTGAGTAACTTTGGCATTGCATACTAAGGTTGCTGGCCAAATAATTCTTACATAGGTTCAGTACCATGTTTATCAACTGTGTAGGGAAGTCCTATCAGGATGGCTTGACCATTTGACCTTTATCTACATCTTGAGCACACATTTCTGGCTGCAGTGGAAAAATAGAGCCAACTTTGGCTCATAGTTGGGATATCTGTAAAGTTGGCCCTTTCTCAGAAGGAATAATGTGCAGTGGTGATTTCATTCTCTGGCTTAGTCTCTAAGGAAGAAGATTCAATACTATCCAAAGACTCATTACCAAAAGCCTGTGAATGCCTGGCAGAGCACTCTCTGAAGGGTCTCTGGTGCTAACCCAACCCACAGAGAGGCAGGAGGCAGTTTGAGTGCATGTCAGGACCAGGACATGTAGACAAGATAAACCCTTTTTATGCTGACAGGAGGGTGCTGACATTATGCCAGTAGCATCAGCTGGCTCAGGATCTCTCTGGCTCTGATTTGCTCCAGGAGTTGGCAGCCTGAACCATGCTCCACAGCCAGTTCTTTGTGGTTGCCTCACTCCCCAGTGCTCACCTTTGCTTTGGGTGTAGGAGGCCCTGGCCCTCACACAAGGACATTTCACAGCCAATTGCTCTGTGGCAGCAAAGTTCTTGCATGACATCACACTGTTGGGATGTCCCTGTCTGCTCACTCTAACAGCACATGGAAATGGGAAAATCCAGCCTGAGAACTCAGAAAGTCTGGAGATTCCTGCACTGGATGAATTTTTTACAGGCTCCTTTGAAGATATCATGTACTGAGTGGAAGCTGCTGACTGTCCCACCTTTGAAGCAGGAGAGGACAGGAGAGCACTCACAGTGACCCCTTTCTTGGGCCTCCAACCCTCTGCATTTCAGTGCTAGGTCCTGAGCCACGGCACTGCCAGAAGACATCACTTTTTACAGAAACCTCCCTTGTACACAACATTTAATGGCACAAACAAATCTATTTCCCCTGATGCACAGTGCACAGGTCTGCAACCCTTTGATACCTCTTTCTTATCCTTTCTTGTTCTGTCTTGGTTTTTTTAGCTAATTAAGCTGGGGTTCTAAAGCTCCTTCTCACTTCAGTTGCAGCTGAGCTCAACTTTACACTTCTTGGGGTTTCCAGGCACCCAGTAAATGTGGAGCAAAGTAGCTGCCGTCGCTATTAAAGGAGCTCATAAAATAAATAAAGAAACACGAGTAAAGATCTACATGGCAAAAGGCGCCGTGACTGAAGTGTGTGTGGATGTGGGCATGCATGGGATGTTCCCTGTCACACCTAGACACTTTATAGGGGCAAAGAGCAAAGTGCAGTGTTTGTTAAAGCTTGTCAAAATCTATTTATGTAGCAGAAAAATAATGAGCCATCTAAACCACAGAACGGTGGCCACACACATGCATTCAAAGTGAGTTATTTTCAACATACGCCTTATCTCCCTAGCATGTCAGCTCTGTGCCCATCAGGCACGGAGGCAAGCTGTGTTAAACTCTGGGCAAAACTGCCACACCAGAGAGGGATTTACAGCAACAGAGAGAGGGTGAGAGACAGGTACAGTGAGTTCAGCTGTCAAAACATGAGCGCTCCTCCTCCAGTTATCCAATTCTGCTGCTGTTCCCTACGAGTGACTAACAGGACTCAGGGCTTGCTCGGACTATTCTCCTCTTTCTCCTTCTCTGCCCAGTCCCTGGAAGCTCCTGACTACATTTAGTTTAGTTTTCCCCTTGATCCCCAGTGGACATGGACATTGCTGTGTGTGCATTAAACAGCTCGTAAATGCCACGGCTGAGTTAGTGCTGTGCTGTTGGCACAGACAGGGGAGGGACCAGCAGGTGCTCTTGGATAGGTCCTACACAACTGAGTTTTATTTCCAGCAGTGAGGAGGGAAAGTTTGGTAGCACAGAGATTAGAGATTTAGTGAGCTTCACAGGACATTTCCTTCCTGATGGAAGTGGGATACCTCAGAAGAGAGGGAGGTGAACAAAGTTATATCTCAGTAGTCTTCATCTTTTTAGGAACCCTCCTTGGAAGATTGGCTTTTCAAGGAGTCAAGTAATCTGTCTCCCTTCAGAATATATATTACACACAGTAATTAACAATTTTCCCATAGGTTCATTTGTTTTATCTAGATACACTCTTTCATATAAAGGGTAAAGAATTCATTTCAATGCCCTCCATGCAAGTATAATAATTGTGACATGTTGCTAAATAAGTTTGATCTGCAAGCCACCAGTACAGCGGCTGTACAGTGTAGCAGAGGTAAGCCTTTTGATAGCAAGCAGCCTTGGAGATGGGTGTTAGCATACAGGATTCACAACAGGAAACATGGAGTAAAACAAAGAATGAAGAAACAGGAGAGGTACTCTAATAAAATTCCAAACAATCAAAAGAAGCAAGAAAAAGAAACAATTTTTTGTTAAAAGGAGTGGTCTCTAAATCTCTGCTTTAACATCTCATCTGGATTCCTCCCACCCTCAAATCTCATTGCCTTCAGAAGTGCTATATGCAAACTTGGAAATGTAGCAAATGCAAATACCTTGAAAGAAGTTTTCCTCATGGCCCCAGTTATGGGTCCCTAACATCTGGCCACTCTGACCCAGCAGTGAATGTTTCTAGTACTTTACAATTGTAAAACACACATCAGAGCTACGCACCTTAGCTAGTAAAACGACTAAAAAATACAGCTAGATTTTATGTGCCACTTCATGCTGCTGCAGCAGTGCAAAAGTTGGCATAATAAAGACTGCTTTGCATGACATTCTGCATCTATAGAGCACCTCAAGGGACTCCCTCGTCTCTGCTCCTCTGGGGCCCAGTTGAGAATTCCAGAGGGGAGGAAAAAAATACCCTAATGCCTTTGTTCAGAAAGTGGAGAGGTTTGTTTTTTGCTAAGAGCTGGCAAACAAGTCTCTTGTCTGTTGGGAGTCAATCTCTAGAAAATATGTTCCACTGTTAATAAATTATTTTTTCTTTCACAAAATGAGACTTCAAGTTTAGACCATCAGGTGGTTCTGTATCTCTGCTCAATTTTTTTTTTCTTTGTGAAACAAGGATCTAATAAACTCACAGTGTTGAGTTACAGACCAACCCATTGTGTCCTCCAGACCGATTAGTTCTCTTGATAGTGCCAAGAAAGCTCCTGAAACATGAAGATCTGAAGTTTTCCAAAGAGAAACTTTTACCCAGAGTCAGAACTCAGCTTGATATCCCATCCCAGGTGCTGGGGGACAACTCATGTTCTAGTACCTCTGTTGGCTACAACCTGCCCTGCCCAGAGCTGCTGAGGAGGACAAGTGACAGCAGAGGTAGAAATACTTCCCACTAAGGCAGAATTACTGCCTGACAAAATCATCAAAACCTCAACAACCCTGGAATCATCCCTGGCCCAACTCTACTGTGAAAACAGGGAAAGGCTGTGGACACTGTAGGACAGTACGAAGAGCTCCATTGATTCTGGTGTGTGTATCCTCGACTGGACCTCTGGTTATTTAGTTGAACCCGTTTGGTGTCACCTGAATAAGCCATATGAGATCAGCTCTAACATCTTCATGTTCTTAGCTTCTGTGATGTGTTTATAACTATCCCTCTGGAGCTGGCTTGGGAAGACTGTGGAAAAAGGAGCAGTAAGTCTCTCCTCTCATCTCAGGCCAGAAGCCAATGATTTATAGAAGCCTGAGGAGAGCATATGGATGGGTGCGTAGGTGTCCACACACGCACACGTGTGGAAAGGTGATAGTAGCCAGGGGGAATGGAATTTATGGTCGTTCCAGAAGTGCATGAATGAATAAAATGTTCATAATAACATTTAGGGCTAGACCAATATATATGGATTTATGAAGCCATTTAAGGGAAACACAAATAGACAACAGTTTATGAGGATGTGGGGAAATATATCATCAGAGTTAGGATGCACATAGAAACTCATCAACCCCTCAAGGATTTACAGCCACGTACTGGAAACAACTACTAAAAGCAAGAGTGAAGGTTGTATAAACCCATCTCACCATACATCTGCTTTTCAGAGAAATCCTTGCCAGCGCAGCACTGCCAGTGGAAACTTTGCAGCACTCACACCAAACTGGCTACCCCGAGTGTGGGAGCTGTGCTCAGCCAGGCTAAGCCTTGCACCATGGAAAGCTAAGAGGAACACAAAATATCCCCATCACCACAAAGGCAGGAGTCAGGACAGATCAAGATGGGTGAAGGAGTACATTGGCTCCTCTGAGTTCGCTGAGGCTCCAAACAAACTGAATCTATTCCCACTGTGGGGAACTAGATGTAAGCACAGCATCTGCACTTCTCTTGGCTCTTTCATCTCAACCCCAGAGCAATAAAATGAGTATCTCTCAAGTGGTGATGCTCACCTTTCCCCTTGTAAAAGCCGGGAAGTATGGAGAAACAAAGGCAATATGTGGTGATGGAACAGCTCTCAAACCATAGGTACTGCGGCAGGGCTGAAGTCCAGCACAAGAACTGGAATTACATCCAATTACTCTTTATAAGTGGATATTTTTCCATGTGGATTTTTTGGCACATTCACTGTGTTCCATACTTTGGCAGGCAACTGTGGTCCTAATTTAATGAAGGATTATGTGCAAAACTGAATTATAATAATTCACGTTAGCATTTCAGTCAATTTCACCAGTGGTGTCTCTACAGAAAACAGTCTGTTAAAGCAAGAACGACTTCCGTCATAAAGAAACCATCACAGAAGAATAGCTGTAAAAGTGACTTTCAAAAGATTGGGGTGAATTATTTATATATTCACATATATATTTATATATTTACATATATATATATATTTGTTTATACAATTTAACCCATGAATTCTAAATTCTGTGTAAACACTGTTTAAATGGACTGTGGATTAAATAAGATTGTAATTAAAGATTGTTCTCTGAGTGTTTCAGACCTAGTTTCATATGACACAGGAAGCATTTGTCCCAGGTACCCTCGATTCATTATCAATTAGAAGGATTAAGTAGTCTCCAGTTGCTTTACTTGCTTCATTAATCATCTTTTTAATGATGCAAAAGAAGAAAAAATAGGAGCAAAAAAAAAAAGAGAAAGGAAAGTAAATTTTAGGGAATAACGAAAATAGAATAATTCTGTGCACACCCACAGGATCAATCCATTACAATTGTCACATTTTTCAGGGTCAAAATTTGTCTTTAATGGATGAAAATTCTATGATGGATTAATGTCAACTTTGGGAAATTTCCCAGAGCTGGGAATTAATAACTTCTGGATAGCTTCATAGGCACTGTTGTATAAACAGCCCCCACTGGAGGCACAGCCCCGCAAAAGGAGACTTCAAGTTTTCCCAGCTCCAGCTGAATTCCCCAGGAGCCAAGGTCAGCCATCCCTACAGAGTATCTTTGTACCTTATGAGAATAGAACCTTGAACCACTCAAAATATTCTGCAGTTCAGGACAGCCCGGTCCACATTGCCTGGGGCAACATCCACACTCTTGGAGATACTCAAAACCTGTTCGTAGGGAAAGACCCAGAGATGCTGGAGAAGCTGGACCTGCTTTGACCAAGGGCTAGAGATGAGACCTCCAGAGGCCTCTCCAACCTAGGTCATTCTATTCAACAGTTCAGCTGCACCATTTGAAATCTACTGCTCAGGCACACAGAATGCTCCTTGGAAAGGTCATCTTACAACAGCCTGCCAATATTTCTGTGTGTCCATCACTTTAATCTCCCAAACTCAGCACATTCCTGGGAGGTATACTCCTTTCAGCACAAAAATCCTCTCTGAGCTCAAGCTGCCTCTGCTGTAGGGCTGTTGTCTGAGCCACTCCCCAGGGATAGCTTCTGCCTGACAGTACCAAAGGGGAGGATTCACCTCTCCTGCCTTCGGTGTTCCTAAAGTTAGAGTCTGGTCTATGAGAGAGAGTCAACAGAGGAAGAAAAAAAAATCCAGAAGAGAGTTCATCTCACTTTAAGACAGCAGGGTTAAACCCTGCTTGGACATGCCTGCCTCTCTCCCTTGCTCACAGGCAACCTGGGCAAGAGCTTTTGGACTGGGTTCTGCTGTTCAGGCAGTACGAGAAGTGAGTGCCAGCTCTTCAGGAAGACAAACTGAAAAAAACTGGATGAAAATGGCCACATCTCCCTGTGACAAAAGGTTTGAGAGCACAGCACTGAGACATTCAGCAGTCAGTTGACTTTCCTAACCGAGAAATTTCCTTTCTCTTCTCAGCATTAAATATTGGACTTGATACTAAAAGTAGAAGTAGCAAGAGTCAAGCATATAATTTCTGAATTTTCCTTCTCCATTGTAGACTGTTTTTGTCTTGCTTCCTGTTGCTAGCCTCTGAAAACAAATACACTGCATTTTCACCACATGTTCACAAAGAGAAACATTTGCAGAGTGCTGAGTGTGTTCCCAGAAGAGGAGCTTGAACACCTCCCAGCTGAATCTCTGTGAGCTAAAGTCCTTGCAACAAGAGGGCAGTGGTGCTCACAGAAGCAGACACTTAAAAAGCAGGGGAGGGCAATAGCAATGAACATTATCTTGTATCTGTAGCCAATTGTCAGCCACCACACATGGGGACCCATCCCATTTCACAGGAAAAACAGCAACAGTGAAGAAGAGGGAGGGGAATTCCCCCACACACTCAGGGCTAACTCCAAAGGAATCATTCAGAGCTGTGTTTATTGCAGAGACTCCCCTGGCTCAGGCTGTACTTAACCCCATTGCTACCATGGCGGAAGATGAGAGTATTTTTACCCATGCTTAGAGATTCAAGGTACAAACCATGGACGGATGTGTTAGGAGACAGCAACAGAAAAAATAAGTGAATATGTTCTCTTAAGTGGATTGTACAATGTCAAAAGAAGTGTTAATTTTCTTCCTCCAATATAGAATATCTGATTAAAACAAATGCAAACCGCATGGAGTGCAATAAAAAACAAATGTTCCATTTTCCACTTCTTCTTGATACAGCTGTTTGTTTTAAACATATAAAGATTAGGGGAACAATCTTGAATTTAATTAAATCCCAAAAGAACTAATGATATTTACGCATATTAAATTTTTAAAGGCACTCGTGGCTGTTCAGCCAATCATTCACTGGACTGTCATAACATGCCTCCCAACCCTAATTTAAATTAGAAAGAAGAGACCCATGAAAAAAAATGTGCAGACAGTAACATTTTCACTGCACATATGTTTAAGAGATAAACACCCATCTAGCTTTAGAAGGCAACAAATCTATTAAATGGCCATATCATCATAATTCAACGATGGAAAAGACTTAGCGTTACAAATTTCAGAGCTGCATCTCACAGGAAAGTAAATTAAAACATCAATTATAACCTACTTTAAAGACTTTATGAGTGGAACACTGATGTCTTAACACAGAAACTCCAAGATCAATCTAGATGAAGCTGGGGGTTTCCCAGTGTTGCATTGTAGGGACCAGAATTTGGTGGGGCCATCTTTGGAGCATAGCAGGAAACCCTTTTGCTTCTCTCTTTTTCTAGTGAGGTTATGCTCTTCTCTAGCCCCGTGCCTTCAGTGAGTCAACAGGTACCTTAGGACCTGGGTTTCTGATGAAGACTTCTCAGGGAGAGGCAAAAAGCTCTCTTGCTCTTTCGGCGATAAATCAAGAAAGTCTCTGATATTGTCCTGAATAAACCTCTCAGCACTGGTGAGGCCGCACCTTGAATCCCATGTTCAGTTCTGGGCCCCTCACTACAAGAACAACATTAAGGTGCTGGAGCAGGTCCAGAGAAGAGCAATGGAACCGGGGAAGAGTCTGGAGCATAAGTCCTATGAGGAGTGGCTGAGGGAGCTGTCGGTGTTTAGCCTGGAGAAAAGGAGGCTCAGGGGAGACCTTATCACTCTCTACAACTGACTGAAAGGAGGCTGTAGCAAGGAGGGGGTTGGTCTCTTCTCCCAGTTAACAAGGAATAGAACAAGAGGAAATAGTCTCAAGTTGTACCAGACAAGGTTGAGACTGGATATTGGGAAAAATTTCTTCACTGAAAGGGTAGTCATGCTTTGGAATAGGCTGGCCAGGGAAGTGGTGGAATCACAACCCTTACTTGGGTATATAGTTTGGTGGTAAACATGGCAGTGCTAGGGTAACATGTAGACTCAATTATCTTAGAGGTCTTTTGCAACCTTAGTGATGCAAAGATTCACAACTCTGTTTCTGGTCCAAAATTACAGTTGCTGAACTTCCTCTCTTGTTACTAAGCTGTTTGTAAATGCAGGATGAAAAGCTGCAAGATTCTTCCACCCTGTGTAACTTCCCCTATTTATGTAATCAATATTTTGCTATCTCAGTTCATACAGTCACTTCTTCTACCTCAAACTCCATTCTACCTCAGACTCCTCCTCCCTACATCTCCCAAACACTAACAAAAGATGTTTCCTGTTCCACCTACCTTTCAGCATTGCCATACAGCATTAACCAGATATAACTTCGAAAGCTCAAAAAAGTACAGCTTCTTACGAAACAGAAACCCCCAGATTTTGCTCCTTCTTCTCTCACATGAAATTCTGCTGATTTTCTCAAGAAAGGATTCAAACCCTGTTTAGAAAAACACTTCCTTGCCTATGGCTAGGCCTGTTTTTATGGTTTATCAGTCATAACAGGAAAAGACCCAGCCATTAAATTCTGTTGTGTTCTTGTTTATGAGAGACTATTACTTTGCTGATAAGACACAGCCTTTGCCAGGCACTCACCCATCAAATACTCCAGCCAGAATTGGTCCGTCTCTGGCTTGTAGGGTCGGTTGAAGTAAATCTGGATTTGGAAAGGCTGTCCCCGACGCACTATCAGCTTGGGGTTGTAGTACTTGTCAGTATGGTGCTCCTGCTTGTTGATCTCATGAGGCTCCTTGAACATATAAATATCCTCAACACGCAGGTAGTCTGCAGAGACACGTAAATGAACAGAGGGGGAAGGAGTCAGTGTGTTGAAATGTCAATATTGGTATCAACATCATTAGAGGCCATGTCCTCCCCTTCTCCAGGGAAGGAGCACCACACAACAGGAGCATGCTGGATATATCTGGGGCTTATATGCTCCTGGCTGAGAAAAGATTTATGGACCGACACTTCTCTGTCCACTGCCGTTTTCACAGAGGCTACAAGGCTTCTAGTAACATACTGAGAGCAACCATAGAAAGAGCAGGTTGCTAGGTGCTGGAAGCTGAATGTCTCCAGGGAGAGTCTGGCCCCATCTTTCCATTGGCATCGGCCTTCTGCAAGTCTGGGCCTTGCTGCCACAAGTTTACCAGAGCAATCAGTGGGACTTTGATGGCTGGGGCTTTGTGTCTCCCTTCTTGCAGCCCCCCAGTTTGTAAAATGCAAATTCACAGGGGCTTTGTGACACTTAAACACATTGTTTGCAAAATGCTATCAGTACTGAGAGCTGAAGAGCCTGAGAGGCAGTTAATGATCTTGCATCCAGCTGAGAGCTTGGATTGCCTGTAGTAGATAAGGTTTGGGTGTACTGCATGTGTCTAGACTCAGCTTCTCAGTACACCTCCACTGCTATTAGTGTCTTCTTATGAAAACTAAATATAACATCACAGCATACAATTACAGCATAGAGCTACAGGCAAGCAGCAGTAGGTATCTATAACATGCACAGGAAAAGCTTTGCTCCCTTCAAATTAGGGCTGTCTAAAGGGTTATAGCAAACTAGAAGTAGCTCGTTCAGCTAACGACCAGTGTGGGGTGGCCCTGGGATAGCCACAGGTGCCAGCAGTCACCATAAGCTCTGTGACTGTACCACACCATGAATCTGCACAATGGGAGTATTCTCACACTGTGAGAAACCACATGAAAATGAACTGGACGTCGTTCTTTCACCTACATGCTTAGGTACATAATCATGAAACCTCTGCCAGGAGGAGGAGGACCATTACTACTCACCACCAGGAGAGAGACAGAAGAGTAAAGCTAGATTTGCAGCTCTCAGCTTGTCTTTCCAGGTGCTGACAGTTAGAAACAAGCTAATTCCTGCATTTTATACTTAGAGTGACAGAGCCAAACTCATGCCTGGCAAATAGAGGTGCACATTTACAGCAGCTGGTGGAGCTGTGTGTACTTGTGATGGTGGCTAATTTGGCCTTCTACTCAGCACACTGTGAACAAGAATGATATGCTCAGTAAATGAGTCGGACATTCAATTCACTGAGGGCTGAACGTGGTCCCTTTCACAGAAGCTCAGACTAGAGCTCTGCACATTGTTTTATTTCGTCAGTTCTGGACAAGCAGCAGAGCCTTGCAGGCAGCACCTTCCCTGGATGGGAAGCATGGTCAGAATTGTCCTTCTCCTGCCCCAGCCTAGGCTCTGGGAAACAGCTAATGGAAGACAGGGAAGTAATGGTTATGGGAGTAGGTCCCACTCCTTCTTGAATCATCCCTCAGATCCCTAACTGTGTCCTTTAGGAAAGAGACGGAAAGGAATATGCCTGAGGACGCAGCAAGATGAGGAACCTTTCATGGAAAAGCCTTGCATAACTGAACCCCAAACCATCTGCCTCCTGCTAACCCTAATCTGCAAAAAGGCTGGAATACTCTGTTCAATCCTGAGTCAGGCTTAAAGTCCCATGGCAATGTCATTGCTATTCTCTGCTCAATTCACCAGGCTTCTGGAGTAATTTCCGTAAAAACCCACTGGCTTTAGCAGTGGCTGAAGTTACAGAGATGTCTGTACGAAACATTTTGCTCAGAAACCCTTCTCATTGCCCCTCTCTGAAGTACGGCATGTCTTCAACTCCCTCCTTGCAAAACTTACCAATGCTCTCTCAAAAATGCTGACAAAATTAACAATTAAATTACATGAGGCAGGAATTTCCTGTACAGGGATAAAGCAGGGGCAGGGAAGAGTCTCTCCCCTTATATGTCCCAACCCGATCTGGGCTGAAAGCACTACAGGTAAAAGCTGTGTATTGTGTGAGGAGTGAAGAATCAGTAAGAAATTGGCTCAGCTTCTCCCTCCTTCCAAGGAGGCATAAAAACAGAGCTGAGGGTTTGTTTTATTTTCATCTCCTGTTCTGCAATAAAAGGCAATAGTGAACCCACCCTTCCTCTGCATATTAGCCCCTTCAAGGAACTGCAAAGCTAAACCACCCTGGGCTTTCAGTTCAGCATTTACTTCATTTTCTCACAGGACTTTACACGGCTCCTGTCAGAACACAGCCATACACATCTGCAGAAAACACATTTCATTTTTGGTCTCAGTGTTAAAGTGTACATTAAGCTTGCCAGATGAAGATAACCCATGGCTGAGCCTGTGCTAATTACAGTAATGGTAATTACAGAGGGCAAAACATGAGCAGGGTAATGAGATGTGCTAACACCAGCACCAGGGTGCGATCCAAAGGAAAGCTCCGGGCGATGCTCATCTATTTGTGAGGGACAGGTGGCCATCGAGGCCTCCTTTGAAGTCAGGTCCACTTGAGGGTTTGCCTGTAGCCTGTTCTGTTGATCAGTGCAAGAGGTTTGCTGCACGAGAGGCAGCAGTGTGATTTTTTAAAGCTTTTGTACTGTTAAGCTTGCAGGGGAATAAATAAGCACAAGCTTGAGCGGTTTTTCAAATAAAAAGAATTGCCTTCAAACATCAGGTTTCCTCGGACGAGAAGAGAGGAAGGGCTTTGATTTACTACAAAAAATAGCGTGAATTTCCAAAGGAAGTTCCCATCACTCCGCTAGCAGGGGAAGCACGAATGGCTGGCGAGTGGCCGGACTTTGCAAAGGAGGGTGAGGTGACAGGGCTGTGTCCTCCCACCGAGCCCACTCACGACACACTGTGGTGAGATGAGCTGGCCAGGACGAGCCAGGGGGAAGACACGGCACAGGGATGTTCCCGGGGACGCAGGCTTCTTGCTGAAGAAGCGCTCCGTCCCCCTCACGAGTATCTCCTCCCGCAGGCAAGCCGGCTCCGGCAGCAGGCAGCCCCCTGACCGGGCTGGGGACGCAGCCGCCGTGCTCGCCCCGGCTGTGATTCAGCGGAGTAGAAGTGGGTGTCAGCAGAGAGCTAGGCAAGCACAGGGTCTTACCTCATCCGAGAGTAGTAGCTAAAATAGGTCAAATGAATCACACCCTAAAAATGCCTGTTTCTCTCTGTTGGCTGTCAAGGGAAACGAGGGTGACTTGCTCAGCTGTAGACTCCTACACTGCACAGATCAAGGGCAGAATTCAGTTAAATTTAGGCATCTAAATGATGTGAGCCTGGTACATAACTTCTTATTACGGCCAGTTGATGGCTGGCTGCTGCAGTCGGTGGAGCTGAGAGAAGGGTACAGATCACCATGGAACTGACATCCAGTGGCTCTCCAGACAACCTGTGCCCTCACCTCCACTCACTGGATGGCTCTGTGTTGAGTACGATCTGACACAGGTGAAGACACCGGTGTTTAGATGTTTATAGCAGGTGTCCAAAGGCTAGAAAACACCTCAGTTGCAATAGCAGAGATAAAAGCATTTGCGTGGGTTTTTTCAGTGTGTTATGGCAAAGAAATCTGGGAACCACTACAGAAAAATCTGGACAACCCAGAAGTGTTGGGGTGTGCAGGAGAAGGGGAAGGTGTCACAAGCAGCTCTCAGCCAGGATGTGCTTACAGCTGTAGAACCCGTCTCGCTGTGCTGCTCCTGCTCTGCCCATGGACACTCATTTTATCCCCCAAGCACAGCACTAGGGGTGCTCTGGGGCAAGCTCAGCTCCTGAATGTCAGGCTGAGCTCCATGGGGCAATAAACTTTTAATGTGGGTGACTTAAGCATCCTACTCCAAACAGTATGTCCAGGGACCATACTTATATCAGCTGGTACCACAGGCTTAGATCACAGCTGATGTGCAGCAAAACAGGAACGCTGCTGCAGTCCCTTCAGGGACCCTTTGGGTGACCCTTCA
This sequence comes from Eulacestoma nigropectus, assembly GCA_013397775.1. Lineage (NCBI taxonomy): Eukaryota > Metazoa > Chordata > Aves > Passeriformes > Eulacestoma > Eulacestoma nigropectus. The sequence continues at coordinate 1,959,518 of VZTE01004781.1, forward strand.
GGTCACCCCTTGCATATTTTTGCTACAAGCATTGGAGAGAACTGCACAGCAGAGCTGATCCAGATGTACAAAAAGAGTTTTGCTGCTATGAACAGATTTATTTTTCAGCCATACCAGTCCCATAGCCAGGTTTACCCAATGGCCACACAAGCTCTGGCTGTGGACAAAGGATGTTTTTCTCAACAGCAGCATCACCTTAAGGACATGTTGGGTTCCTGCCTCAACTCACTTGACCCAACATTCCTAGGTTTCCACTGCATTTCCGAAAAGCAGGAGACTGCCACCCACATGCACCACACTTCATTCAGAGCCTGATGTGAAGCACATCAAAAAGCAATAGGAATCTTTCTCCTGGTACTGGTGGGCTTTAGCTACAGGCTGCATTCCTCCTAAGGTATCCCACACTTAAAAATCTCCAGTTTCTGTGAGCATATTGGGTTTGAAACAGTGTCTAGCCGGGACCTGCACTGCATCACATTTGACAATTTAAACACACATACTTGCCTCAGAGCTACAGGGTTGTCAGAATAGGTTCAAGCCAAATTTCTGCAGTCTTAACATGTCAGTTGGTTTGCTCAGGCATTTTTTAAAAATAAATGCTTTTAAAAGAAATGTGTGTGTACTAAGATGGGGGTGGGGAGGGGTGTGTGGGGAGGGGAGTGTGGTTAAGGCACATGATTAGGATTACAGAAATAATGCTTTGCAACTTGTCACTTAAAATCTCTTTGCCTGTTTCCCAATGTGTGAAATTCAGTAATTAATTCTTGTCCACATTTATTAAGCACTCCTTCAACTCTGGATGAAAAGTCCCTTATGAGCATTAAGTAGTATTACATCCAGCTAGCCTGAGCTGCCACGTTCAACAAGTTCTGCTGTTCAATTCAAATAGGCAAAAAACATCATTTCATTAGTGAGTCATTCAGAAGTTAATCCTGTTTTCTTTTAAACTAAATCTTACACATTTTTTATTTCTTGTTGACTCCAAAGAGCTGACACTGGGAACATACTTGCTTTGTCTATCCTCTACCATGATGCTGTTTTACTTCCCCAGTCAAATGATTGAAACATTTTTCACAGGAGAATAAATAATCATATGGGTATTCCTTTTAGTCTCATCTATTTTTTGTGAGTGAGCTGAACATCCATAGCAAAAGTTTTCCCTGCCAGACAACATTTTGCAGCAGTTTCACAGGCAGTTTAAGGCCATATAAATGAGAACGGTCATTAAGAAAAGAGACTCCTTCTGGACCTTCACTCCAATGCTGTCACAGCCATGCCTGAAGCCAGCAGGTTCCTAAAGTGACTCTGTGATTGCGATCAAACTGGGAAAACCCATTCTTGCCTTTTTTTAACCAGTCTGATAGTTCAAGTTGAAAACTGGTCACTCAGCTTCTCCACTCCTCGCTTTCCCTACCCATAACCTGCATTAACATTTCCATGCACACAGGTGGTCTCAGTAAGTTTTCCCATAAGCAGCAAGAGAAACTGAGTTGGAAAGATGTAAGGAAAAAGTGGTTTGGATTTAGTTCACAGAGCTGTGCTGAGAAGAGTATGGAAGATGTAAAAATAGATTCATGGCTTAATTGTACACTCTACCTCTCGGATTAAATCCTCTAGGTATCAATCCAAAAGCCTCCATCTCGGGGACCTCATTTTCTTCATCATTGGAGTTGTTTGGTGGGATAGCTCTTCTCCCATTCAAAGGAAGTTTCTTTTCCTCGTTAGTGCTCGTTGTTTCAGACATCCTGTACTAAAAAAGGTGTAATACCATGAAAGAAAGAGTGCAAGTAAAAAGCAAACATGAGCTAGCACGGCACATGCAGGATGGGAGAAGCCAAAAGCAATGTGGGGTGCCAGTGAGCTACACCTTTTTAGACTTGCATAAATAAAACCTGAGAGGCAGAAAATATCAGTCTAATGATAAGTACAGCTCTCTAAGGATTGGAAGGCATTTTGTGTTCATCAACACACATGAATAAGAGAAGAAGGAGAGGGTGGGAGAAGGGGAGGGAAGTCTAACACAGAAGTATTTGCCTAGGAGAAGCAGGGCACTAAAAACATTAGGAAGTTTCAGGTAAAAGAACTGGAAAATCATTCACTCTCTCATACTCCATAACAGCATTATTGAATCCAAAATAGCAAATTATACTTTCAGAAAGTGCATCACACACTACCTCTCCCTAATAAAAATGGCATTTTAAGTCATACTACAATCAAGCCAAATACTACAGCCTACAACAATCTGTGGATGATTAGTGGAGAATTGTATTTTTGTCCCTATGCACCCAGACAATCCACTTTTGAGAAAAAGAGGGGGAGGGGGGAAGAGAGAGGGGGGTAAAGGGAAAAAAAGGAGAAGAAAAAAGCACTTATCCACTTATTTCTCTCCCACTAACATCCTTAAGGGAAATCTTAGATGTAGGCTGATCAGAGACTTCTTTTTGAGCTACTCCAAACTGCTTTCACATCTATTTCAGTGTAAGCATGTAGCAGTAAAAAAGCCATGCCACCCTTCTAAGAAAATATTAATGACTGAGAAGAAAACTTCTTCCCAAAGCCCCTGAAAACAGCAATTTAAAATGTAGCAATTATTTAACAGAAGTAAGTTCTAAAAGGAAGGATTTTTTTAGTTATCAAGGGTACCTTCTTTTCAGATAGTCTTTTTTTTTTCTTCTTCCTTGCAGAATTTCTGCAGTGCAATAGAAGCAGGGAGAAAGTTGGGGGCTTTTAAGTAACCTCTGTATATCCTCCTCCTTCCTGTTGCAATAGGACAGTGCTGAAAGGTTTGCCAAGCCCTCCCCACGCCACCTCGGAGGATCTGCCACCACAGCTGGCATGTCTTTTTTCCACCTTCCCCCCCCTGCCTGTCTTACTCTAACTCTGCTCACCAGGAGCATTTCAGGGTGTTTGTGCTAAGGAAACAACTTGGGCACTGAAGTTGCAGTTCTTTTCAAGACAAAGTAGAAGTGCTTATGGCACAAGAGCATATGAAGTGGGAGACTGGAGAGGATTTTCTGACAGACATAGTCCAAGAAGCCATGCTTACCAGGTTGCCAGTCTCTGATGGTCTCTCTGCCTCAGGGAGCCTATGATGCAGCTTCAGGCGCAGGTTTTTAAGAGTCCTCCCAGGCAGACACAGCGATGGTTCCCCCACTTAGTCCTCACAGCAGTCCTTTCAGAGGACTGCAGGACACATGAACATGGACAGCTCATTGCCAGCCCAGCTTTTTCTAGAGACCTTGTGCTGTCCAGGACAATGAAGGTATTTTGCACCACACAGCTATATTTGGGTCAAATGACCTTCAGCTCTTGCCCATGATAAAATGTGCATCACCTAACAGGTCTGGGACAGCACCTTGTGGGAGCTTTTTAGCTTCATGTCAACTTCCTTCAGTTTCACCAAGCTCTAAGGTAACTGGAGACTGTGTCACACCTCCTCTGTCAGACAATTCCACAGGCCAGTGGAGCTACATGGAGAAAAAGCAATGGATAGGGAAGAATTCAGGCCTATGTCCTGCCAGCTGCTGCTGTTTGGCAGCAGAGGTAGAAACCACCTACTGAGAACATGCATGGGCAGCGGAGAGCCCCTCTTACACACGTGGGACCCACCAAGGGCACTTACTTGCCTCTGCTGCAGGGCATATGAAGGAACAAGGAGACACAGTGAAGAGGACTCTATATCTTTCGGGCAGCTATGTCCTCCTGCCCCATAGCACCAGAGAAGCCTCAAACCTCCACTGGCTAAACAGCACTGAAATCAAGCCGAGGGGCAGAAAAGGAGAGAATTGGGTCACATTCCTGTAATGGGAAGCAGCAAGTAAATCATCTGGCAGACAGGACCCCTCTCCTACCTCCCTGGGGATTTCCCAGCCACAGCAAGGTGGTTCCACAGAGGTCAGGACTCCTGCAGAGCATGGGTCAGAGATCCGAGCTGGGCACCTGGGAGCAGCACGGCTGCACTAACATGGCATTGCAGCTGGGATAAGGAGCTTGCTAGGGCTGATTGCCAAGGCACAGCATGGGGCTGCAGCAGTTTTGGGGGCAGCCTGGTTACCAGCACACAAGTGTTGCACTATGCTTTCTCATAGCTGAAGGGTATGAGAAGACCACTGAAGACTGCTTGGCTTCTAGCACAGAAAGTCACCTGGCTGAAGGACTCTCCTTCCCATGCCCTGGAGTGTAAGCACCCTGAAGGGACAGATCTGATCCCATCCCACACATTCTGAGCTGCAATTACCATTGACTCACTTTTACACATATGGGCCCTGTGGTAACCATCCGGAGGGCAAGCAGCACCCCTGGCACCCGGGAACACTATGAGCTTTCTGGGAGAGGAGGCTGGTTGCCAATTTTCTTTTCTTTACTTTCCTTTTTTTTTCCCCCTTGCATCCACATTTCTATGTGGCGTGTTGTGCTTTGTGCCTCTCTCCCACTTCCAGCCAGCACTTCAGTTCTCAAAACTGCAGCTGCTGCGACGATGTTACAAAAACTGATATAAATATTGCCTCGGTGCCATGCCTGCTGGAGGCCTGCAACACAAATAAGAAACACTGTCTCCCAAGGAAGTCATGTGATTCCCCAAGTGGCTGCGGTGCTGTCAGAGCCAGGAGGAAAACTTTCCGTCAGAGCGAGGACTGGAGCGAGTGGATGCAGCAGAACAGATCCCACTTCCAGCCATAGCGCCTGAACAGGCAGCAGTTGCAGATGTCTCCCCATGCCCAGGCACATCACCCTGGGGCTTTCGGCAGAAGCCACCGACCACGCAGAAAGTGGGGAGGCCAAAATTTTTGGTGGCAGCGGCAGGAGTGGGACTTTGCATCCAGGGAGAGTAATGTTTTGTAGGCTGTGATTTATTTATTTCGTGGGGAGAGATGTAAATTCATGCTTATGACAGCTCCAGATGGCAGGTATTTTCTCATTACCTTGACTTCTTAGCATTTGCTATCCCTTGCCTATTAGACTGCATTGGCCTTAATTTAACTTCTGTGGTTCCAAACTACTGACGTCAGGGCTGATGCAGGAGGGGGTACAGAAAACACAAACCCCTGATTTTCCTGTAGGGCTTTATATTTAATGAATGATGCACTGGGATGACCGGTGGAAGAGCACTCTCTTCCTGAAGCCACTTCTGCACTGCACCCTTTGGGGAACTAAGTATGAGCTGAGTATGAGTATTTTGGGGAAATAAGTATGAGCCCATACTTATTTCTCAGAGCAGCCTTCAGATGCTCATGGCCCTTGCCAAAAACCTTTGCAGTCACAGGCACTCTTCCCACAGCAGTAGACTTTGGATGATGGACAGCCCTTCCTCACTAACCCCACAGAAAAGCCCTTAAATGACTGCAAAGCTTGCACCCTAAAGGGTTATCTAAAATGCACTTTCCTGTTGTTGCCAGAGCCAGTGTTGTTCTGTTCCAAGTCCTCCCATGCCAGACAAGAATTTGTTGGGGAAAAAACACACAAGTCAGTAAAATTTTACAGCCAGAGGAGAGGGTGTGCCAAGACCTGTCACAGGCAAACTGATCAACCAGGTGCTCACATAAATGAGTTGCTGTGCTGTCCGCCAGTGTCTAGGTGGGAGAGATGTTTTTGCCTGCTGTAGCTACACCAAGCACTCCTTGGGAGCAGCTGAGCATTGCAAAGCTGTCTAACAGGGTGGTTTCATTTCTTCTCCTTTTTTAAAAATATTAACCCTGTGCCATTTGCAGTGTAGATGGATGTATGGAGGCACTGGAACATTATACTGCAGCATGTGCAAGGGAGTACCTGCCAGGACATCATTCTCAAGAAACCAGACTCTCTCAACTCTGACCTTCTATACATAATAACACAACTGTGCCTCTCTCTTGCCATCTCAGAGCTTTATTTAGGAACCTGCACTCTTTCTTAGATGATCAAGTCTTGTCTTCCTCCTTCCTCTGCATCAGTACTTGTCTCCCAGAAATTCATGTTCCTCTTCCTGTGATGCTCTGCCTCACCAAGACTGCAGGCAGAGTAGAGCAGATTCTAGAAGAAAAAGAAAAAACAAACTAATAAAAATGTTATTTTTAAACTGAAGGAAATGTCAGAAATCTTCATTTGGTGGTTTGCATATTTTTCTTTGGGTTTTTTAAAAAAACAAACCCAGTTAGTATATCTGTCTATGTGTAACAGCAGCTCTGGCTGCCACACACAGAGCAATATATTTTAAGTTAATGCTGAAAATTCAAGAGGCCCAGCTCTGAAATATGGTATGAGTACACATGTCTGTGTGTGTGAAAGAGGGGCAGAGGCAGAGAGAGATAAAATGGCAGCTCTTCAGATGGTAGAACACTTGGAAGGGGATATAGGGCCAGTGTTCAAAAGATACTGTTGCAAAGGTTTCTGTTGCAGGAAGAAAAATAGCATATATGTATATGTTCATACACATATTTTGCTAGGGAAACACAGCTTAGGAAATTTTACTCTTCTCTGAAAAACTGTTGTTCCAAACGGAAAGCCTAAATTCAAACTGTAGATCTTTACAAGCATCTACATCTGTGCTGGCCATCTTAGGCTCCCTTTATCCTCCGCACAGATCTAGTCTAGGCAGTGATTCATCTCCTCCTACAGCAGACATGTAAATAGGTCAGATGAATCATGGCCTAAAAGTGCCTGCTCCCTGTATTGACTGCAAAGGGAGCTTGGGGTGATGGGTTTTGCCATATGTGTCTACACTGCTGATGTCTGCAGTGAGGTGAGATATATCCTAGGCTAGGTACAGAAACAGAAAAGCATTTTATTTTGGTCTTGAGGCCTAACTTTCAAGTGCTAAATTATCCTTTACTTTTATGGAAATACTGCTGCAAGTCACTATCAGTGATACACAGTGTATCGTTCAATACATTTTTTTTTTCTATCAGAATATGTCTGCCACTGTCAATTATATAAAATGTATTTCTTACAGTAAGTGTCAGATTACAGTAAAATACATACAAGCTCGGGAAAACACACACATTTTTTATACTCATTTGTGAAGCTGTTCTCTTTCTTCAGGCAGAAATATAACCATACATGCAGTAACTGCAGTAAAATAATAATAATAATAGTAATAATAAGAACAACAACAACAACTATTACGAACATAGAATCCAGGTTCCTGCTACTATTCTCAATCAGATCTGAATCCAAAGAATTCTGTTTGTTGGATACTAGGGACTGCCCTATTTTCTTACAGGAAGAGTAAGAGAGAAGCCAAGCAAGGGCAGAGGGGTCTGTCATAAGGGGCAATATTCACAGTCTCCAGCTAAATCTACTGGTATATGTTTTGCTGGAGTTGAGGCCTTAAAGGATGAAAGAACATCTCTCAAAAATGGGATTAGACAACTTCCCTGCTGGCCAGCTGACCCAGAAGCTGACAGGGACACAAAGGCTATGGACCTCAGATATTTATTTCAACCCCAGAAGAAAAGGGCAGGAAATCCAAGCAAAGCTGTAACTACCTAGAGACTTAAGCAGGAAAGGCCATTTTAGATAAAACATTTGTCTGAATAAGTTTCACCGCAGGTGCCATATGATTGGGCCATGGAAAGATTCCTATCTAAAGCAATTGTTTCAGTCTTCTTAAGCCCACCTACCCAAACAAGCTCTTGGCCCGGGGATCAACCCTACTGGATCTGTCATGCAATAAGACTGAGAAAAGAGATTGTAACTTGAAGAGCAGGGGAAACAGAGGGGAACAGAGTATGATTCCCATTCATAGACTATTCCCAGGTACCTACTCCCTTTTGAACAGCCATAATATCTCGAGACAGGCAGAACAAACAATATATTCAGTGTGGTAAGACTTTGTCTATCATTCTTACTATATACTCACAGAGCTGCTTCAATTTTTTCCAAAGCATCAGTCTCCTTATAGTGAAGGCTGATTCCACAAAACGGAAACTTTTTCAAGAGAATGGCAATTGATTATGGTAATATAGTTAGCAAGAAGTTACCAAAACATGCTTAGCTTTGATTTGCAAATTTAAGATTTTAAGTTTAAAGCCAGGCTGCAGTCCTCAGGTAGTGAGATGTCTATGGCAGAACAGGCTTAAAGGGAAAATTAAAGTTCCTGCAAAGACCCAGCTTGACATTAAGAAGCTGCAGCTTAGTTCCGCACTCAGGCTGGCTGCTGCAGAGCTGCAGCCCTCAGCTCCAGAGGGATGCATTGTCATGTACAGCATCAGATGCAAATGATGGTGCTGTGCCCAAACTACCATGGCTCCTGGACAGTGTGGAATCATCTTGGATACATCAAAGGCAGAACCAACAAGCCAAAGAAGACCCAAACCACCTACAAGCACAAGCACAGGGTCTGTGCCCTGCATTCCTGAAGCACTTGCAGCAAAGACTTAGTACAAGACACTTGAGATGTCCCTACCTAAATCCAGTTGGACTGAGCAGGGTTTAGTAGGTCCAGGTCTGCTTCGTGCACAGAAGAATATCCCTGTTTTACTGCTCAGCTGAGAAGCATGTTCATGGAACATTGCACCTCAGCCAAGAAGCTAGACCAGACCACAGCTCTTTTCTGTATCAGGAGGTGGTAATACAAATCCAGGCAATCCCGGCATGCTTAGTTAACAGTTGCTTCTAATTAATTTAGTAACATATGTGGACATGCAATATTTCAATCTTAATGTCTCAAATCGTTTCAACATTACTGACACACAATGTTTCAAGTATGCTCAATTACAAGATTTCTGGAATTAAAGACCTCCTAAATTTCACTGAAAGATAAAACTTCCTGTTCCAGTTCAGAACAAAAATACATTTTAAAATGCCTGAATGTCTTGTAGAACAGCTTTTCTTCTTAATACAAACACAGATGTAGTGTGTAGGCCCATACACAACAAAACACTTAAGCACATCTTAACTTCAGTCGTGTAATTCCATCTTCAGGCATGTGCCTAAACCCTGTAATGGGCTCAACTCAACTAAATCAAACCAATATCTGTTTGTACAGAAACAGTTAAGCTGCCTGTTGATGTGGCATTTCTGCAACACGAAGTTGCAGTTTAACACGTTGCTACTGCAATTGCTTCTTGACCATTTCAAAGATGGTTGCCAGAGAGGGTTGTTGATTCATTTTTCAGTCCCAAGACTGACCTTATCTCTCTGCAAATGAGCTGAGTAATTGTTTATTTAAGGACATGTGCAATCTTTCGAGAAATAGGTTCAAATGTGGATTGTACAACATTGCAACTGGTTGGTTTGGTAATGGCGGATGTTCTGGAGGGAAAAGGGAAATCGAAAGGATGAATTGTTATCCAGATGAAGTTCAAAAGCAATTCAAAATTCATTTCATAATCACAGATGTGTGCTAGCTAAATCCATCCAGCACAAGCTGTAGGCTTTGATTTTTGTGAAGTCTGCAAGTTCTTTCCTTTGCTATTCCCACTATAACCTTTGCAGTGTGGCTGAAAAAATAATAATAAAAAAGTTAGAAGAAATTATTGCCTTCTAAATGCTCCATATACCTGTCTCTTTCTACAGTGTTGTGCTGCATCCACAAAATTACTGTCAATGTGCACAGTGGAATACAAATACTTTTCCCTTTGGGCTTGTAGTAAGCTCATGGTTGGAATAAAGATAAAAGTCAGAGCAGCTGAGAGTGCATCAGGAGTGCAGCTCCAGCATGCACCCACAGCAAGGTGCCTGGCCCCTCAGCTGAAGTGAAAACCCTATGTTACAAAGAATAGACATGCACAGTATTTCTCTTACATGTCCAGACTCTCTGTAAGGACTCAGCCTGTCAGGGCTGAACAAAGTCCAAGGTAATAACCACGGTCAACAGGTGCTCTCTCCATTTGAGGCTTATCCATCCTCTCACACAATTCCACCTCTGGTGGTGTGCCCCTAACAGATCAACCTTACGAAGTTTTAGTTGTGCTATTTAGGCTGTGAGCCTTCAAGAAGGCATGTTAAGACAAAACTCTGCAGGCAGATATCTTGTCCTTGATCCCTTGGTCTCTCTCTGGTCTCTGGCCCACCTCTCTCTCAGCTGTGATCTTCACAAACTTTTGCAGCCACCATAGGAATGGTATGATCTTTCAGTCTTTTCCTTTCAAGCCCTTTTCTTCAACAGGCTTACACTGCTTTTGATTTGCTTTCAAAACATCAATGGTTGGTTGCTGGGGGAGCATTTACTCCCTCTCTAATAGATTGGAAACTCATCCGGAAAGCAGCAGTGCAAACAAATTGATCTATCTTTTATATTAAATGATCATTTTTTCAGAAAGGCCCTTGGAATTCTTAATCTTCAGATTCGTAAAATACTATAGTTTGGTCAACTCATAAAAAAAGAAAGGGCTCACTAGCTGTAGTTGAGATGTCTTCACCCAAGTGCATTGTTTGCCTGGGATTCCTCCTGAGACTCTGTAGTTCCTGTAACTCACACGACTAATTCCTTGGAGAAGTGCATGAAACATGGTACAAACAGCATGTTAGGAAACTATAAGAAAAGTGGTGGTAAAGTTAGGTTGAAGAAGTAGCCAATGGATTATCCAGTAAGAACATAAACATACTTCAAAGGCATCCATTCGAATACACAGGCAGAAATGGGTTCTTTTAAAGTCCTGTCCCTTAAAATGGCCCATGTCACCATCTTGCAGTCGGTTTTCCTACCTCTCCCTTGCAAGTCAGACAGATAATCAATGAAGAGAAAGACTATCATAACACCATAGCAATTTCTAGTCAAGGATAATGAGAATCAAGTAACTTGAACAAATGGCTTTAGAACAACCAATAAGCTGAATTTCTTTGCATTATACCACAATAAATTTTAACCAAGAACATGCATTCATTAAAAGCAAAGTTGATTTGTGGAGTTCTGAAGGAAAAAGTTGGGGCGAGTAAGCAAATTGGAATGACCTACTTGTTCAACTTTTCCCATTGGTAGGGACAAAGTCTTACTAATACTTCTGTACCTGCTGACAGTCAGTGTTCAAATGTTGAATCTCTAGCTCAGTGACACTACTATCACCAGCATTTTCTGTTGCATTCAATGGCAAATACAATTTTTTGTGCCTGTTACTCGAAAAATCAATAGGACCTCTTTAAGAAATGTGGTTCAAAATAAAATACTTGATTTGTGGGTATAAAAATTATGAAAACCCTTGGAATGCATGGAGAGGCCAGTGTTGCAAGTGTTATCTAATAAACACGACTCTAAGGTCATGTTTATTCTCACAAATACCACAGGTTTTCACAAAGGCAACAGAAATATATGCATGCAAAGCTTCAGCAATAACGCAAATTATGATCTAAACTCACTGTAGCCATGATATCTTTTAGAATGAACTCCTATCAGAACTCCTCATCTTCACAGCTCTGAAGGCTGAAAACATTACACCTTTTCAAGACTTCAACCATACCAAAAAAAGAAGTGCCATCTCACTGTAATAATGTTGTCTTAATTATGTACAATACTTAGCACTAGCTTTACACCAGATGAGTCATAGTAGAAGCTTGTACTTTACTGTTTGACTAAATCCCACAGCACTTAAAACTCCCTGCAGTGAGCGCCTACCAGCTTGTGCTCAGCTCTTTTCTCAGACAATGTCTGCTGGATCCTTTGGGGAAGGTTGGTTTGAAGGGTGCTGGACTAGGATGAGCAGATATTGTGGCTGGAAATAATATCTTGGAGTCAGTAAGGACATGCCAGAGAAATGTCTTGAAAGCTGCTCAGGTGTCTATGCTTCTCCAGTCATGTCCATTTTAATTAACTGGGACTCTAGAAATTATAGAGATAAGTTTCAGTCCTTTCTTTTTTAAAAACAGTTTATCTTCTGAGTAGAAAGGTGTTCATTTTTTGTCATCGTGTGCTGTTTGTTGTAACAATTAAGATGATGCCAAACAGGTAACTGAAACACTTGCAGTTATTTACGGAATCCCTCTTCACTTGTCTTACACCATCTACTGTTTTACTGCTAAAAATAATCCCACAGAAGCAGATACCTATCATTTTACGAAAAAATTTTTCCACTGAGGTTTTCAACAAGATAGCATGGTCTGCTGGGCACTTCTTTATTTGTGCAGATTTTTTCTCCTTCCTGTGTTTTGGGGCTTGATGAGATCAGTGAAATTTCCTGGTAAGCGCAGGATCTTTTCCCAGGTCCTTCTAAATACTGATGCCTTGGAGAATACTGGCTATTCTCAAGTCAGTTGTTACTTTGACAGTTCAGCTTTCTTCATCTGAAACATATGAATAATACCCCTTTTGAGACTTCATAAACAGTGCTGGAAACTTCAAAGGAAAAAACAGTCTTAGATTGATTTTTAAAAAAATTTTTATAAAGTTAAAGAGCAGATGGACTTGCAGCAGAGTATACTGTAGTCTTCATTCACAGTCAGCAGGAGAGGTAGGTTCCAGCCTCTTTGAATCTCTGTCTGGAAGACCACGTGGGAAATTTAATGTCAGACATTGTGAAAAATTGGTCCCATCTGCCTCCCCTCCTTCACCCAACAGATACACAGAGTGCCTAAGTACCTGGCTATCACAGTTCACTGCGATCACTGCTGAAGCCTCTCTCTATGCAAATGACAAATATTCTACTCATTAAACATCCCTGTAATGAATGCCCTGCTATGGCAACTTCCAAGAGACTCTTGATTAATTGAAAGAAGCAAAACACTTCGTGTTGAAGTAACAGCTGGTTATGGTACTTACCAGTATCAGCTGACAGTCTAAAGACACACACTTCACCAGGAAGCTTTCACTCCTACACATTATTTAAATAGAAGTTGGTTTTTTGCAAACTTGGTACCTCTAAACTGAAGTCTATTACATTTGGCTAGTAGGGTCCTTCTAGTAAACAGTCAGTGTTTTTTCAGAGTCTTACCAAAAACTTTACCCCGAAGAAACCGCGAGGAGCGGTGTGCACGCCACACTACTGTGTGATGCAAAAAAGATGCATCCAAGTGAAAGGACAAACAAATCTTTCCGCTCACAAAAACATTTCATTTCCATTTTAGCCAGGAATGCACTAAATAATGCATCATTCCTCAGCTACTCAAAGGTCACTTTTTGGTCTATGAGCAGCTGCAGCAGCTGTGTTCCTTCGGGACCCTGCTCCGAGCACAGAACAAAGCGTGAGAGCTGACAACAAGCTTGAGGGATGCAGGTATGGGACAGGCTTCTGGAGGCCTCCCAGCAGCTACAGTTGAGAACCACTGCCAAATTTTCTTTCTCTCATTTTTTACTTCAATCTCAAATAACCTCCTTCCTTTCCCTCCCTTCCTAAGTAAATTAGTCATATGTAAAATATGAGAAAATTAACAGCCAACTCAGATTTTGACACCATGCAGAGACAAGTATCCATGGAGATTAGGGACCTCCTGTTCATCACTGATTTCCCATCACATTTGACAGGAAGGTACAACAAACAGAATAAATTAGTCCCCAGAAAGGCACTCTGTGAGGCCGAGTTCAGCTTAGAGGCTACCGAGTCTGTTATTCCCAAACTATAATGCAGGCAAGACCCACAGCTGCTTTAGATATATCCCTCACATTTGAGGCTTTCATCCAGTAATGGATGGAAAGAAATTGGTGGGTTCTCACATATTATCTCATTATCAGGAACTCAAATACGAGTTTTGCAGCTGTGAAACACTTCAGCTTTCTAGACTGGAGTGTTGGTTATAACATACAGACCTTAGTTTGGAGACAGTGATTTTGAAGGGGAAAGAATATCCATTATCATCCAGCTCAGAATCTGTCCTCCTAACAGGTAGGTCAGGGTGGTACGGAGGAGACATCCTGATCAGACCTGACTTTGACAGGATGGTGGGGGAAGCAACATGCTGTTCTTGTAGGATTTTCACAGTTATATCTTCCACAAATCTAATCCTGTTCTATTTCCTGAATGCCTAGATCAAAATTGCCTACAACCAGAATAGTTTTTGTTTCAAATTAAATCAAACAAGCAAGGAGAGAAATAACAACTACATGGGAAACAAACAAGAGTGCACCTCACTGTAAGGGCTATCTTGCATTGATGCATGGCATTCACTTCTAGACTACAGCCTGGGGGACACTTTATTTTTACAGGTCCCACACACAATAACAGAATCATACCAGACATACATCTAACCATATGTACCACTCATCTTTCCTTACCCAGAAAAACAAGCAAATCTTAAAAAGAGATGGGGAAAAAAAACCCAAACCAAAATAAACCAACTAATGCACAAGCACTGAACTAAGTATCAAATTCCGATGCTTATGTATTCCTTAGTCCATCCAGATGTGCTTTCATCTCTTCCACTCACTCACACATCAAGGTTGCAGCAGACCTCCATGAAAACCCTCTGAGCTCTGGGATTCCTGTCCTTGATCCTGGGTGATGTAGGACTCATTAACTCCAGCTGCTGCTGTTAGATTTCCACACTGCAATGGCTCAGTGTCACCACCAGCCAGCACAAAATCCATGCCAAGCAGCAAGGTTCCATGGCTCAGTAGGCTGCCAGCCTTAGTGCCACAGTGGGCACAGCAAGGTGGCAGCTATCAAAAGACAGAAAAAAGAGCAAGGTGGAGGGGCCCTAAGGGCCCTTCAAAGGAGTTGGTAAGAAAATTTTTAAATTTGCACTTTAAAAACCAAAAAAGCAGAACACTGCAGAGCAACCAAATTTGCCATAAACTGTTCTTTACAAGCTGGAGGTAACAGCAGGAGTTTTCAGACAGCCTGATCAAACTGAAACCTCCTGCTTGCTCATGTGCCTCTCTGGCACTGGCACACAAGGGCCCTGAACAGCACGTACTGCAAGTCAGGAGAGAGCTCCATATGCTTCTGACAGCAGCCATCGTAATCATTTTCCAGCCGTGTTACCATCAGGTGTGGGTCATCACTGGAATCCAGCCTGCATCAACAGACAATATATATACAATCTATATACAATATATACTGAACCTGTCATTCAATAGATACTTCAAATGGGGCCAGGATATCACTGGCATCATTTAGGTCATCTGGCCAAGCCCAAGCCTGCACTAGCCTACATTAAAAAAAAAAAAAAAAAAAAAAAAAAAAAAAAAAAAAAAAAAAAAAAGAAAAAAGCAAATCTGTTATCAGTAGGTTTAAACTTGTTCAGCAGGAGCATACACCTCCTTTGCAGAACATCTGTGAAGCTGGAAAGTAGGAAAGGCTAAAGACACAGACCAGTCAAGCACCACTTATTTAAAATGCGTGATCCCAAAAATAACTGAGGATCCTTTCTAGATAGAAATCCAAGCCAGAAAGCGATAGCAGCCCCCAGGACAGAAAACAATCCAGGGTTTAATTCTGGACCTACAAACAGTTAAACAAGTGCTCATTCTAATGGCAAGAGAATGGGAACACACAGCCTTTGCTCTCTATGCCTTCTCTTCCAGTGCTCGAAAGCCACGTACTTCAAGCTTCATCTAAAATGTATTTATATTCATCTAAATAAGATGATTTAGAGTCTTTAATGCAACACAAATTCACCAAAGAGCTTGACATCATTTCAACTATTCTAAGTCATGTCCTTGGACTGCTTCTATGATAGCCATCTTATCTTCACTGAGAGTGTGGGCAGCCTGGTAAGAGGAGGTTTCCAGCACAGACTCCTGCATAATGTGCTTCAAGTCAAGCAGTGACAATATTGCTCCTGCCCCCTCACCCTTCCACCCCTCTTCTTCCCGTCTTGGCTAACGAGATGTTTTCCTTTGGCAGAGCAAACTATGCCAAGTATGTACAAACAACTACGAGACTGGAGTAAGAGGGCATCTGTGTGAGCAAAGCAGCCCTTTCTCAGCTTCACATTGGCACAAGACCAAGTGAGCATCAATGTCCTCCATCCCATCTCCAGGCCACCATGGGCAGGAGAGCCCAGCCCATCAGCTGGACTAGAGTCCCTCAGTGTTACAGTGAGCACTACCCTTCACATGGTACCTGCTGGCCACTTAAGGTACAACCACAGTAAGTTTTTGTCTCTTGAGCATATTTTCAGAGTTGCCCCCTCTGACCTAAGTATTTAATGGGTTGCAACCCATTTAACACATTTGCACACACTCCCAGACACACACACACACGGAGTTGCCTACATATGGCTTTCCTTACAGTTCTGGTAATCTGGGTAATTTATTCAGGTTGGCAAAGTTTGAGTGTTTTTCCATTTCCTCTGCAGAAGGGGAGCAACGTGATTGTTGCTGTGGTGATCCTTCCCTTAATATTTTTAGCCATAATCTGACTTAAAAGTCATGACTGGCAGTGGAAGGTGTCATTTTTTTAAGGCACAATACCAAAACATTGGTGAAGAGCCTTTTATTTTTCACACTGAATATTAGATATATATATACATATGTGTGTGTATATAAATATACATATATAAATATATATATACACATATATATTCCTTGGAATTCACATTAATAAATGTAAACATCTAGATGTTTCTTTATCAGAAACAGGCCTGGGTTTAGCCTTTCTTTTGTAAGCCCTGTTCTCCTCCATCCACTTGGGCTAAAGCTGCACAGTCAGAACCTCTGCGCACCTGGGTTATGTTTTCAGGAAGAGACTAACTTACTCAGACATATCAATGCTGACATTAAGAGCAGTTACTTGTCTAATGCCCCAGGCACGGGGTTTAAAAATCTACCCCCTTCCCTGTTAGTGAGGTTAATGACTTCTCTGCAGAAGGGGAGCAAAGCAATTTCACGTTTTTCCTTCATTTAAGAGGCTGCAGAGTCAGCATTCCCCTCTGTGCTGAGAGGACAGCAAATGTCAGCTCCCTACCTTCATTTATGCCTTGATCGACAAAGCTGTTGGCAGAGAAAACTGTGGCACACAGTGAGGAAAGGAGCACAAACCTGATGGAAATGGTGATGTTATTCCCATTTGTAGCATGGACTGTAGGCATATCCCTGCAGGGCCCTACCGAAGCGAGGGTGGTAACACCACCCCACCAAACCTAGAGCTCTGCTGTCGCATGGCAGTGGCAGAGAGCACACAAGGAGCTGAGGTGGAGGTCCAGCCTTAAAAGTGTCCTACGCTTGTCTCCTTCCCTTCATTCCAAATAGGAAACCCAAGAGGCCTGGGAATGGATATGTTCTTAAAGTTGCAAAACTACTTTCATTAGACTGCTTTTCCATAACCTGTTTCACTGCGAGCGAAATGCTTAACATTGAATTATCCCATGAGACTAACCATGGAAAACGATGCCATGAAGTGTAGATGAAAATAAACTCAACTGGGCCAATGGAAAGCTGTCCTCCCATTTAGTTGTGGTTTCCTGAAAATTATCCTTTGAGATGAAATTTTGTTCGTCATTTAAAATCCAGGATTAATCATTTGGGAAGGCTGACAATTCTGTTTCTCCATTTGTATCTCCTGTGGGTGTTTGCCAGCATTTAATACAATTTCCAGTTGTTGTTTTTGTTTTGTTTTTTTTTTAAGGTGGGGAAAAAGAAGGGGTTGTTTATTTTCCATTCAGGCAAATAAAAAGTGACATTCCAAAAGACTATATAACTTCCATTATTGCAACTAAATGTGTTTGGTGTATCTGAACAAACCAGATTTGGATATTTGTTCCTGAAATACACCAACAGAAACTACCACAACATTTTCTTCTACAATGGGATTGCAAATACAGGTGATATGAAACCATATATTGTCTTAATTTTAATATGAAGAACTCCTAGAATCAGAAGTAGAGAAACTATTTAACAAAGAGATGAATACATACTTATTTACACATACGCACATTTACTATGAACTGCATTAAATATGATGACAGAATACCACAGCATGATTATGCCCGTGTTTTTTGTTTCTCACTGCTCCTCTAGAAATTTCAAGATTTTTAGGATTTCATCTGCAAGTTTCCTGTGAGTGCTAGAGACTCGTGCCTTCCAAAAAAGCAATTCAATCCTCTGTGATCTTAACACTCCCTGGATAGACTCTGGTAGATTCAGCAGCCTGTTGATGAAGCAGATTACATCAGAGGTGCAAAAAACAACCAGTGCTGCACTGGTGGAATTAGGACACGGCTTTCTACCACCCCTCCAAGACTTTCCCATCATCATCAGTCTGGTGATGGCACTTGGACTCTGCATTCCCACTGATCCCCTGAGGCAATGCATCGGACACAAATAACACGCATTTGCCCAGACTGCACCTGCACAATATTTCGGGGACACTTGGATCCTCTGCAGTGGCTGAACAGTGATGCTGTGCTTGTGCTCATCTGGGTGATGCCAGCAGACCTACCGTAGCTACAGCCAGCACGATGCTGCTCCTCGACAATTCCCTCACCAGACCACGCAGGGCACGCTACACCTTGGGATATTAACCATGTGCTGGCATGGGAAGGGCAGGAATTAAAAGCTGATTTGCTTTCACCTTGGCCCGTTTAATGCCCTGTCCCACACTGTGATGCCACCAGCACCAGAGTAATCTGCAGGCATGGATATGGTGTATGTGTGTATTCTTGCCCACACTATGCCTTAAGAACGAAAGAATTGTGCAAAGAAAGGAAGAGACAGCTCTGGGAGCTGGGAATAAGCACACAGGGTCAGATAAACCTCTTTTCTAGGTCATTTTAAGAGATTTCACTACACAGACCCACTGTTATTTACAGGGTCAGATAAACCTCTTTTCTAGGTCATTTTAAGAGATTTCACTACACAGACCCACTGTTATTTACAGGGTCAGATAAACCTCTTTTCTAGGTCATTTTAAGAGATTTCACTACACAGACCCACTGTTATTTAGACCCAGTCCCACAGTAAGAGAAAAAGAACCAAAATAAAGCAGATTGTTGGATGGAGTTCAGCCTGCTCATAGCTACTTTGACACTTTTTATTAGCTATAAATGCCAGGTCTTGTTTTCCATACTGACCCAAAGGTGCTGGATCTTGGCTCACTTTCCCTTAGCACGCACCACACCTGACCTAACTGCAGTTTCATGGGACCAGACTGAACCTCCAAAGTCCTGCTCTGCCACACTCAGCTTCATTTTCTTACAAAGCCTTTGAATTAAGGCAACCTTCCACCACATCCTCCAAGCAATTAGAAGATTTCCTATCTGCTGTAAGGCACTCTTATTGTGAGTGTATATCACAACATAGCTTTCTGCATGTTATTCCACACCAGGATTGCTGCCTTTGTCGCAGGGGACTGAGCTACAGCCCCTGCGGAAGCGCTGAACGGTGCATTTGCAAGCAGAATGTAGGTTTCTGTGCTATTTCTGAAGCTCTGCAATTCACTTCCTGCCTCGCACGTGGACCAGGGTTTTGCTTAGATGCAAAGCTGAGATTGAGCTGTCAGTCACAATATACTTCTCCTTTTTCCATTTTAGAAAAGAGATTCATATCCATAAAGGATGCACTCAGTTCAAAACACTGTAGCCTTAACTACGTTGGCTCTGGAGCAAAATATCAAAGAGAGATGAAGGTTTGTGCCCGAATTAAGTCTGTGCTATAAAATAGGCCTAACTAATGTCTAAATTCCAGCCTTGCTGAAGTACAAACAGCAGTCTCCTTTGCTGTGCAGGTAAAGCCAAGCTGATTTTTTAACAGTGTATTTCCTAGCAATTTCAATGATCCTTGCTGACAGTTTAGTTTTAAGGACCAAATTCTCAGATAGTAACTCATGACCTAATTCTGAAGTCAAGACTTCAGTTCACAGACAATTTTCTCCATACATCCCTCAGCAGTTTTGGAGAGAAAGGATTCTAAAAGATGGCCATAGTAAGCACAAAAGAGACAAAAGCAGTTATCCAGACATTTAAACCAGATAAACCCAAGTAAGTACTAAATACGGATTTTCAGCAGCAGTTTTTGCAAACCCATAGAGGGGAACTTAGCAGGTCCAAAGTCAAGGCGGGTAAGAAGTTGGACAGTCTTAACTGGTTATGGCCTTGCCACCCACCACCTGCTCACCTCCACCCCGTGTGGAATGAAGGCAGAAAGTAATTCTCAGTTAAAACAAACCAATGCATTCCTCCCTCCTCCTCCTCCCTACCAAAAGATATTACAATATTTACATATCTTTAGTCAAATCTGTATTATAAAAGACAGAGAAAGCACTCAATTTTTAAATAAAGGGAAAAAACCCCATACAAACAAACTGAAAAAGGCAGCAAGAACAGGATATTTATTGTCTCACCTGTCTACAGAGCTTAATTTTGATTTACCTTTATGGCTTGACTACTTAGCCTACACACTCAGCTTTTAAAATTATGATTGATTTTTCCAGCTCCTTAGAATATAAGCTTAATTCTAGTAATCACAGCTGCTCATTGCTATAGCTTGCTAAAGGTTATCTAAGTTTTGAGGCCCTAACCTCAAGACTCCATCTCTGGGTATCTTTAAGGAGGAGTTAGACACACATCTGTCAGGAATGATGTTGATAAAGTTGCACTTGCATTCAGAAGGAAATATGGTTTAATGATCTCTTAAGGTCATTTTGGGGCTAATTTTACGTGACGTTATCTGATCATAACACAACCTAATTGCACTAACTCAAGAAAAAGTTACCTCATCACAATGGTTCTCCCTCCAGCTTCCCCCTCCAGCTTCTCTTCTATTTTAATTAATCTTTTCTCTGTAGTGTAGTTGGGCTACAAGAAAAATAGGAAGTATATCTTTGAGAAACTACTCCTAGGCCAGATAGACAACTTTCTGATGAGAGATAGAGAACCATCAGCTTTGTCTTTCTATTGTACCATCAGTTGTATGTGACATAAAAACTAGGAAATTCAATAGTGTGAGGAGAGAGGTAAGAGAGAGTCTCTCACCAGGGTTTCACTGGCACAGACTCTGGGTTTCTCCACCAGCAGGCTGCTCAGCAGGACAAATTTGATCTGGGCAGAAGACTGCATTTCTATCAAGTTAGTTGCAGTACCTCAGATTAAGGTAACATTTGCTCCAGGACAAAATTTGTCATTGCTATTTCCAACCTCAGAGAGTCTCTGGACATTTGAACCATTCCTGGAGACATGTAAGTGATATATCTATGTTGTTGGTATCTGTGATATCAGTGCTCCACATGGTGTGCCTACTATATCTACAAAAGGCTCCTGGAGACCTTCCTGCTGGGTTTGCTCCCCTGTCAGAGCCTGGTCTAAAAGAATGAGAGCCTTGGCTCCGTGACATTTCTGACAGACTTTTTGGGGCAGATCCCAAAAAATTATGGAGCAGTTCACAAACCACATGTGCCTATTTTTGACGCGTAAAATGTTCCAGAAATTCCTGGTGTATTCTCCACAATTTCTACCTTCTGTGCTGTTTTCCTTCTTTTTTTTTTTTGTATTTCCATTCACTCACCACTTCAGTAAAGATCAAAAGTCAGTATATTGTTCTGTTTTATGGATCAAATCCCTCTAGACTAATCTCTGCAATGGCAAACAGATCTGCAGACGTGTTTTTGCGGAAAACATTTAAAAGCATTTGAATATTGTTCAGTATATTATAATATTTTGTCTGGGCATTTTTAATTGCCTCTAGAGTAAAGCTTTATGTTTTTTATTTGAACACAAAGATTTCTTTTATGCCTGAGATTTAAATTAGCAGTGGGCAAAGCAATTCCATAAAAAGGAAAGGAGAGAGGATCAACATTTCACCTTCCATCAGAAAACAATATATCCAAAGTGAGATACAGAGGGTGTGTGCCCTGAGCTGGGATTCCTCATTCTCCCACCACTCAGCCCTCTGATTTGGTGCAGACCCAAACCTACTCCCTCCACGTAAGGCTCCCGTTCAACCGCTCCCAGGGAGACTCTGGAGACCAGCACGGAAGCTTTAAACGTCCCACGCTCAAACTGAGTGTTCCTCTTTGCTTCTTTGCCAAAAAACATCTGAAAGGACTTCAGTGGCACTCTTTTACAGATCCTGTTTCCTAAGCAGGGCTGTGCAGTGTGGCATGCCATGGGAGCAGGCAACTGAAGCCTTTCAAGTGCCAGTGTTTGTCCCCAGAAAGGAGTACAGGCATGAGAGGGGGAGGAGAGTACCTGGCCTGAGTGGAGCTACCAGAGTTTCAGCAAACACAGACTGGAACGGGACACTTGGTTTGTAGCCTGTGGGCCAGTAGTGGGAGAAGGAGCAGAAGACTAAGGAAGGAGTTCCTGAGGTCCCGAGGAAAAAGAGCATTGGGTTAAAAAAACCACGTGGATGTCAGGGAACCACCTGGACCTCCTTCTGCATTTTGCAGCTGATCTCCCAAATACCAAGTGGAATGCTGCTCCCTGCGGTTTGCTGCTCCTTACAGGGGAAACAGTAACACACAATTACAAGTACATTTCATAGTATTACTTACAAACACACTGACTTGAAAAGGATGAAAATTGGTGCTGGTTTTAAGTGCTTTTGGTTTATATTTTAGTTCTCTAAAACTAGCTCCGGTAAGCCTGACTGCTTCTGATGGCGAGATAAAACAGATCCAAAACCTGAATGACTGCCTCTAAAATAAACCAAAACAAAAGTAGTCATCTGATTTCAATTCCCTCCTTTAAAATCCTCTGACTTCAGTTGCCTTTGACTTCATAAATAAAATGAAAGGTTTGATCTCCTGCCCATTGCCTGTACACAATCCAAGGGACAGTACTGAAGACTATGGCATTTCTCCACATGCACATGACCAACAACAAAATCTGATCAGGTGACTTCAGAGAGTTTTTCTAGTGGTACGTGTGTGCTGTAACCTGCTAGAGGGAACAGCAAATCTCTCTGCACTCTTTTGGTACAGCACATCCGTTACACAGCCCCAGACAGACACAAGTGATAGCACTGTGCCAAGAACTACGGACAAGGTGTCAGAGATAGAACAGAGAATTTCCATTTTCTGATCCTCTAGCAGACGTACTGTCAACACCGAGCTTTTCTTACCCGACAGGGGATCGACAAACAACACATTACTGCCCTTCTACACACTCATCCTTTGGTGCAGAGGATGGCGGAAACCAGCCCATGCCCTACTCTTCGGCCATTCTCCTGCCAGCATAGTTTTTTAAGTTGGTAAGGTCTTAATTTGCTTTCTGCCCAGTCTCCCTTGCAAAGCTCCAATGCTGTTCAAAAGAATCATTTGATCAAGGATTTGTCCATCTATGCTGAGAAAACAAATGCCACAGTCCCTCGAGGAGTTTGGTTTTGATCAGATGAGATATACCGATGATGCTGCTCTAATGCGCAGTCCTCACAGTCTTTCGTAAGACCTTTGGTGTTGCCAACACCTTTGCCTGGTTTACACTAAGCCAACAATCTCTCCATTCAGCTCTTAGGTACCACATAATTTCTCTCTTTGAAAATATTCTGTCATTTGTCTGGGTAGGCTTGTTATGCAAGCACACACCCTTGTCTACTGGGTTCGTTCCAGCACAAGGTGTTAGTTTTTCCTAGCATAGCATTGGTCACACTACAAAATAAACTCACATATCCCGTCTTAACGGCTGCAGTATTTTCATGCTTTTTGAAGTCATTGTGTCTGTAATGCCATCCCTCCAAGATCTGTGAATGGGTATTAGCTTATGCATCATTTTCTAAACTGTAGATCTGTCTTGGTTTGAAAGACAGGTGTCTGTTAAGAAAGGCAGGCCCCTCCCTTGGAATGGAAAATGCAACCCCCTTCCCTCCAAATGATTATAATTTTGAAATTAAGGGGCTCTCAGGCACAGATATGGGGAATAGGAATAACAGTTCTTTACTAATATCTATATATAGAGAGGCAAACAAACAGCACCAACTACGGCAGCAATAACAAACAGAACCAGGAACCCAGTGCCCGCCTTCCCTCGGCTGTTTGGGGAGGGTGCGATGGTTCCCTCGCGGCTGCAGGGGGCGCTCCGGAGCGAGCTCGGGGAGCACGCGGTAATGGCGGACGGGGAGCTCGCCTCACAAACCCCAGGGGCAGCCGATCCCGGAACAGCAGGGACGAACACACAGAATCCCGGGTGGTAGGCGAGATGTATCAAACTCCGGAGCTGCAGCGGGAGCCCCGGGAGGTCTCGGCAGGCAGGGGGTGCAGGGCTACAGTGCAGTGAAGGCTCGGAGCAGCAGCAAAGGAACGGCAGTCGTGGCCCGGCTCCCAGCAGGGCAGGGAAAGGCGGGCTTGGGATTCCGGGGTCCCCTGAAGCACTCCAGCAGATGGGTAGAAGGAAAGGCAGCAGAAGGCAGAAGTCTGTAGTCGTGGCGAACTCTCTCCACAACGACAGCAGCTCCTCTCCCCCTCGAATGCCGGCAGGACAAGAGAGGGAGGGGCCCCACCCAACCCCTTTTATCCAGTTCAAATCTCGCAACCTCTCTGCCCCACATGAGAAAACCCCAGGTAAAAGAGGCTGGCCAGGTAGACTCCTCCCCCTCTGGCCAGGTCTTTTGTCTCTTTGGGAGCTTGTATGGGGAAAAATTCTTTGAGAGAAAAAGAAAACAAAAGGAGAACTCCTAAAACCCCAGCAACACCACAGTCAGGAAAAAAACTCCAAACACTACACGTGAAGTGTCATTGCTGTGAGTTGGATTTGTAATACCTAGAGAATCAACAAGTGGACTGGCAATGTCATGTACTTGGATTCAAATGCTAACTTCTTGTGAGACTGAGTACTTTTATTGAGTGCTGAAAACTGAACCTGGTTACAGAAGAGCTCCTAATTGTATTCCAGTCTGACCAAGTACAAATGTTTTTCAAACAAGGGGTTACTGGATTTGTCAAAGATATAAAGAAAGCCTGCATTATCCTAGAAGCTGCAACAGGGAACGTAATGGAGAGTTTCAGCCTAACACTGATGGAGAATCAGGCCTATACTATAAAGACAAGAGAGAGCTATGGCCCCACAGCAGAGCCTGCCATTTAACAAAAGAGTTCTGGGAATTGCAGTCACATTCTCTGCCTTGGGATGCCCAAATAGATTGGCTCTCAACTCCCTCTAAGTATTCAAAAAACTTAGATTGGGGGATCTCAATTACAACCCTCTACAATGCAAAGGAATAAAGAAAGAAAAAGATACATCAAGTACATTTAGACTTACATGAGATTTGTTTTGATAGGGAACAGAGTATAGTATGGTTCAGCTGCAAATAAAACCTAACTGCTCTTAACAACATCCTGCAAAGTTGCAAAGCACCTATACACAGACAGCAGGATCAATATAAGCTAAACTTGCATTTCATAGCTGAAATCAGAGCCACTTCATAGTGACAAAATAATAAAACAGCAAAAGAACAATGAGACACTCTGGCACATGTGTACATTTTCTAAAACCACACATAATGAAGCTTTAGCAATGCAGAACTCAACCTCCCAGCTCAAAGTTTTATTGGCCATTATCTCACTGGATTTGGAACAGCAGCTCTGAATGCAGTAAAAGACATTCATTTTTCACAATGTTTCCCCACATAACTGACAAATTTATTACTGTTATAAAAAAGGACACTATTTTGAAATCCTCAGGGTGCTTGACTTGTAATGGTGCCAAACATGTTTCTCTTTTCATTAGCATCCAGGGAACACTGAATATGCCCAAACCAACCTCATCTACTTTTCCCACTCATGCCAATGCAGCCGATGTTGGATCTCCAGCCATCTTGGTTCTGGTCCAAGAGAAAAGCTTAGGACCAGAGCAATCAGATCTACTGAGAGGCTGTTTCCAAAGTTGACTGGAGACTGCTAGGTATCCCCACAGCCTCACACTGGCCTATTTCAATATGGCACGAACCCTGAAAATCTTGTGGCTACCTCACCTCACAGAATGGGCAATGTTAGAGAGACCACAGCAGTTCACCCGGTCCAAAGTTCTCCCTGGCTGAGAAATACAGACACTTGTCTCAGTTTGTAGGATGGTTGCAAAAGTAGATATATTCAGAAATTCAACTGATAAAAAAACCTCACAGGTGTTACGTAAACCTCTGGAGTGCATGAATTCTTCAACAGGCTTGGCACATCTTCCACCTCCACAGGAAAAAGTGAATGAAATGGCAGCACAACATGTTTTAGGTGGTGTCTGAAGAGATCACAGGCAAAAAAAAAAAAAAAAGACAGTAATTAATAGGGCATCAAGGTACTTGGTTAGACCAATTTTGCTTGCTCCAGGGAGAACTCCTGTCCTCCTTTCATACTGTAACCTTTGTGAAGAAAGCGGGAACTCACAGCTCAGAAACCTCCTGCTTTCTACCAAGACTGCTCAGCTCTTTGGTCCTCAGCCATATGACCCAGATCTGAACACCACAATCATTCTGAAATTATCTTTGATATCTTGTCTCTCTCATTCATGAAGTCACTTTGGGGGCCTTATATGATATAAACTTTGTTCCCCTCAGCTGGACATGCCTAAATTTCCCTACTGGAAGAAGGCTTCTTCAGGAAGGCTGGACTCTTTGTTCCATGACTTCCTCACTCTGTCATCCATCCACCCTCTTGGTCAGCACAGGCCTCTGTCTCCTCTTCGCCCATGACTCTCCTTTCTCTCAGAAACCCATCCTGGAGCTCACTACATCCAGTGCTACCAGGGTGGTGGCCTTTCACACAATCCCCTGCCAGCCCCTTGCATCAGTTGGATCTCTGTCCTCTAGGACAGCCAGGCTTCAGCAGTCAATGGTATCAGAGCAAGTGCCATTAACTCAGTCACACCCACAGATCAATTCTATGTTACAGAGCCTGCAGTAAGGATTTGTCATCTTAGTTTCCACTTGGCTTCTTCTCACCCACCTTCACTGTAGCCCTCAGTCTGATTTTGCTTTTTTTTGGTATATTGAGACCTATCTCCAGTGAGCCCCAGTTGGATTTTTCTCTCACCATAGATAGTTAGGAGTCTGATATAGGCTAAATCAACTCAGTTGTTCATGCTTTCTCTACAGTAATGGCGAGAGACAGCTCCAGAGGGCTGTTCATCGCACTGTATTCAGGCACACCAGAGAGGGGGGAATGCATCGCCTTACACAGAGCAGGAGATCAGACGTCAGCAAGCTCAACACTCACATGGCTACAGCTCAGCACTGTAAACCTTAGAGCATGAACAACAGAGATCTGAAAACCAGAGACTGACTGACTGAGTGCTTCACTCCCCTGGAAGCCCAGATGTCCTCTCTGTCTCATTATCACTTTCAAGTTGAGGGGTGGGGATGGTGTTTTCTGGTATTCTCAGGAGGCTGTGAAGATCTTAAGGGCATCATCAACACTGTTCTGTGGGGCTGACATCAGTTCTGTGCAACACCATGCTCAGTGTTAGGTTATCATTTGGGTCAACAGCCACAAATGTTTCTTTCAAACTTCTTTTCAGACTCTGCATCAAGGTTAAGCCTAGTTCTCCAGGATCCACATCAACCTCCATTTAAGGCAAGCAAAACAAAGGAAACTGTTCCTTTGAAACTACTAATGATTGAAGCCTTTTAATTCTTTTCCTGTTTGCCATTAATTTCTGCCCCCATGAGTCTCAGAGCTTGCTGCTTTATCTTCTAAGCCTTAGAAGCCTTGTTTTCCTCAAGGACACATTGGATTTATGAACATGTCTTTCTTTGTTCACCATGCCCTTCCTATTTTTTTCAGAATCAGGAACTCATTACAGCACCAATTCATTCTCTCTCCATGCCAAGTGAACCTTGAGTATGGAAAGTAAGTGTTTTCTGTATGCAGGGAATCCTTTCTTGATAATTTTCCAAGTAATACAGAATGCCTATTATAAGAAAGAAATCTCTGCATATTCTTACAAAAACATAACACTGATAAAAAGAGATAACTCTAGACTGATCCTCAATTTCTGTATACCAATCTTCAAAACAACTAAAGGAAATTATATAGTGTCTTCATTCAGTGCAAAGATTGTCTCCTTTGTAAAGCAACAAATTCACTTTTTCTCAAGTCTGCTTCTCCTTAGCAGTCTCACACAAACTTTCCTCCTTGCCTTAATTATTTTCTCTCTGCTTGTTATCATTAGGAGTCCTATTCTTACCAGGCATGAAATAGGAATCTTGAAGAATTTACTGACCACATCTCTAGTCTCATTTTTCCTTTACGACCTTCCTTCTGAGTCCAGCATAAGCAACACACAGTCAAGTCAGAGGCTGTGTATCATTACTTGACAGTGAGTTCTACTTATAAACACAAAATAATTCAACCTCTTCTCTAGTTTCACAAGTCTATCAGAATGGACATTTCTTCATTCTAGGATATATCCTCATAATAGAGTTAAAAGTTATTTCAGGTCTCTTGATTCCCGCTGCCAATTTGCATAGGCAAACAACATCCAAAATACTTTTTAGAATAGTAATAACAACCCCCAAACAAATGAACAAATGCCATCCCACTGGGCAAACACGAAAAAGAATCTGTATGACATACCACCAAAATGTGTGGTCAAACCATCCATGCTGGGATGGAAAGTACTGAAATAATGAACCAATGCCAGGCTGAGTTATTGTATGTGTTTGTTACCAAAATCACTCATAAAGTGAAAAACAGAAAAGACACCTTGTGCACCTCACTGATGTGCTGTGAAAGACAACAGCAAAGCAAAGGGCAGAGCCTGGCCACATGTATGGGAATGATGGGATCCCACTTGACCTAGAAGACTGAGGTATTTCCTAGTGGAGTGCTGCCTGTGATCCACTGGGAGGGACAGACAGGGAAGGGGATTTCCGGTCAGCAACCCCTGTATTTACCAGAAGACTCAAAAGAGGAACAGCCCTTAGTGAGGTCTCAATGTTCCCAGAGGTAGGAGGAAGAGTCGATCCATGGAGGAAAAAAAAAAAAAGAGAGAGAGAGAAACTAAAAAAGTGATACGTTTGCAATTTATCCCTCTATCATAACCTCAAACCTGTTTCAAGGGAAGTCAGTGACAATCAAGGATCAGGGTCCATTACAGTTTATATCTTTTCAAGGGATATTTCAAATATCAGCAAATGTGTAGGTTTCCAGTTCCTTTCAGCACAAAAATTCATGTGCTCTTTTACAATATAAATATTTTGAAACCGTAGACCCCTGCATCTTGCTCTTACCTTTATGGCCCTCAGAAGCTATGATATAACAATTGTTACCCATACTTAGCTCACTTATTTAAAATCTCATCATCTTGTCTGCACAACAAGGGTTCTCATATGGATGAAGTCACAGACATTCCCCGGGTATATTTGGGCTGTTCCTCAGAGCTTTAAGGAGAGCAAGCCTCCATCTGAGAGCTGTCCTCATCGTCCTGCTACACCAAGGTGCAGCAAAGCACACAATACATGTGAAAGATCCTCAAAAAACAAAGCCAGAAAAAGGAGATAAAAATCAGGAAGAGAAGCAGAGTTCAAAAATTTCCTACTCTGTTCCCCTGTTTGTGAATACTCCTCCTGAGTATTCTTGGACGTAATGAGGAGGTGCAGGAAGGTTACAGCTTTCCTGACAAGCTGGACTCAAGCCTGAGTCCACATAATTCATGAGAGCTGATACAGTTCGAAAAAAACTGCTGAGTGAACAAAGTCTGGACACCTCATCTTGCCCCCTCCTATTGGAAGGAGCTCTCCTTCCAAGTCACAACATCAATATTAAATCAAAAGTTGTGAGAGAAAAATTTAAGTGAGTTTAAAAGACCTGTAGACAGAAAAGTTGTGGAGGAAGTTACCAAGAGGCAGCCTATATGAAATTAAATTTAAAAAACAGAGCACAAAGTATTGATCTGATCTTTGCCAGAATAAAATATTAATCATAAGACCCTTCCCTTACATCAACCACAACCATTATAATGATAAAAAACCCAGGAAGATAAGAAAGTCATCTCACAAAAGAAGAAAGAAAATAACCCAGGGAGATATAGAACACCATTTGTCCCAAACATGTTTTCTTAAAATATCTTGCCACAAATAAAAGCCTTAATAGAGCTTTTTTTTCACTTACTAAAGTTTTACTTCCTTTTCTTGGGCAAATGTTTGTAAATCAGAGAGGAAAATGGCCAGTTACAGTCCCTTGCAGATTTGCAGGAACCTTTTTGTTGCATATTGCAGGACCCTAGCCACTATGTGAAAGTGATGTCCATTGGGATGGCTGGGATCACCACACAATAAATCATAGAGAATTTTATGAATCTCTTCTGCATCTTCCCCTGTCCTCTGTCTAGTCATCTGTCTCTCTGTGATTTACAGGATAACACATCCCAATTCTACAGGTGACTCCAATTCGCAGCAGGTCATAAATCAACCTCTTCTTGTTGGTCTAAGTGAGTTTCCTACCCTACAAGCCAGGAGTCATGACTTTTTCAGAGTTTCTTCATCTCTCATCCTGCAAACATTGAAATAAGAGCTCTTAGACAAATGATATGGGGAATTTCTAGTTTTTCTAGGAAGCAGAAAGAACTTAGTCAAAGCCCTGGAAAGTCCTGAGTGTCATTTAGTGTAATGAGGTTATTTAAATTTTTCTGGGATTTTGTGGCTGCTTTATAATTTTAAGTGTTCTAATTCTAAGAACTTCCAACAAAAGCATCTGTCTTTGTGAGCAAACGAAAACAGTTCCAACATATTTTCCAAATCTGTATAAAGTAGTTCTCAATGAGAACTTCTACTGAGTTCTGCTCTAGCAACATCCACACAACTTATAAGCGGTACTAGGGGCACAGTCCAAATAATGTCTGTGATCCTACCCCAAGCACAGCTCACACACCCCCTGAGTGACTGGGCCTGCTTGCATGCACCCACAGCCACAGGACGAAAGTACTCCAGCATCAATACGGGTAGTCCCGTAAGGACTACCTAAAAATGCATGGCTAGTCACTAACACTCAGCAGCCACGTGCTGGTTTCTCTTTCAAGAACTCTCCCGAGAAATACCCATGTGACGGTGCGCAGGGTGTCTTAAGAGCTCAAGGAACTCTGAGTGAAGCACCCAAACAGAGACAGACGCCTTCTTATCCTGATGGATACCACCTATTTCACAAGTCCGTTCCCCAGCTGTTGCATAGCTTAATTGGAGCCATGGAGGAAAAAACAGAGGACTCGAGAGTTATGAGGTCATGGAGAGACACTCTTCAGTGGCTTCTCACACAGCTGGCCCTTCAATAGGACTGTAATGCCCAGGAGAGACCTAGAAATACAGCATCCAAAACAGGATGGAAATGCTGCAGAGTATTTAGTGAGACACAAGGTCAGTAATGTCAGCAGTTTTGAAGTAAAGGGTATTGAAAGGGAAAACTGTCACCTTACTAGTCAGCCTATGAAGGAACTCAGGGAAGGATGGCAGAGTTTAAACAGTGAAAATGAAAAAACCCCTCAACACTTGCAGTTTGGGGAAAACAGTGGTAGCACAAGCATGGGACAACCAAGAGATGAGCTATTTCTATAGCTCTTAAAGTAGATCAAATATTTTGGCTTACATTTTTCCTGAACCCTCACTTATACAAGTTCGCAGAGGCATTTCTGTGACTTTTTTTCTTCCCAAAAGAAATCTGAGTAAGAATTTGGCCTAGGTAAATTTGCAATAAAGGAACCATGAAACCACAGAGGGAGAAACTGCATTTGGAAGGATTGACAAGTACCATCGATACTGTTGCCAAGGTAAGAAAGATCATTCAAATGTACTTGATAAAGACCAAATATATTTTCAGCTGTTGCCATTTCAGCGTTATGTGGTCCAGTACTCTCAGAAAAGTCCATGTGTATTTATCCAGATCTCATTATCATGCTCCAAGAGTGGGAGTTGGGTCAAATGTGTCTCATAAGCAACCCACCTTCTCTGACTATCTCTGCATTGGAAACATAAATTGCTTTATATTTAAAAGAAGTTTAATAAATACGAGCCTGTCATTAACTCTTAAACTAGAAGTTAACTACTTGTCAGACAGATAGATTTTGTTCTATACAGGGCTAAGGGAAACTTTACGATAAGAGGGCATTTTCCTTACTGCCAAATTATTTAGGAGTTCTTGCTGCTTTTCCCTAGGTCCTTTGAGACACCATAACAACCCTAGTATGTCAGGGGCAGGCAGAGGTCATCTCTAGAGCTCAGTTTTTTCTTCTGGAAGGAGCTGAGTCATTTTGTTTAGAGAAATGACATTGCATCACTAACACCAGACCAGTAGCAATGGTATTGAAAAAATAACTTCATTTGGATCATCAGTTTTTAAGGGATGAATTTTGCCTCTGAGTTACATGACTGCTTCTAGAGGAAAATTTTGCCTGGTGCTCTCTCTTTCTGATGTGAAGAAATCTGTGACTCCCTGACCACACAAAGTTCTTGGTGCCATCAAATATGATGGAAGGGATTAGGGAGTAGGCTGTTTGAAAGATCAGGTTCTCCACAGATGAGCATGTTTCAAATGAAATTTTGTAGGTGGAAATTCCATTAGAAACCTACTGCTTTCTGCTTCTTTCTACTGCAAGATATATTGCTCAAGGGATCAACAAAATCCAGTTAGCAGACCCATCCCAAACCTGGTTAGCCACAGCAGTAATCATTACAAAGTAGCTGAAATTTTCAGTGGAAATTTCTATCTCATTTCCAAAATCCATGGAGGAAGCTACTGGCATGTATTTACAATATTCAGATTTGCCTTCAAATTATCTAGCTTCAGCTTTGTGATTTTCTGCTTGTGTCTTCAGGTCTGGAGCTCTCACAGATCACCTTTGTTAAAGCCAGGTAGCCAGCCTGCCAGAACCAGAATTGAGAGCAGGCTTCAATGATGACAGAACTCAACTGAATCTTGACCTCAGGGCACCAAATTTTTCTGGTACAGCTAGAGATTTGTGAAATGAGCAATTATGCAAGAGCTTTTAGAAGTCAGTGGAGGTTAAAGGAAAAGTCCCGAAATTTATCAACCCTGTACTCTTGCTGGGATGCTGAGCAAGAATTTTGACATCAGATAATATCTTCTTATGCAGCCAGGCCAAAACTTTGCAATGTCTTCATCACCCATTGAGGGCTTTCTCATTTAGGATTTGGGGGAAGGAAATTGTGGGTAGATGTGAGTGTGCATTTCTGATGAAAGCGATGAGAAGACAGAGGGGATAATTTCCAAGAAAGTTAAAGAAATTATTTTTATTTACTCACATTTAATTTTCTCTTCCAATAGCTACACTTCTCTCTGCTTGTTTCTGTTATCAGCAGAGTACTGAAATATCACCACTTTGGTATTGACATTCTCATCAGAATGGAGAGGTGATGGTGAACATACTGCCCATGATTTCAGTTCACCCTTTTGAATGGTTGTTTTTCCAAGCTCAATTATCCATTTAGTTTTCAATAGGTCTGCTTCCTGCATCTCCTCCTCACATGATTTTGTAAATGTGTGCAAAATAAGTATTCTCAGCTGTGTCTGAGACATGTCAAGAAAGCAATGTGTAAAGCACAGAGATTTGCTCAGGTTTTCGGGTATCTAAATATCAGCCAAGAATAATGAAAAAAATGGAAGTCACCTTCAAGTCAGCAGGCAGCTTAAACTCATGATTTCATGTCTCTGTCATGGCACTCCATCACTGACAAGATGAGGAGTCCAACTCTATTCAGCTGCTGCTTTCAAACCTTTAAACAGCTTGGTCTCCCTCTCCATGCTTTTTCTGTCCCTGCACAAGGACTCCCTCTGTGAACTCTACAATTTGTTACATGAGTATTTCTCCCAACAGTTGCAGCATTTTGCTGGCATGGTTTCCTGAGTCCTCCATCAGCAGTGCCTAGCAAGCCCTAGCAGCTGCCATTCAGGCAAGGACACCTTTGATGACTGCATCCCTTCAATTACACTATTTCAGAGCAGGCAGAGACAGTGCCTGTTCATAGATCCCCCATATGGAACATGGTAGGTTAACTGACCTGAGCTGGTCTTTTTCCTGCCTTCTAGTCAAACTCTGGCTCTTCTCATTTCAACTCTCTTTTGAGCTGCAACCACCTCAAAGGACATCTTGCTGGCAGCAAAGTTCTCTCCAGTTTACGCCTGAAGTCTGGTTCTCTGTTTTCCATCACAGTCTGAGGGCCTTTGAATCACTCTGTCTCCTCCGGAGGGTTGCAGACACACCTGTGATTTTCCAGCCACAGGATGTTCTGAACAGAGAAATTTCAAAAGACACATAGAAATAAGAAAGTGCTGATTCACAGGTACTCTACGGCAGAAATAGTGGGAGTATTTCTTTAGCATGCTACTGAAAAGTCTCCCTTTTATTTCAGGATGAACATGTCATTTTAAATACCATGCTATGAGTCCCTATGTATGTCATAAATTCCTTGCTGATCGCCAGGGCTGTGTCTATCTGATTGCCACTCTGCTACAAGCCACAGATTTTTTCCCAGATGTCATTAGTCTGTAGAAGATCCTTTTTCTGTCCCTGATGCCTGTGAGATCAAGTCCCGAACCAGGCTGTTTTGATAGACCCTCATCCTGAAAAGAAATGCACTGAGGAAGTGGGCACACAGTTTTCATTTTAAAGAGCTTAATTCAGGACATTCCATTACCAGACATCTAATGTTATTGATATTTTGCTCTAATTTTGAAGTAAATGCGTACAGAATGAATAAAAGCACTGTAAAAAAAAAAAAAATAAATAAAAAGGGCATTTGGCACTATCATTCCTAAAGACTTCCATTCTCTTTACCTGAAAAGTAATAAATAAACAATATTTGGCTTCTCTTTTGAAATTCAGACAAATGTATTAGAAATAAAAGAAATCCCCATGGAACTGACACTCCAGTTCCTAAGAAACCTGAGGTTTAAGTTTTGGATTTCTGTTTTGCTGTTTTCTAGTAAGATCAGGTACAATATAGGTGAGATTTGGAATAATAGGAAACTTTTCCCAAAATAAATAATTAATTCAACAAGAGTTGAGCAATTTATAATGATTGTGAAGCCTTCAGAAGGCAACTGAATTTTGTATATTAATCTCTAAGCAAAGTAACAGTAAAAACCCAAAGATAACATAAACCCATTTTTATCCTTTCAACTGTTCAATTTCCCAGAAATATTGTCAAATTAGTGCTACCCAGTTCTTTAGAACTTGTAAAAACAAGCTTTTACAAAAATCTCAAGTTTATAAAAATATTTCCTTTCACATTCTCATGAGCAGAACTTAAAATAATAAAGTGAAATAGTCTTTTTTAACAGTTCCTATTTTAATAAAGATCCTTTCAAATGGGTATCATTCCTTCAAATTGAAAAAAAAAAAGGTTCTAGTTTATTTTTCCATTTCTCATTTTCATAAATATATGTATATATAAAGAGGAGTGAGGAGGGGGGAAAAAAGCAAGGGAAAATGGGATTTTAAAGAGTTTTTCAAGATTTTTTTATTATTTTTTTTAAGAGACGGGCATTTTTTGAACTGATTCTGCATACAAATACTCAAAGATATAGAAAGGAAAAAAGCTATCGACCAACATGTTGCGTGAAGGAGCATGACATATTTTCACTTCACCCTGTCAAATGCTTTTTTAAATTCTTTGTAAGATTCCCAATGTAGGCCATTACTGAAAATGGCTCTTTAATGTAAGGTGGGCTATGCCAAGCAAAAGTTCTACCCTGTATAAGCAAGAATGTCAAAGGCTATGGCAGACACACTGCTCAGCTTCAGCTGCAGCAAAGAGGTAAAGAGGGCTCTGACGTGTGGCACTTTAGAGCTGAGAGCATGGATTGACATGAGGGAAAAGAGTGACATACTATATTAAGAAAAGCATTTTAGGAGAATGCCTGGAATATTGCAAAAGTAGAAGAGTATAATTCGAGAAAACAGAGGAGAGCTGGCTGGTCAGAAGCCAGGTAGTGTGAGAGGTTAAGGGGAGGGATGTGAGAAGGTACGAGAGTTTTTCCCTGTGCCAGTTCCAGAAGCTCATCCAGAAGTTCATTCTCACACATAACCTGGCTGAGGTCAACCTTTAAGATAAGGTTTGCATCTGCTCTGGTAAGTAGAGTGGCTTCTGAAAAAGGACCAATGTACCTTTTGAACTGCGTGGTGTTAAGGGTTATGGGAAGCCTGCTGTGGCTGCAGCTGTGGTTAGTGTTGCACAGTCACCACTCAAAAGGGGTTTGAAGACTGCAAAGGTGCCTTTGCTCTGGAGGGGCACAACACCACCACTAATACATTTATCAAGCCAGTAATGGGGTGCTGCCCAAAGACACTTGACAAATGCTGCTTAAAAATTAACACTTTAAATGTGTTTCCAAAGAATTCCAGAAAATCTAAGCCACCTCATTTCAAACACCCACTTATTTTCTTTCAGCTTTTAGAGCCAAACAACTTTTCTGTCTGACTTTTTATAAAAATGACTGTTGATCAGAAGAGGTTGGTAAAGGTCTAGGTGACCTTTTTTACTGTATTTCAGCAAACCATAGTACTAATTTTTCTCCAGCTGTGCAACATTGTAATATTAAGCAATGCATTCTCACACATTGTGATGGCTGACTTTTTTGCAACTTTTTCAATTGTCTTTGAAGCCTGTTATTTTCTTCACTAACAGTCCAAGAGATGCAATTTCTTTGAAGACAACTATTTCCATTAATACAGCATCACTTGGTCAGCCAGAGACCTAGCCCTGCAAAACTGGCCTTAACAAGCACCCTTTGTATGAATAATCTGTAGTCTCTTACTAACAGATCACAACAATAAATTACCCTGTGACTATTGTTCTAATGTGTATTTACAAGAGATATGTGAAAGAGAACTCCAATCTGACTTATTATATAAACATATTTTCCTCATGTGGACCTCCAAGTATGATTGTTATTGCCATTACAGCCAGCACTGTTCAGAAGAGATGTTTGAAGAAGCACTTCAGTGGTCAACATTGGGATTTCAGGCTGTTATTATCAAACTAAGAATTGACCTAGTGGTGCTTTCTAACCTAGCTACAACTTTCTGGAAAAATAATAAATACTTGATACAAGAAGTGGAAATTGAATGGGATATGCTCAGACATTTCTGATGTAAAATTGAAAAACTGCAATAAATGTGTTTTTAAATTTGTCTCCTCAGAGAAAATATCTCTACTTTAAACCTGCTGCTCTCAAAATGATTTATAACCTTCATCTTCAATGATACCAAGATCTTTAAAAGATTTGAAACTTGGTGAATCATGGCTATTCCATGGGGTGATGCAGCATAATACTGCTTGAAGATACACCCAGACCTTTCGTAGTTTGCATTACTTGGAGATACGCTGCCACAGTGGAACAAGAGTTTGAGAAGGACAGTAATTGTTGTTTTGCTTCAGCAGTGAGAAAATGCTAGGATTGTGAAGGTGTGCTTTGAAATGAGTAAAGGATCATTGCTTCTAACACCTTCCAAAAGCATGGGAATCCATCCTCGCATCTCTCATCCCCTGGAACTGTACTTTGCATTCCAGTAATGGCCAGGACTCTTTACACAAGCTATTCATATGAGAGATTACCAAGAAGTTCTTTGTCACAAATTCTGTTGACCAAATTGGTCAACAAAAACTATTTCAGAGAAAAATGCCAATTCTGAAAAAATCATCATCCAGGTTTCTCACATAAGACTTCTTGACTTCCAGAGCAGCAGTTATTTGATGATTTTCCAAGATCCCATCCAAGACACAAGAGAACAGCAGAACAGGAACTTTATCATGCGTCTCCCTCATGAGTACTTTAGTCCAACAAGCCTTTCTTTACCTGGAGAGCATAAGGGATGTTGTTTTCTCCTTTGCCAACACGAGAAGCATCACCATTGCAAGTGAACGGAAAAGTAGCACTAGAACGAAAACCACTTTTTTTATCCGGCCATAACATATTTAAATATTCGATCAGTTTAATTACAGATATGACTCAAATACAATCAGTTTCTTGTGTAAGGTTAAAGCAAAGACCTTGGAATACCTAGCACAGGCCTCAAGTTTCAAGAAAATTTCAGACAGAGGAAATTTATATCTCTGACTCCTAGTAATTGGACACCTTTAGAATGAGACCTGGGTCTGTGACTTTTGTAAACCGAAGGAGACCAGGAAACAAAAGAAGGAGACCTTGATACACTGAAGGACAGAAATCCCTCCTTTTATGACCTCTGTCATTTAGGCTTCATTTTAGTAGGCTGGCTCTTAAGCCTTTAAGCTGTTGGCTGAACTTCATTCTAACCCATGAATGAGGCTGAAATTTAGCCCTGAAAGAATTGACTCCACTAACTAGGAATCCTCACATTATTACTGTACTAATAGTGTTCTCCATTATGACACCTATTAAATAATTTGCCTCCACTCAGCATTGTACTATTTTGGGAAAGAAGGCTGGGTAACCAAAATAAGAATTTGAACAGGACTTGAGGCTTACCATAATAGAGAGAATTAGAAGACAGCATATGTTCCAAAAGGGAAAATATCTCTCTTCATACATCTAGCATATCAACATATACCTCAACAAAACTACAGACTTACATCAAGACTCAAACCACTTGTTTGTTTAAAAGGACAGGCAGTATTTTTTTTTTTTAATTCACTATTTTACTTGCAAAAATAGTGTAAACTGTTTTTTTACAGAGAGACTGTATTGCAGAGAGACTGCAATAGTCTCACCTCTGAAAACCCCAGTACAGCAGATTAAAAGGGAAGTTGTGCAGAGGCAGCATTGTGTTGTAGCACCCAGGGAGAGCTTGGGTACACATCAAATGAGCGCGACCTTCAGTGTGTGGGTGTGCTGAGATTTGAAAGAAGTTCCCAGTCGAGGAGAAAGAGGAGTCTCCATTTAAGCTAAGTGCCACATTCCACATGTGCTAAGCAAGGCAAATTTCTGGATTTCAGGGAGCCTACCGAAGATGCAGTTAAGGTATTCCAAGAGATAAAATCCTCTCTCCATGCTGCATTAAAACACAACTAGCTGAGAGACTGACCTCTGCTCTGTTCATTGTTCTTGATATCAGTAGAATGCAGGACAGCAGGGAGACTACAAGGCAGAAAAACAAAGTAATGCAGGACACCAGGCACTGCTTGTTCATTGGGTAGCTGGAACAGCAGTGCTGAAAGTAATTTGTTATATAGAATCATAGAATACCAACCGTTTTTGGCAAAAGCATGGTCTAGACAGGACAGCCCAGCACCCTGTCCAGCTGAATTTTAAAAGTGTCCACTACTGGGGAATGCACCACTTTCCCGTGAGAGATTATGCCAAGGGCTGTTTGTTCTCATTGTGAAAAATTTCCCTTTTTTGTCCAATTGGAATTCTCCTGAGAGTAACTTGTACCCCTTGTCTTTTCCATGTGACTTGCAAATAGGAATCTCCACCTTCTTTGTACCACACTTGAAATACTAGAACATGGTGACGAGGTCTCCCTAGGCCTCTTTTCCCAAGGCTGAACAAATCCAGTTCTCTCAGCCTTTCCTCACATGTCAGGCCGCCCAGGCCTTTGATCATCTTTGTGGCCCTTCTCTGGACCCTCCCCAGCCTGTCCACAGCTTTATTTGCATAGTGGGGATCAAGACTGAACACAGTATTCCAGGTGCAGCCTGAGAAGTACTGATTAGAGTGGGACAATGACTTCTCCATCTCTGCTGGTGATGCCCTTGTTGATGCAGCCCAGCATCCCGTTGGCTTTCTGTGCTGCAGGAGCAGCACTCTGCTTACTCATATCAAGCTTTTTCTTGTCCTCCAGGACCCCAGGCCCCTTTCCACAGAGCTGCTCCCCAGGCCTCATTCATTTATTAGCCTCAGGTGTAAATCATGATGCTCAGAGAAGTTTGACTTTTTGGCACACAGCCAGAGCCATTCCCAGTTTCCTCCATGGCCTCGCAGAGAGCCCCCACGTCCACCCATTGTGCAGCAGTTTGGACACAGTTCCTCTGTATGCACAAATGAATGCATAGGTGGAGAAGGAGGGTGTACATGGATATCCTCAGAGCTGGCTTGCTGCCCCGTGACAGCATGTTGCTCTGCCAGCTGAGACACCACACTGCTGCAAGGCTGGGAAAGTCACCCAGTGTGCATCCTCCACAGGGAAAATCAACCCTACGCTGCTGGGGAGAAAATTGGCAAAGCACAGACCTCAGCCTACTTATTTATACACTTGTAGCCACAATGGCTTTATAGCATTATGTTACAATCAAAGAGCAGGAACATTACTGACCTTAGATCTGAGAGCCAGGAAGATGCTTGATGGAAATCTTCCCTTATTTCAGGACTGTGTAAAAGATAAGAGGTGTAGGTGCTTTCAAACCTTCACTGGCATACAAGTAGGGATGTAACAAGCCTATCCATCTGTCAAAACTATCAACTTGTCTTTGTAAAACCAAACCAAATACCTTCTGAGGGCAAAATAAAGGTTATCTACTTCAGGAAGTTTAGCCAAATGAGACTGATGTTTCAGGGTAGCACGGAGTGTACTTGTGTGACTTTAAAATAAAGCTGTTGATCTAAGGTAACAGAATCTCAGGGTCATTTCCTATAAATATATATGGGATCTCCTAAACAATGTTTTCCAGTTCTCATTCACGATTAAACCAATGCACCTGACCCAAAATACCAGAGAGAAAATACTTGTGGCCAAAACTTATCTGACACCTTAACATCCCACTTGACAGACATTATAGGTCTGTTCAATGTCAGATTTTTGCACTAATATGTCTTTGATTTCATTTTATCACACAGAATATGATCTGCCAGCAACCCTTCTCTTACCTGTGCCAGTACACACACACAACTTCTGGGTTTCTCTTTACCTCAAAGGCAGCTGATTTATTGGCAGGAAAATGTAGTTTTTCACAGGCAATGTTCAGGTGGGAATCACACTAATGCTGAGCAACTTCATCATTCAGGTCTCTTCCCTGTCCCCATGGGGATAGCATGTTGATGGGGTCTTGAAAATATAGAAGAAAGAGAGGGGAAAGTCCCACTACCCCACTTCTGTAGCAACTCCACCAACTCCTCCATTTCTCTGAGGGATTTTCCCCTCCAACCCAGCACTCTGGTGCCTTTATTTCCATGTGCATGGAGGTCCTTCCCCACCTACCTCAGAGATGAGTGCTGTGGCAGCAAAAGGCTGGGTATTGTTTTCTGAAACCACAAGCTGAGCATGGGTCAGCACCTGAAAACCTCACCTCCTCCACCTGCTGCTCCACCAGGGGGAGTGACATCGGGACACACTACTGTGTCACAGCTTTTGCAAGCATCTGCACAAAAACTGCCCACAGAGGAAAACACTGAACTTGGGGCACATGAAAAAACTGTACTTTTACAGGCTAATAACAATGCACTAAAATCGTCTGAACTGAGGCACCTCAATGAACAGCAAATTGTTTTATTTTAACAGCTGTAAAAAAATAAAAGCTATTAGAAACCTTGGTCTAAGTAGTTTTTAAGAGATGTAAAAATACAACACACAAAAAAATTCAAAATTACATTTGTTGCTTTACATCTTCATTTAACAGTTATTTGGAAACTTCCAGAAGTTTAGACTGTAATATGAATTTAAACACCACTTAATGACTTGGCTTCAGCTGAATATATCTTCATTAAGCAAATGTGTCTTAATTTGTTCTGATTAAGCAACAGTCGTTTTTCTTTGCCACTGTTATTTGAAACAACTGCTAGAACGGTCCCCAGTAAAGCAGTCATCCCAGCTAAATATACTCCCCTCAGCCTGAACCCAGGAAATTCAGACTGGGTTCCTTCTTTAATGTCCACTAAGTGTTTAAGCTGATTCTATGATTATTTATAAAAAATCCCATCTGCCAATGACAACATCTCACACTCCAAACAATGGCCACAGATAAAGCAAAAGGAACTTCCTGAAATATTTGACACTGTGATCAGTAAAGACAATAGGGTAGATCTTTTGAAGGCTGAGGAAGAGTTAATCCTCATAAGTCCTATTAAAACCGGTAGGCAAATCCCTAGGAGGAGTTTGAAAATTTCAGCCCTGACTTGTTATCTTGTTGCTCTCACACAGGACAAGCCACAGACCTGAGGGATAGCTCACTGTCACAGACAGGCATTCTCACCAGCCAGGAGAACGCTGTTACTTGACACAATGATATTACTCAACATGCAAATTAAATATGGGTAATATGCCACAGGATGAAGGCCCTGTAATAAACTGTCCAAGGAAGGAAACACCTCCCGCTGTGTTTCCAGAGTACCATGTAATTTACAGTCACTGCTGTGAGTTCTCTGTGAGAATATTAATGACTACATTTCTCAGCCAGAAATATTAAAATCATTATTACCATCTGAGACTGTAGACTACAGGCTGGAAAGAAAAGGGGTTCACTGAAAAGGACATTATTTCCTAGCAAGGAGCTAGGAAAAAGAAATTAAGATCTTAATCCAGAATCTGCTTTACTAGCCTACTCTAAAAGTAGGAAAATAAATAGATGCTTAAGTAAAGCATAGCTAAACATGAGTTGAGTCCTAGGACTACATTTTTTTCCTTCTCTTCACTAAGGTAACACTTTCAGATTCTCATTGGCTTCTAAGAACCTTGGGCAACTTCAACCAATACAAGAGGAGTTTGCTTTTCCGTTCAGACATTTCAGTAAGCAGAATATTACCTCACAATTCAGACCATCTTCACATGATCAGCTAGTGTGATAATGGCAACAAATCTGAGAGTGCTCTCAACAACATTCAGCGCCTCTACGGTGTCCTGTTGTGAAAGGTGACAATAAGATGTGCCTTCCGTGTGTCATGCAGCCGCTCCATGCTGCTGATTGACTCGGCCACACACTCCAGTGAAGTGAAGAAGGATATTTTACTTTAACATCTTAATTTCAGCTATGACCACACAGTCATAAAATAGGAAAGCTAATCAGCCAGGCACAGCAGCAGACCTCCGCTCTGAAGAAACTTTGCTATCTTGTTAACTCAGACGCCAACTATACCATCTGAATTTGACATTCCCAGCTACTTTAAAAAGAAAGGTGTTTTAATGAGGTCTCTATATTTTGTTACAGATGCCAACATACTCATGTGGTGAGCTGGGAACCCAATGGGAAAAGGGAATTTTTAAGGTGATCCAAACAAACAGAAAAAACTAAACAAAAAACCCCAGAAATAAGTGTTGCAAGTAAGAACAGAAACAGGGAAGTTTTATGAACATTGTCAACTGATATTTCTACAAAAAATACACATCAGCCTTACAAAATTGAAATGTGGGGACCATCCCAGTCCCAAAGCTGTTTTACATTGGTGTGTTAATTTCTGCATTATCAGTAATGGACCACACTGAGCCAAAAAATGTGGGTCTCTCATATGACAAGCCGCTAACAACTAGTCAGAGAATTCTGACCCCAAAGTAATCAGACATGAAAACAGGTATTTCTAGGAAAAGCTAGAAGTACAGAGTGAGCCTGGGGTCTTGTTTGACCAAGGTGATAAGCTGTTCTTCTGAGGAAGAAACTGGTGGAAGCAGATGGCTGAGCAAAGCTCAGTGAACTGCCAAGTGCATGCATGACAGTTTGTACAGTGTGATTCAACATGTCCTACCCAAACTGTGGTGGTCAAAACTGTCTCGCATGAAGATGATACTGGGATTTCCAGCACTGCAAGAACCCACAACTAACAACAGAAGACATGTATTCTGGATATCTAAAATCTTTAATGGAAGAATGGGTCACACCGAGTGGCTGACAGCAGCTTTGCAAGAGACACCCAAGCCATGAGGGTAACTGGGAAAACTTGAAGGGTACATGCACACAGGCTGGCATAGACTCAAACTGTTCACTGCCCATGCTCCATGTTGGCTAGATTTGGAGCAGTGGGGAATTTACATAACTCCCAGAGTGTGGGTAGAGAAGGTGAGGCTGTCAGCTCTGCTTTATATAGGTGTGCCCTCAGACACCCCGCTTCATTCAACATTTTACTCTGACTGCAAAAAAAAAATGCATTAGAAAAGCAGAGAATGCTGTGGTCATCTGTCCTTTAACTAAATATATGTTCATAAATCATTCAGCACTTGGAGATACTTGGTTCCTGATTCTTATGCATGTCAAAACCCATTGTAGCATTCTTGCAAGGGCAAAGGACCTTTTCCGTTGTTGATGGCACAACAAGCACATAAAAAAGGGTCTGAGTACAAATAAGAACTGAGTCTACAGCTTTTTAAGGTCAGTCTTGGTTCCTGACCAGTGGTGAAGCACTAATTTTTACTGTAGCGG
This sequence comes from Eulacestoma nigropectus, assembly GCA_013397775.1. NCBI lineage: Eukaryota > Metazoa > Chordata > Aves > Passeriformes > Eulacestoma > Eulacestoma nigropectus. The sequence goes on from VZTE01004781.1 coordinate 2,003,490, forward strand.
TTGAAATATGAGAAAACAAATTTATAATAGGTGATGGTGGCTGTTCACAGCCATGCACTCAGAAGCTTGGGCAGAGGGTAAAGCTTCTCCAGGCAGAAGTATGGGGCATGTATTGTGAGTCTGTCACTTCCAGGAGGCAGAGACACACCCAGGCAGAACTGTGAGCTGAGGCTCTGCACTGGGTCTGCACATCTGCAGGAGACACACACCATGTTTTTACGTGGCCTGCAGATTTGTTGAAAGTGTTCTGGCTTGGTTTGTTGCTGCAATTGCTTTTGCTTCAACCACGAATCCTTGAACAAGTC
>VZTE01004781.1:2003850-2104950 GCA_013397775.1 Eulacestoma nigropectus
GATGGTAGGGATCCATTAGCCAAGGAGTACATCCAAGCATTACTCTAAAAAGCTAACAGCCCAGACTGGGGGAGGGCAGGGGAGGAGGTTTTTATTTTTTTTCTCTGAACTAAATAACAGACTAGAAATCCTCAGTGACTTGCAGAAAGCCCATCTGCTTCAATGGTAAAATTGAGATTCCCACCACTTATAGTGCTGAGGGCAGGAACAGGACATAATGAGCAAGAAATGAGAAAGTCTTTGAGAATTTTTACCTCAAGCTGGCAGCATTTTGTGTTGCTGTTTTGAGGAGTCCTTTGTTGTTCCAATATGGCATAAGGTACCGAACATCAAATATGTTTGAAAGGACTAAAATTCAGAAGAGCTCTACAGATAAGGTTTATCACCCTTAATGTTCCTCTTTAAAGTGTCCCTGCAGTGCAGAAGGTGACTTTGAAAACACAGAATTTTTGTGCGACATTCATTTTCCCTTTCACTTTCATGTCAGCTTCACTGCATTTTACACAGCTACACTTTTAGGTAACCCTCAGCATGGCCATACCAGTGTGGCTTACAAAATCCAACCTGGAATTATTTTTTTTTTTTCTCAGAAGCATTTTTACCTTCTTTAGAGACCATTTCAATAGCCCAAGATAATTCTTAATTCTAGATCTAACACTTCAACATATTTATGTACAAAAGAGCAAGGATTGACTACAAACAGTCAGCCAAGCAGAGCAGAAGGCTAAAGAAACACATCTGGAATAAATGCTTCAGGAAAAAGAAGCCTCACATGGTAATGACATTAACCTGAACAGCCAAAGGGACATTTTGCCTAAGCCTCAGGCTGTGAAATTTCATTTAGTTTTCACTCACCACTCTCATCACCTGTTTTCAAAGTCATATTTTTGAAACGAGTTACCTAACTCCACATTTGGGCTCACAAATAACTGGGATGAATGACAGAAGCACTTAACCCCACCACATTGACAAAAGAACCCACAGGGTTAGATACAATAAAAGCTGTAATGATTTCAGTCTTAGCTGAAATATTCAAAAGTGAATTGAGGTACTTAATGACCATCTTTATTTTCTGTTAGTGCAGAGTATTTGCCTTAAGTAAAACAGGCTCTTCGGAGAGCATAAGTTGAGCAGTTGACACCACAGATGGTTTTTAACATGTTGGTCCATAGCCTGAAAAATGCAGTTTATATTTTTAAAACATGGCCGTATCTAATGAACTTGTTTAAATATTAGGCAGAACGGCAAACATGAGTTGGAAGTCACAGAAGAGAATGTGACAGGATGCAGACATAGGAGCCAATGGTGGGAATCTACCACAAGCCAAATCACACGTTTTAGGACAAAAGCTAGTATTGCCCCACACCAGAGTTTTCATTTAACCCATTAAAAATATGCACAATGCTACAAACTTCACAGGTAGATCTAAAGCTGTGAGAAGGAGTGAACTTGCATCAGATTTAGGGGGTAACAGAATTTAATTTTCAGTCCTGGTCTCTCAAAAACAGATACATGTACAGTAAATATATATGCACTGTTACATATTCACTTTTCACAACTTTACCTTAAAGTAGGAGGATGCTTTAAAAAATGCATTAAGCTTGACAGCTGGAAAAAAATTAGAAATAATTAGGCTGATCTAACATTTCAGAGTACCGAAGATTTTATTTCAACTTTAGAGAGATATTGAACTTCCGCCATGGAAGATAAAGACCATCAGTGCCAAGAAATGGCAAAGCTGGTAGACAAAAGCAGAGTGTGTTTGAAATGTTGCTAGAGTATTAAAATGTTAACTATAGTTGGCCCACATGCAAGGCTCAAATCTAAGGAGTATGATTTGTGTTGCAAGAACAGCATGCTTTGTTTCAAACAAGGCTCAGTGTTATTGCCCTCTCTGTGGACTGGAAAATTAGTCACACTGTTCCAGTATGAAACAGTTTGACGAAAAAAAAAAATGTTCTTGCAAAACTGAGGTTTTTTGTCTCGTCGCTTATGAAATCAGAAGCTCGCTCTCCCACCTCTGTGAACTATGCCAGCCGCATCACTCCTCATGCTTCCATGGAGTTTACCCTCAAAGTCACAGTGCTTTTTTGCTCTACTGTGGGGCAATGCAGCTAGGTTTTGCTGCTGCACAGTTAAGGCCAGAACACAGAAATGTGCTGTGGCAGGACATCACAAAAGAATTACTCATTCCCTGGCGTAAGTACCAAAAGGTCTTTATCTCAGGAGTTAGGTCTACCAGGACCAACACCAGCAAGCAGGTTATTGCCTTACTCCCCTGCAAAGCAGAGAATGTATTTAGTAGATGTCCCATCCCTCATCTGTTGTCACAAAAGCTGAGCACAAGCTACTACCCTTCAAATCTTCTGATGTTCAGACTGGAGATAAGAAGATCAAAAGCATGGCAGTCCAAATTCAGAGAAACAGAGCCTGAAAATGCACGCACACAGCCTTTACCTTAGGTGCACTCATTTCTGAAGCAAAATTTTCAATACTGCAGACACCAAACTCAAAACACACTTTGAAAACAATTCTAAATAGCAACATTACATCACTGCAGCTATTCCTGTGCTGCGAGATGCAAAAAAAGAAACGAGTCAGAAATATCACTATCAAACCTATTCATTAAAATGCCCTTTTCTTACCTCACCATGTTGTCCCACTTGGAACTCATAAAAACAGTGAGGTTGACAGGATTAGGACACTGCCTTGGAACATGACTATTCTGTTTGAGTAAACACCATACAGTGTTCCCTTTACCTCATGCACAGTTTCTTGGCATGTGTCTTAAGTACAAGTCAGCTGCTCTTCACATTAGTATAGAGCAGGGGCAGATGTATTGAAATGCTGCCAACCCATTTTCAAATTTCTAATCCATACAAGACTATCAAGACACAGGCTTTATGTTGCTACTGAGGCCTGCTGATTTCATGTGCTTCTGCACCTGCATGTAGCCCATAGATGCTTTGAAGCCATCAGCTCATGTAAAGAAGGTGAGTTGCTCCTGTTTGCCTTCAGTTTTGGCACCAAAGGAAATCACAGGTATATGCTAAAGGTATCCCACCTGACTTCTCACAAGGGTATCCAAAACAGCACAGATGACCAAGTCCACTAGTGGGCTTTCAGGATTTTTCATCAGACTTGGGGCAGGTGGTATGACTAGTTACTGAAGTTCCATGGGGGACAGCAAATAGCCACTACATGAAAACTAAATTCTCTTCAGTCATTTAATCACACCCTGACAGGACCAGAAGAAGCAGTGCTGACTCCTGGAAATGGCTGAAGCTCAGACTCTTTGCTCCTGTTTCCAGAGGCAATGGCTGTGGGTGTGCTTTGGGGGAGCAGCGTACAGGGATGGAGTCAGCATTCCCTAGGCTACTGATTCACTCCTCACTACCAGGCTGGATGGAGTCTGAATGGGTGAGGAAGCCACACCATTCACCAGAGAACTGTGTCCAACTGGAAAATTAGGTCTTACCTGTTTACGACTAGTAACATAGACATTTTCCCTAGAAACCACCTTCTGGCGGTGGGAAGACACCTTGCAGCAGTCACCTACACAAATTGATTTAAAATAGTGCATGGGTTCCTTCCAGTGTCACTGTGATGCTTGGTCCCAGAGTTTTAACAGGTCTTCAAGACATGACTTCTCTGCACGTCTGTAACACGCACACTCCAGTTCCACATATCTGTTTTCTTTCAGTTGCCGTCAAACAGCCCTTCTCCACACCTCCAAAAAAATAAAAATAAAAAAGCCAACCCCGCTTATCTTAAATGGCAACTTCATGCAAGGTTTCAACCCAAGGTTATTTTTTTCTACCAGTTGTTTCTTCGAGAACAGATGGCATTTGCAATGGTTGAGGATATATCCTATTTTTAAGTGTCATATGTTTTTACTCTTCTGCAGTGGACTTAGCAATCAGAGGAAAATGCCACAAGAGCTGGGCTTTTTACATGATGTACAAACCACACTGTCTCATGCCACTCAGGAAATTATCTCCTACTGCAAGTGTCCAGCAGCCAGGGTGCCTGTATCCACCCTTCTGGTGCAACATTTCCTGCCAGTAATGGATAAGGAACAACCTGCATCCGGCAGTGCCAACTCAGCAGAGCACCCAAATATTAACACAACAAAACTGGCAGTGAGAAAGTTTAAAGTTACATACCATGCCATGATCTCTAGTACACAGTGTCCCAGGGAACAGTCCCATTTTCCACCACAAAATTCAGTATGATGAAAATACCTCATTTGTTGCTTGATTTTTATTTTGGTATTTTCTTCTGCACACATCATATTTTGACAAGGTAGCAGCTCCCCCAGAACAGGAGAAGCAATGAAAAATGGAGTCAAGATCTGACATGTTATTTAGGCTTGTCGTTTCTTATACTGCGAATTGGTAGGATAAAGTCAGCCTGACTTTGCAAGTAACTGCAAGCTCAGTCTTCCTCTATTTTGATCCATCTGCACAAGAAGCCACTCTTAGAATGGAAAACCACCTAAAAAAAATTGAGCTTAAGCTTTTAAACCCTGCCAGAGAGTCTAGACCACGTTTTGGACTTTGCTAACATGGCTAAACATCTTCTGGGTCAAACCTGGCTTCTACCCAGCAGAGGAGAGTTCATACTGATTTGCAAAAGCCTGGGTGTACCTGAAGTTAGTACTTGAAAGTAGCCACACAAACAGGGAAAAAATGCTGTTGTGAATGCTTAAAAGATATTTTAAGGATTTAAGCACAGCCACAGTGACTCATTCACCAAGGAAACACAAAAGTTCACATCTATAAACCTCTGCCAAAGGCCTCTGGGATGCCACTGGTACCAGGAGCACCTCCACTTTGGTTCATGCTCCTGAATAATTTCCATTTTGTTTCTCTGTCAGGCTGAGCGCTGAAGCAGCAGCAGCTCAAAGGCAGCGCTGCCTAAGGCAGCTCTGGCTGCCTCCCTCACTGCCACCCCCTCGGGGCTCAGCAAGCCCTGCAAGGAACTGCGAGGCAAAGGCTGGTGTCAGTGGCTTGAGGAAGTGATAGTCGATGGTACTGGGATGGATGCCCCTCAAAAAGACTGAAATTCAGGAGAAAGGAAAATTAAACAATCTGGAATCAGACTTATCGTGTGAATCTAAGCAGAAGGAAAATGAGGAAGGTGAACTTTCCACATGTGTGCTTCACACCAAGTCAGCGGGAGTCGGGGGTGGAGAGTCTCTTACTGTTTTCCACTAGTTCCAGGTATTCAACTAGGACACTGGAGACCAGGGTTCTCCTTCCTACTGAAACAGGAGCAGGATTTGATCTTGTTTAAGAGAATTTCTCACCCACCACACTATTTTGAAGTCAGAAACTAGAGGACTTGAGTCTCTCCTGGTTCCTCTTCTCCTAACAAATTGTGGATGTCTGTTCCCTGGCTGCTGTGATACCAAGTTATTCTCACTCTCTTTGGCCCCATGAATATGCACTGTTTGCCAAAACCCCAAACTGATCTTCTGCTCTGCTTTCCTGTCACATGGAACAATGAGAGATTTTTAAATGCCTACAACATTTGGAAAAACAGAATGGAAACTTTTCTGAGAAATTTACTGTTTGCTTACTTCTGCATAGTTTTAAATCAACAACTTCTTATAACAGAGAAGTCTCAGAAGGAAACAAAATAAGATGTATTCCTAGAAAACTGAAGCTGCCTCACCATAAATACCATAGGCAAAAATAATAAAACCTCTTGGGTACCCTTCCAGCCGACTTACACAGTCCACTCCCTTAATGCTAAAGTTTAATGTCTCTGCCATTAGGCTGGGTCCTCAGAGTATGTCACAGTAAGTTTGAATGAGCACATTTGAGACTTTCTAGTAGGATAAATGTCCTTCTGGTCTCACATACACTTATTTTCTTGCTATTTTTCTACAGCACTTAAAAAGCCAGTCTTGCTAGATACTGATCTCCATACTAGCGCTATTTTGTAGCACATTGCTTTGAACTTAAGAGGCTACTTGTCAAGGAAGGTGCTCAATAAAGTCAGTCTTAACAAATCACATAACTGCAGAGAGCAAAATCTGAACAAAACCTCCCATTTTCAGGCAACCTGCAGAAGTTAGTTCCCTTCCTTCAGAAAGGCCAAGAGCATGGTCCATAACCCTCAGTTCAAAGAAATAAAGTGTTGTGATTTCTAGCCCCCAAAAAGTCAGGAGATGCCTGTGAAAACCCTAATTCTTTCCCATGTATTGTATACTCCAGGATCCAATGTTCAGCTACACAGTGTTTTCCCACAGTTTCTAGCCACCTTCACTGTACAGGATGAATTTAACTTTGGAAACAAAGGGGGCATATTAAAGCAGACTCTGGTCTGATAGGGCTTACAATCGCAGAATCTGGGAGATGTGTGGTGCTTCCCTTTCGTGACAAACCCAGAGATAAGGTACCTATCCAAATTAAAGGTCATGGACTGCTTTCCTGCATATTCACACAGAGCTGGAAGCTTCAGAGGATAAAGCAAGAGGCCCCCTTCTTGCCCTAAATCCCCTCCTGCTACATTATTAGGAGAGTGCGGCAGCAGAAGGGAAAAGAAATCTGTGTGCCAAGTCCTGTATATGGGAACCTCTGGAGCTGTGAAAGAAGTCTACAGGGAAGTTATGGAAATGCTTCGGGTTTTACACAGAAAATTCTCTTGTTCAGGCCCAGAGGTCCTCATCCTAAAACTGAGCAGTTGAGAGAGGGGCTGACAGTCAAAAGAGCCCATGGTCAACATCGAAGAGGGGCACAGCCAAAACACTTGACGTGGGGAAGAGCTGTAATTCCAACAATAATTTTGACAGAGAGATGGAGCCGTTTCCCAAATTGCCTTGAAAGGGTAGGTTTGTAGTAGTGGCAATTCTGTGCCACTGGAAAAAAAAAAGATTTTACCCATCTCTGGGCAGAGCTTTTCTACATCACAGAGTTGCCCAAAACTCCTTCTAATCCAGCATCCTCAATGTACTCGTGTTTCATTTTCCAGGTATCCATTTTGGGACATTTGGTACATGGATAACACGTAAGAATTCCCACCTCCCACTGAAGGTCAATGTGAGCTGTGCTTTAAATGTGAATGCAAAAAGAGAAAAAAATTCTAAGTACCTTGGTCCCCCATATCCCAGATACAGAATCAAAGATTAGTGGGCACATCAGGCAGTAACAGCTGTAACATCTGCATCTCAGTGGTGCACGTACAGGGACACCTCACCTCACTGGAGAGCTAGCTGTGGGCAGAAATCCACTTGTGGTCATGAACAGCTTACAGACTATGATCAGAGCACTTCCAGTCCCTTGAGGAAAGCCTATATTCAGTGTGGGGTTCAGAGGACATGTATGAAGTAATGTGAAGGAGAATAAAAGGAAAAGAAAAAGCACCGTCCACCTGGACCGAGGTAAGAAGTCTGAAGCGAGAAAATACTGTGTGACCACCTACATGAAGACCAGTTTAATGCAAACACACACACACAGCAGAGGAAAAGGATAGGGGGACAAATCAGGGTTTTGGACAACTGATTTTAAACCAGGCACATCTAAACATTTTGCTTTCGGTCTTAAGAAGATACATAAACATACACATACCTACCTTGAAAATTGATTCAGACAACTCCTACCACTATCAAATAAAAATATATATTTATATGTTAGCAAATTTTCAGCCAGGGCTACTCTAACCTAAGCTCCTTTCCCCTGTGGACATAACTCATACGTGGTATACTTAAACAGCCCTAGGCAGCGAATTAAAAATACTGTTTTATTTACAATTCCGTAGCAAATGATTCACTGTAGATATACGTCAACCTCTCCATTAAATATTCATCATTCGGTGGTTTGCTCCTGCTGCCATAAGGCAATGCCGTGGCAGTACCAGGGCTTAGGTAACAGAGACAAGTGCCTTAGAATTACTTAGAGTACCTACTTCTGCAATAATGCAACCTATTTAGCAAGAACATATATTTTGAAAATCACTTGATTTTCCTTTTAAGCTGCACTTTGACCTAAAGTACTGAAGCCTCTTTGATGCTACAGTCATTTGGTTCACTCCCAGGATTGGTCAAGCTCAGTGGGTGGATGGGCAGAGGTCAGTTATACGAGGTTCAACAAGGTGAAATGCCCATTCCGGCATGTGGGTCACAACAACCCCATGCAACTCTACAAGCTTGGGGAATAGTGGCTGGAAAGCTGCCCAATGGGAAAGGACCTTGGGGGGGTGCTGGTCAAAAGCAGCTGAAGATGAGCCAGCATATGCCCAGGTGGCCAAGAAGGCCCAGTCCTGACTTCCTGGCCTGTGTGGCCAGGAAAGGACCAGGAAATAGTGTGGCCAGCAGGACCAGGATGGTGATCATCCCTCTGTACTCAGCACTGGTGAGGCCGCACCTGGAATCCTGTGTTCAGTTTTGGGGCCCTCACTACAACAAAGACATTGAGGTGCTGGAGCAGGTCCAGAGAATGGCAATGAAGCTGGTAAAGGGTTTGGAGTACAAGCCCTGTGAGGAGTGGCTGAGGGAGCTGAGGTTGTTTAGCCTGGGGTAAAGGAAGCTCAGGGGGGACCTTTTGCTCTCTACAACTGCCTGAAAGGAGGCTGTAGCCAGGTGCGGGGTGGTCTCTTCTCCCAAATAACAACTGAGAGAAGAAATGGCCTCAAGTTGTGCCAGGGGCATTTAGAATAGATACTAGGAAAATTTTCTTCTCTGAAAATGTGGTCAAGCTTTGGAATAGGCTGGCCAGGGAAGTGGTGGAATCACCATCCCTGGAAGTGTTCAAAAAACATGTAGATGTGGCACCTGGGGGCATGGTTTAGCAGTGAACATGGCAGTGCTGGGCTAATGGTTGGATTAATTTATTTTAGAATCATAGAAAAATAGAATTAATTAGGTTGGAAAGAACCTCCCAGTTTTAATCTACAGCAGACCAAAGGGTTTGCAGGCCCTGTGTGCATCAGAGGTATACAGACTTTGAAGAAGAGCCATGCCCCTTCCTGAGGAGCCAGCTTGAGCCAGATACTCTCTACCATAAAACAGCTGCATATTTAAAAGTAAGTATGAACTCACCTTGCATACCATAATCCCATATGTTGAAGAGATCAAATATGCTCCTTTCTATGTAAAGCCCAAAATGTTTGTAGGTAATAACATATACTTCCTCACGCACTACTGAAGTACCAGTAAATGCATACACATCTCATACAGTAACAATGGGAGACACTGCTTTTGTTCTGAACATGGAGCTAACCATGTAGCTGGAAAGCCTGGAAACACTCTGCCATGTTTCAGATATTCTACATAGTTATATTTTCCAAAGAGTCACGCTTTTTTGTTTTTCCTGTTGGTCTTGCTTAGTCACAAAAGTAGGGTGTTTTATTTCAGTTGAAAACTGAACAAGATCTTAACTTCAGGTGCTTAAATACAAGTGACTGGAAGAGGTTACCTCTGAAATCTCACCACAAACAGCCACAGAGCTCCACTGACCTGGATTTTTCTCTTATCTGATGTTACACCACATACATGGTTTAATGCACAGAAGAAAATCAGGGAGCGGTTTACACTAATGTGTCTTCCTGAGCAGCTGGGACAGGTTACAAGAAGATGTGTTCAGCAGCCACGCATCAGCTGACTGATGAGAGCTCTCTGTGTCAGCCACATTGAACTAGCAATTTCCAGCTGTACAGAAATATCTGTTAAAACAGATGGATAAGGTCTATGCTGGCTTTTAGAACAACAAAGGAGAAACTTTTACCTTTTATTGCTACTAGATGAAATTCACTTATAACTCTGTATTTTCCAGTCTCTGGTACCCTGCCACCACTTTTTGTCAGTATTAGATGACTGTTATGACATTATTTAGTGAAATCCAGGTTAAAAATGGTCAACATATTCCCCCATACAAATACTTCTATGAATATGTGAAAAAAGGGAATGAAGTGCTTAGAAAGATCTCCACCCAAGCAAGCACTTCTTGGGATGTTTGTTCCAAGCCAGTCACACTGCCCTGTGCTGCTGCTTTCAGAAGGAATGATATCCATCCCACAGCCAACTGAAAAATGATTTCTGGCTTTCAAACTCTCAAAGGAAATACTTTCCATTCTCTTCCTGAAACTAATCAATACTGCAGTATCCACAGCTGCTTCTAATACAACTTCATGAAGACCATGTGTAGGCACTGGGTGAGGGTTACCAGAAAAAGACACCTTTCCAGCTGGAACATAACATTTTCTGCCCAGAAGAACTATTTAGTTCTCTACTTCAGGCTCTGAGTACACTGCTGGGACTGTAGTTCTGCTTCAGTAAGAATCCTTAGTGATACGGGGGCCTGAACTTTTAATGAAGTTTTTTTTTCACATGACATGAATTCTATGTAGTGTAATAAAATTTATTTTACTTTTACACTGAAATACACTAAAAAATGCTCAAGCAACATCCTCTTTTGGAAAATATAACCACCCTGTGTTCACTGCAGAGCTGTCAGAGCTCCAAACTCCATCATCACCTGCCATCATGGGAACACCAGGCACCCAATCAAAATCCAGCTGAGAGAACAGAGGAGGATGGGGAGCCAGGCTGCACCACAGACTCGTAGCAGGGACATAGCAGAGGCTCTGCCCATGCTCATACAGGGTACAAATCTTGCAGGATTTGAAAAAGCCACCACAGTTGATGTATGTTCACCAGGGAAAAGCATGCCCTTAAACCGTGATCCCATAGAGCTGACGACAGGCAGCTCCTGCTGTCAGAAGGTAACTCGCCAGGCAGGAGCAGTGACCGCTGAAAGCAGCTGGCCCCAGCCTGCACACACTCACCCTGATCTCTGCCCTGGCACCGGCAGCAAACCTGATTTCCCCAGGCGCTGGCAGAGGCAGAGCAAGCGATGAAGACATGACCATTTTGCTGTGCCCTTGGCAGGCTGCTGCAGCCCGAGGCAACAGCCCACATCACCTATGCTCCCAGCTGGCCCTGTTTTGCAGTCAGTTCTCTGTTATGTCTTCAAATTACTCTATTAACACTTTGAAATAAGTCATTTGGGCCCCACCTAAGGTTTGGAGAGATTTTAACGGTTGCCTTGACTCATGGATCTGCAGACTAAACGCAAGTATCATCCAGGAACATTAAATCCCACACACAATTGTGACAACTTTGATATTATTGCTTAGAACAGTGCCCACTTGAGTCATGCTTTAATTCAGTCATTAGTATTTTCATGGAAAAAGGCATATTTTCCCCAACCCTGTTTCACAGAGTGGAAAGCACACAGGAAGGATTTATCGCACATAAAAATAAATTGCTATTTGCATGTCAGAAAATGGCTGTGGAAAACAGAAATACTTCAATTACTCAGAGCAGAAAATAAACAAAAGCAAAATTTTTCCAATTTTTAAAAATAAATAGGTTATCTGCAAGTGATAGCTCCATTTCCCCCCCTCACAAAATTGCCATATCCTTTTCTGTACGGAGTATAACTATCAAGACTGACACATTGGTTTGATTACCATGAGAATGAGCAAAACAATGAGCTTTTACAGCCAAAGAGCCTTGAATTCAGATGTCAATCCAACCTGTAGAGAGATACTCCATTGTGTCTTTGAAAACTTGTCCAAAAAATAAAATTAAAAAAAAAAATTTTAAAAAAAGGAGAAAAATAGTCTTTTACACTTTGTTTTGAGAGGAGAAGGAGATGTTTTCCCCTTTTAATCGGTGACCTGAAGATGTCAGCTCCTCTCTTACACATTATCACGCCACCAGAAGACAAGTTCAGGGCAATTAGCCTGGTAAATGTGACCAAATGCAATCTAAGCCACCGCAGTGAGAAAGAAGGCCATAAATCTCACTGTTAAATTATTTACGTAGCTGTTGCAGCCAGACGTGCCTGTTGGGTGGGGATGAGATTGCTGCTCTGCTGCCTGTGTGCTCACTTTAGGAACAAGGGTCAGTGCCTTGGCCTCTCTGTCTTCTCCACCACTTTTCCCCATATAAAGTGGGATGAATAGTCCACCCTGTGCCTACTGATGTTCAGTTGAAGTGCAGTTATTTCCCCCATTGGACTAATAGGGTCCAGCCTTGGCTTGACCACCATTGGTAAGAGGAACAGCCTCCCCCACTTCCCAGGCAGAATGAGCTCACTGTGGATTTAGCTCATTTTTGATTATTCCAGCAGATTTTAATGAGGATGGGAAAAAAGAGTGAGCACAGATAATGAAAATGGTGTTTTGTGCTGAAAGTTAGTTCAGTATTAGTTTGATGGAGGGATAAAACAGTAGACTCTGGATGGCGGAGTTTTCTGCTTCATCATCTATTTTTCTTAAGACAACAAACAGCTAGCCAAGTGCTCATTAATGGATAGTGACAAGTAATTTCCTCCTGTGGTCTTAAAACAAAACATCAGTTACAGAGAGTGTTTTCAGTTCTAGCGGCTGAAAACCATTCAACATCATTCAGCTGGTAGCACGTTTTTTGGGTGATGAGAAAACGAAGATGTGGAAAAAAAAACAGAAAAAAAATAGAAAAAGAGAAACTATTGTGCTTTCTCCCCAGCAGTGTGCTGCAAAACAGCCTAGACATTCAATGTCCCTGTAAAACAAGTGACCCTTTGAAGAGCTGTAGTCTGATCTTCAGCTGACCTGATCATCTTTGTTCAGCAGGTCAGTAAAGGCTCAGGGCCCATAAATCAAAGCACAGAGCAGCAAGAAGGCCAGGCCACAGCTTTAATGGATACTGCCAAAAAGGTTCATTCTCATCACCTTTTCTTTCCATTTGAAGCCTTCTGCACTGACAGGTCAAGAAAGAGGAGACTTCAAACCCGTTACCAAACAAAATCACTTATGAAAGGCAGGAATTTTCCTGCCACTAAAGCGGCAGAGAACACCCCATACTCCTAAACCAGCCCATTTTTCCCTTCACTTGAAATGATCCTAGTGAAAAAGCAGACACTGTGCTGGCAAATGTTACAAGGCTGTTTCCTCACTGTAACAGACAGAAAGAGGAACTGGATGCACCATTGGAACATGCGAAATAACAGCAACCTAAAGCTGTACCCCAAAACAGAACACTGGACTTTGGGGGGCTATTAATCTGAAGAAAACCAGGAAATCTTTCTAGGTGTCCTTGAAGGAAGTTTATAGGGTCTCAGGAAAAACAGATTTACTGTATTTGAAATGGTGAGAGAAACATGCTGCTGAGCTGTGGGCACAGAGTGGGCACCCACAGTCTGGCTGCACAAATACATCTACACCTTTTACTCAGTAGATGTGAGGTTTGGAAAGCGTGGCTGTAAAAAGCACAAAGTCATAACGAAGAACGCCCTGCTATTACAAGCTCCATGAAGCATTCCCAATGGAAGAACTAGTTCTGATCTGCTTTTCACAAGCAGATTGCAGCACATTATAGAGATGGTCTGAGAGGCCTCTGTCTTAGGCATTAGCTACTGTCACACAGCACAGCTGGTCTTGTGGATCTGTCCTGTAGCCAGCATCAGAGCACCCACAGCCCAAGCTCTACAGCTCAATACAGGACTGGGACTTTTTTCAAAGTTCCATGAAATTTGGATCCAAAGGTCCAGTTTAGGGCTACCCTATAGTCCCTCACCGACTCCTTCACCAACAGAGACACACATCTACAATGAGGGAGCAGTACACGCTGTATCTAAACTAATATAAAGAGGGTTCAACTCACACAAAAACACCCTGGCATAAGCAAGAAAGCTTTTTCTGGACAAGTGTAATGTAGATATAGCCTTTTTAAACAGGCAACATCCTGCTCCAGCAGGACAAGAGCTACCAGCCCCTTGCACCCACTGAGGGTGCTCAGACACAAAAGTCCTGCCCTTGTCACTCACAGCCAAGCACCACACAGCAATTATGGACCGCTGTGCCAGCACAAAATAGTAAGTGCACACACAGCCATGGCTGCTGGGGTGAATTGTGTGCAAGGCAGCTCATCGTTCATGGAAGCTTTCTCTGTCTCCACAATGCAACAGCAGGGTCTGATTTTGTCTTTGCATGTGTACACTTGTTGAACTTACAGAGAATGTGAAAACAAGAAACACAGCAAAAGGTGGCTTTCTGTAAGTGGAAAGCTCTCTCCATAAACCTGACTTCTCATGACAACAGAGGTCATTGTTTGCTTGTGCTGTTGTAGTCCCATTGCATCCTCACATGATCCCACCCCCCCCCCCCCCCCCCNTGTGGTCATGCCGTGACCAATAAAATACAGCCTGTCAAGCCACTCCAGATTCAGACTATCCTTATTATTCACCCCTGCGGATATTGTGCCTTTTAGATAGACAGGTGGTTTCACAGGAACTGCATGGGTTATCTTGCTATAGTGTAACCACTGTGCCAACCACAAAGGAAATATTTCCGCCCACATGAATATTTAATACAAGCATTTTCTCCACGCAGAAGGAAGGATAGCAGGGACCCCTATGAGACTATCCTGAACCACACCAACTACAGCAGTACCACTTCCCTCCAGTAAATATTGTCCATAGTTGATATCTCTCACAGACAAGACATATCAATATAAGCTTTATAACCTCATTCAGAGTGAGTTTACTGAAGTCAGAAAAGAGATATAAGGATTCCTATTAGCGTGACCTCTCCACATCTTGGGTCAGATACCAGTGGAAAAAAAATACTCTCCCTTTTCAGTCATAAATTATGTGCTTAATTATCCAAACGTCAAACTGTGCTTGGAAATAACTAGGAAGGTCAGATCAGAGTGAGAAAGACCTTTGAAAGCCAGTTTCAGGAGCCAGTCCTTTCCACAGCTGACATGTGAGTACAATACAGTTAGAACTCACTGACACTTCTTGCAAGTTGCTTCTACAAGGGCCATGAGCAAGGAAAGAACTCTTCTTCCCACCTGGAAACATCAAGGAGCCTTTGATACCAGGGTCTGTTCTGTGCACTTGCAGGTAGACAGGATTTCAGTTCCAGCAGTCTCCTATGTGAACATGTGACATGGAGCAGGAGGCAATCAACTGTCTCTCATTATGGAGAATTGTTCAGACTCCTCATGACTAACTACCTTTCACACTCAGGACAGTCTCAAGTGGAATAAACCCAACAGAGCGTGGAACAGAGGATGGGTTAAGGCACTGGGTGTTTTCTTTGAAGTGTTAGTCACAGTAGGAAACTAATAAATACATACTGGATTGCAAAGGGCTCCACATGGGGACCATGGGCCAAATTATCATGGCTGTAAGAAGAGACACACTGAATGAAATTCTTAATGGGTAAGCATTAGAGTTCAAGGGAGACTCACCCTGAATTTTGCACTTTGTTAGTTTGTTTTTTTTTTTACTATAAACAGGCCTGGTCCACTTCCACAGACTCAAAAGAATGGTGTAGACTTCAGCATGATGCGGATGGAGGCCAAAGTGCTTATAGAAGACATGAACCTTCAAGAGACAGACACACACATTCCCTGACTTCTTCTCCTATTGGCATGATGTAACTGGAAGCAACTCAGATGGAAACCACTGGCAAGATACATTGGCTTTGGCAGCAGGCAGACAGCCATGGTCACCACCCTGATAGAAGCCTGGGGAATCAGGACTGCTCCATGCACAGGCACCCTGCACAGCTGAACCAAGAAGCATCTGAGCAACCACTGGGGCAGAGAGCAGATGCACTGTCTGGTAGGGCTGCCAAAAAGCCCCAGATCTTCCACACACAGATTGCACATTTGTTTTGCCAGGTATGCCAGACCTAAGCAAACACTATGAAGCCCATCAGGTAGTAAGAGGAGGGCTACAACATAAAGCTTCCCAACCCTGATGTCACTGGAAGATATCAGCTTCCTCACCTGGGTAAAATCAAGCCAACAGGTCTGCAGCAAACTGCTTTGCATCTCCAGAAAACACAGGTGCAATTGTTTGTCCTCCCAATTCTGTTCTTACCCTCTTTTTTCATCACGGGGAGGCAGCACTCCTGGTTATTCTTCCATCTGCATGAGTTTCTTCTGCTCTCTCCCAAAATAGGTCACTGCATAATGTTCGCTACATCTCTACTCATCCTCTAATTTTCTGTATAACTCTCCTATTCTCTCAGGCTCTTTGCCCCACTGAACTCAAAACCCACCTTTTTTGATAGCAAGAGTAACAGCGGGCCCCAGATGTGCCAGCCCCTCAGCATTCATAAAGAAGCAGCCCTTGAGCTCTACATGCCACCACACAGAGGTGCAGAGCAGAACTGGCACCCTGAACAGGACTGTGTCTGCATCATTTCTCCTCCAGCATCAGCTCTACTTATCCCCACACAGAAAGCGTAAATGAGGTCTCAGTGAACCCAGATCAGACATTCCATTTCCCAGGTGCTTTAAGGGACCACATGATTGACTGAAGGGATTTCATTGTGGCTGAAAGGAAGAATAGCATCTCTTCACCAAGGAAAGGCACCACCTTCAACCATTTCATGTGTAAATAGCTGCTGCCTGTGCTTTCACTAAGCCTCCAAGCTCATTAGAGCTTAAATACTAACTCATGAGAAAAGTCCAGAACACAGAAACATGGCAAGGAGACATCACAGCTTTAATCCTTCATAGGATTAGGTTGTTTAAATTTGATGAGATAGAAGGAAAAAAAAAAGGATACACATGAAAAGACACCTGGTTATATCACCTCAACAGTTCCATGAGTGCCTTTTCTTGTACTATTTTCTTTCCTTTCTTTTTTTAAACATTTCTAGGGATCTCAAGTGAATCAAAATGTCCTTTACTCTTATGCACAAGAGGAGCTGCAAAACATGTCACAGAAGCTACATCTTTGAAGAGCCAGGCACAAAAACTAGATTCTGCTGTAGCATTAAACATAAATTACACAGCATAAACCCTGAGCTTTCACCTAGTGCTGGCATCTTGCTTTTCTTGTCTCCAAACACGCAAGCAGTGCTTAGATGTGTTTTGTGCACCCCTGTCATCCATTCTCCAGGAAAAAAAAAAAAAAGAGCAGAAAGGTTCATTTAACAATTGAACAACAGAGAGAAGGAACTGGGTGAGAAATGCTGGTGTCAGATATTGGCAAATGAGAAGCCAAAAGGGAAGCATTGTGCAAAGTGCTTTGAGTGCTTGGGAGTGGTCAAAGAAAGTTGTGCAAGACTAAAAAGCAGGAAGAAACATGTGGTCTCTACTTGTCCCTGTATTGGGAGAGGAAACAGATGATCGCAAAAGACACAAACATTTGTCAAGTAGAACAACATGAACTCCTTAATTTTTTTTATATATAGCTTTTAATTTCCCCTCCCCACCATGAGTTTCTCTATGTGTTTGACTGGATCACTCAGTCCAAAACCAGACCTGAGTGCTTACACCTCACATTTATGTATGTGACCCTTTTCTCACAGATGTCGGGCATGCAACTTTCCCTAAAAATAGGCAGGAGATATTCACTATTTGTAACCATTGCTTTCCAATTAAAGTGAATGTAAATGTTCATCTCTGAAAATTTAACCTAGAGGCTTTCATTCCACTCCCCACCAATAAAATGGATACAGGGAAGAGGTTCTTCAGGGATAAGTGCAACAGTGAACTAAAAAGTAGCTGGATTTATCACATCCTTCTTCTCTTTTTAATTAGGTAAAAATTAGTGGAAAGACACTGGAAGCAAAATCAATTTGCTGCTCTTGATTTGGCTTTTTGTTTAGTGACAATTTGACTCCTAGGACCAAATTATCTCTGGGGAAATAATTTCTCTTACTTCAAGGCAATTTCTCCAATAGACAAGATGCTTACCTTTCTTTCTTGTGTCTGTGTGCTTCCCTGCTTTTTTCTCTGAAATATCTTTAATTCCAGGGCGTTTCTCCACTGGTCGTTCAAACGAGATCTTCAAAGTAAGGAGCATTTTCTCTATACAACTAAGCTTCTCTTCATACCTATAACAAGTTTAAAAGCAAAACACCAGGGAAAAGACGTTTGGGATTATGCAGCACTCCAATTAGAAGAAAGAGTAAGGAAGACACAGTGACTGATTTGAAGTCTACGTGACAGAAGAAGAATGACCTTTCATCAGACCCATAATTCACTAATATGATTCCCCCCCTCCCATCTGGAAGCCAGTCACAATGCTAGAGATATTGTACATCAGCACAACTATTTAATCAATCCAAATTATCCTAATTAATCCAAATCATGATCGAAAAATCACCATTTATTTCTGCTTTTTTTTCCTCTACCCTACAAGAACTTTATTTGAAACTTATGTCAAAATAAATTTTGAGGATTCTGATTGTGGGTTTAGTTGAATCCAAGCTGTTTGGAATTTATGTTCTACTTCTTGTTTTCAACTCTGGTATTCCTCTGTAACATTTCCCACTGGGAACTAACCAGAAAATAATTTCCCTTTTTTTTCTTTTTTTTTTTTTCCTTTTGGGGGGGAGGTGGGGGGGAGGGGCAGGGTTTGAGGATCTTAAAAGTCATGTAAGAAAGATGAAATGACCATCAATAGTTCCCAAGGGGAAGACTCTAAATAGATCTTAACGCATCAGCTTTTCCCACACATTCAAAACCCATATGAAAATGGGAACCCACGCAGTAAAAGCCCTTATGAGCTTGTGCACCACTTAAAAATTTAAACAGTCCTCTAATGGAAAAAGATAACCTATTAAAGGCAAAAGTGCCCACCTAACAACGTAACAGTCACACTGCTCAGACTGTTGCGCCTATTTTCTATTAAAGTTCTTTTTGCTTTCTTCTTTTGTGTAGCACCACCTGAGAAGCCTAACAAAGGTGTTGTTTGCCAGGAGGCACCTCAGTTTCCTCACTTGCCTGTACCGAGGGAACTGGGAGACACACAGATGTGACTGCTAGGCAATGAGGATGAAGTGCTGACAGCCTGGCAAGAGTAATGGAGCTGATCCACTGGCATTGTATTTCATAACTCTTCAGTCCTTTGTAATTTCCATACACTAATGCAACTTTCCACTTCCAATGTGGGCAGCTCTCTTCAAATTTTCCTCTGATTAGCATCACCTCAAGGGTAACCATGGACCAACCACTATCAAGAAACTTCTGGAAGGACAAAATCCACACCTCTCTTTACCCTGAGAATCCCCTGAAGGAATACAATCCACAGCAAGGGAATGCACAGCCACCAGAGAGCAGTTGCTGTAAGTGCAGCCTTCATTCTGATGAAATGTGGCTTGAGCAACAGTGGGAACACTCATCCCAGCTGAACATTCAGGAGAGGATTTCTATGTGAGCACATCCACCTTTCATTCTGGAGGCAGGCTGAGTCACATATGGTGAGTAACTCTGGCTCAAGTGATGAGTGGCTCCATCTTGGTGGAGAACCAGCACAGGACGACTGAGCCCATCCAACATTTCACTGCCACTGTTGAAAGATGGAAGTCCCACGGTCCCTACATCACTCCTAGACACGCTGTCTTGCTTATCTACCACCAGCTCTGATGCCTTCTGGGAGCTCCTGGGAATTGATACAATCCAGAAATCCAGCAGCAGATTATCTCAGAAAAAAAGCAATATTGTCTTCTGCCAAGGTAGAGACAAGGTTGCTTCAGTAAAAAGTTTTACGAGCACAGCATGAGACTGCACAGCCGAAAGCAAGAGCAGGAGTAGGGAGAACAGGGAGGAAGAGGATCTCTCCCACTCAGTACATGTAAGTTGTTTGTAAGACTCAGATGAGACATGGAACTTCACCTTTGGAATCACATAGATGTTGTCTCCCGTAACTACGAAGGCATCCAAGCAGATTGTTGAAAGAAGGGTAAAAATTCTTTGGAGTACTCTGACAGAAAAAGAGAAATATGTATGAATAGAGTTGTCCAAACATTTTTGTGGAAGAAAATTGCAGGGTGAGTATTTTAGTAAAGAGGATATTTTAATCCTTTTTTTCTTTCCTTTTAAAAAATTCTATTTACCATTAATCACAGACAAACATTTGGTGTAAAGTATTGCCTTGTTAATGATTCAGTGCCTTGATTCTTCCAGTGATGGGAAGTGCTGAAATTCAGTGTTTACGGTCTGGATAACAAGCTGCCAAACAGTAACTAGGAAAACTAACCTTTCTAGGGAGGAATAGAAAAGAGAAAGGGAAGGGGAGAGGGAAAAGGAAGAGAAAGGAACAGATCATTATACAGCACAAAAATAGATCACAAACTCAATTCTTTTTTAGTTCTTTGCAGCTTCCTTTTCAAATGAAAGACGTGACTTTTAAAAAGCCTGAAGCAGCACAGCTTTGCACTTCTCATAAAGACTTCTAAAAGACATTAACTTCTATGTAGCCCACAGCCTTTTCCTGTGGGGGGACATGAAATGGCTGTTCTGTCCGTGAACACCACTCTCACAGCCAAAAATCTCCCCCTCTACCCAGGCACAGCTAGATGTTTGCCCAGGAGCAGTGCCCAAGGCCTCCTCTTACCAGTGCCACTGGTGAGGCATCGACAACAAACAGCTGCTACCACCACACCAGTGAAGTCCTCAGCTCTCCAGTCTGGGAAGCAGGCCTGTAAGAGTAGAAATTGCATCATCCAACCGTCCAGTATATGGCTCCCCATACTCAGGAAAAAAATCATCACAATAGCAGTTCAGAAGCAGAGATGGGTAGCCAAAAGTTTCTTTCTCCATACCTACTTCATGGATTTATATCATTGTATGAATTCCTCCTCTCATGGACCAAAGACAAGCTATGCAGCAGCACTCAAAGTGCCCACAGTGGCCTGCAGGTATTTATTATTTACTGCAGTCTCAGGAGGTCCACACTAAAAGCAGCCCGGGGAAGCAGGCTATGTTTTATCCACCACCTGACCCACTTTCCAGCAGCTCTGTCAAGCACTTCTCTCACCAGCGACAGGGCTGACTAATGTTCGGTGAAGCAGGTGATGAGTTACGTGGAACTAGCTTCTAGAGGAAATTAATTTCCACAGAGAGGCTCTGGCTACTTGAACTTTGTTTCAAAAAGGCTGGGCTTTATTGCAGTCTAAGTTAATGAAGAAAGGTAGCTGTCAGGCTGCTGCACTGTGGGTGTTATCTCCCAGCCACCTTTCTTACAGCAGCAGAAGCAGTGGAATGTGAAAAACCACCAAAATGAGCTTCCATTTGCACTCATTTTAATGTTTCTCTACCTACTGCCACATCTACTGCTCTACTATTACCATGGGAAATAATCAAACCTACTTTTAATACAATGCTGTGCATATGGCATCTCTGCCAAGACCATTCTCGAGCAGAGGAACAGATTGCAAAAAGTACCACATGCTCAGCCTTCTGCCTGGGAACTTAGGTAGGAGATAACATCTATATAACACTCAGCACTCCTTAGGAGCACCCAATCTCAAAAAACCTTCTTTTTTCCTGCTTTTATTCTGCCAGACCTAGTACAGTGAATCTCCCTCCAGGGTTTCCATCTCTCTGCGGCATGCTTAACCTAGTCTTTGCATGCTGGAAGATTTTGGAGGCCCTCAGTTGAGACCTTAGTCCAGAGAGCAGGATAAAGATAGTATTAAGTGCATCAATCTGAAGAATATGTTCTCCATATTACATCCATACTACAAAATGTATCCTAAAATTTAGGATAAATTGCTTTGTGTGTACCTGTGTACCTCAAGCCCTGCATTCACACCCAGGTAGGTTACTGCTTCTAATAGCACCTCAAGCCTCTCAGTTACAACATCTATTGGCTCTCAACATGTTCAAAAGTATGACTTTCTACATTTCACTCATGTGGGATAATGTGGGAAAAATGCAAGAAGAATCTTTTACTCTGGAGTGGCTGCTATTCCACACTGTTAATTTTGGTACAGAAAATCAGGCACACACAGCTCTGCTCGGGATCCTTTGCATGCACATTGCTGGAAAACACACTTTGGTGTGATCAGATCCTTCGCAGTAGTTCTTCACAAAATGAGTTAAAAAACAGCACATGAGTTAAAGCAGACTTTGCAAGATGGAATTTTCTTGTGTTATTTTACCTTGCTGTTTCAAAGAAAAAATGACAAAAAACACAAAGAACTTGAAGGTGCTTTAGTTTACATTAGTTTACATTTAATTTACATCTCTTTGAGGCCCCATGTGTTTGCAAAGAACCAGGTAAAAGCATGTACGAACTGTAAAAATAATTTTAAAAAGCTATCCTCAAAAGTACCAGAAACTGAGACATGTTTAGGCATATGCCTAGTGAGAGGCCAGAACAAAAGGACAAAAATCTCCCACCTACCTTTTAGCTGGTCTAGGAAATGTAGATACAAGACTAACAAGTTCTCAGTCTTTATCTATCTTTACCTTTCCCTTTCATACACTATTTTACGTGTTTGTCTAGATACCACGAAGAATGTCCCACACACTTCATTACCTGAAAAGCTTCTCAGTAGTGCAATGGCAGGGGTTTCTACAGGAAAACCCGAATGTGCAGCTGTTTTTCTTAACACTTCAAGATCCTCTTATCAGTATTAAACTCAGCCATGGTTCACTGAAGTGCACCAGTACTCCCCAGCTATTAGCATTCAAAATTAATGACTCCCTTTCTCATCAGACTGCTGTAGAAATAAAACAGGTTTTTAACAATTATGAATTCTAAGAATATTTATTTGTCATCAGATTTTTGATGTTGATGATTTTTGCTTCTCAAACTCTTCTATGTGATCACCAACATCATAATCTTATTTTTTAAAAACAGAAACATGAAGATCATGTGAAATAACATGACTCCAGAAGTCCATGCTATATATCAAAATGATTTTTTTATTTGTTAGCTTCACAAACTTTGTATGCCATCTAGAGCAAAGAGTCCAGACTAGGCAAAGGTAGTGCTTGTTCTTTGGAGGGACAAGAGGCAGCAGTGGGGTGAGAGATCCCCCTGCCCTCAGGAGCAAGGAAAACAGCAGGTAAGAGCAGAACTGTGACTTTGCATGAGCATCCCATGAAGGTCCAGGGGATGAGCTGCACTTTTTGCAGCAATGGCATGAGGTGAATTAACAATACACATGGTTCCTAAATTTCAATTGCAATGAAACTAGAAGCCAGAAGCCTCTAAGTGAGGGACAAAATGTTGGTTGTCTTCTTTGAGTCTAAGAAGTGGAAATGTACACACAGACCTAAGTCTTGATGTCTCACAAAACACAGCAGATGCACATTTAGTAAAACTCTACTACACAAAACTAACTTCAGACCTGGGGAAACCTCAGGGTAGTATTCTTCCAAGAATATATTTATGCCAAATCATTTATTCCTGCTCTAAACCACTTTAGCTGCTAGAAATCCAAAGGGCAGGGGACAGCAGAACTTGTTTTATAAAACAAAGACAAGTTTTCCTTTTCACTTCTAACTAGAAACGTTTGACCAGTGTTGCTCAAAATAGGCTGTATTTACTTCCAAGAAAAAGATCAAGTTAGATTTTCACTGGCAGCATAAATGGTCTCAGAAAAATATGTGAGTGACAAAAACAAAGTAAAAACCTGAAAAGACAGGGAACTAGAATCAAAATGTTTATGTCACTTCAGCCATCAAGTTTTTGCCTTCTTTCTGCGGGTGCATCTCAATTTTCTCAGCATTTCACTGCAGTTGCCATGAAGGTGGGATCTGTTCTGTGGGAGAATGGTGTCATGGCAAAAATGTTCCCAAGAATTTTACATCTGATGGGACAAGAGGTGCTATTCTTCAGGTGTAATGGGCACCAGGCTGTAGTCCTGCTGCCTGCCTTGTTGATCTACAGAACAGTGATGGCAAGACAGCTCTGAAAGAACAATGCGATTCCAGCTGGGTGCTGTAACCAGGTGGGATGCTATGACAAAACAGCAGCCCTGAGTAGAGGAGGGAATGAAAACTGTGCTGTTTCCCTGGGTAAATCAGGGGGCTTTTTGTGTCAGAAGGAGGTGGAAGCCCACTGCATGCAGGCATGTGCATAGCCATCAGAAATGAACCCCCTGTCACAAGGAAACAAAGCAGAAGTTCTCGTGTGTCTGTGTGCTTATTTCCATAATCTTACCCACATTCCTGTGCTGTGCATCAACTCTCGTCTGCACAGTGGGGGCAGGTCACACAAATAAAATCCATGACATTTTGCAGCTCCTTTTAAAAGTCTGCATCCACGCAGGGATCGTGACAGCTGCTGGACCAACAACCCTGAAGCAGCACGTTGCTGCAGGTTGGAGCAGCTGTGGCACAGTGGGCAGTGCTGTGTGTCCCCTCTGTGCCAGCCCAATGCAAAGGGACCACAGCAGGAGGGAGTCAGAGCCAGTGCTTTAGTTTCTTTGCTGAAAGATGACAAGTTTACAGTCATCAATTAATTTTATTCAGGGTCTCCCACCTGGGGAAGGGCAGGAGTCACCACCTCATATCACCAGCTGGTGAGCAGGCGCTGCAAATTTGTACCAACAGTCACGAAGTGCAAAGGCAAATTCTGCTCTCCGCTGCATGAGTAGAGGACAGCTCTGATCTGCAAAGCAGCCTCTGCCTGTCCCTCCAATTCAAGTGGTTCAGAGCCTTTTTTCCAAGGAGACAAATGTTTCATTTGCATTTCCCTTTCCCACATCGGGTACTAGGAACAAACTGCTGACGGCAATCACACTGTACATCACAGAGCACTTCTGAAATCTCCTTTTGTGTGTTTCACAATAAAAATACTATAAAAATCCACAGTGGCACAGGTCATCCTCCAAGTCACAGTATTTGCTAAGTGAAGAGAAACAGGCAAGGCCTAATGTTGTGTCATCTGACTGCATGTTGGAAGCTTCCTCAGCACAGTAATTGGTAACAATCGAGTTCTTTTACTAAGTGTTGAAACTGCAGCTTAAGTGAAACACATCTGCTAGCAAAGATAGAAGCCATTTTATAAACACAGTATATATTACAGATCTAGAATATACCACCATTGTACCCCTGCCCTTGTTTGAAAGGCGGGTAAAGGCAAGGGTCAGACTTCCAGATCTAGCCATATAGTGAAATCTTCATTTATCCCGTACCAATCTCCTATTGCTTGATCGGCCTCCCTCAGCCAGGACCTTATCCTCAAACGCCTCCATGTCTGAAAGCCTGGATCCATCCCCAAACCTCTCTTCATCCAAGGGCCTGGAGGACCCCAGCCCTGCCACACCTTTCACCCAAGGTGCTGCCTGCCCCTCTGAAAGCATACAGGCATACAGTAGCCACACTTTTCTCTCCCTCACAGAAGACAGCTCCTGTGCTGGGCAGAAGAGTTACATTTCAATGATTTGAACTCCCAGGAAACCCAGAAGTAGCTTCTTGCCAACTTGGGGATTCGATGGCATTAACAAAAGGCACAAACTATCTCTTTTTTTAATAAATGCACAGATTTGAATCTTGACATCTTTCCATTTGCTTCCAACTCAAAAATCATCCCATTACTTTGAAAGCTAATGGAGAAACAGTGAAAGCGTGCAAATATCATACAACCCCTAATATCACCTGTGAGCAGCCAGTTGGAAAGGAATATGAGTAAGAGAGATCTTCTGGGCCTGGGAATCTGTATCCAAGCAAGCTGTTCCCAAAGGGCCCTTTGCATGCAAGTTTGAAAGGATGGGGCTGAAAAACAGCATAGGCAAAGGAATCTTTTTTACAGAATGGTCCTTCAGTTGTGGAGGACCAGGGATACACTTTCGTGACTTAATTTTCCTAAATACCATTTCATGGGAGGCCAAGAATCCCTCATTTTAAAAGGAGATTTCATAGACTATTGAGCTTAATATAATCTCCCACAAACGTTTATGGGGAGAGTTTTATTTAATACAGTCCGTTATCTGTATAAACATCACCATGGTTTTAGGCTAAGCAAACTCTGAGTTGATCTGGAAGTTGTGTGGAAGCTTTATTTGGTATACTAAAGTAGCATAGTTCAAAGTATGATTTTATTTGCAGTAGACTGCTGGGAATTAGAGATTAGTCATATGGGGATTTTAACAGTTGTGTAGTTATGAGAGGTAGACTCAATGGCTTTTGTCTTGTAAAATGTCACCAAACTGTCTTGTTACTTCAAATTACAAGATTAAGTAGTTAAATACTTAAATCCCCAAAGAAAGACTTGAATTTTTGGAATGCGGATGGCAGGAGAAAAGCATAGAAGGAGAAAAGTCAAAAGTAGCTGCAAACAAAATTCCACACCATTCACTGTTCTTATAAGGAACTAGAAAAATGGCACTGTAGCTTCCAAATGTGATTTGCTCTCATGACCCTGTGTCAGATTCATTCAGTTTACAAGTCAATTTCCTATTATTAATTGTCAGCCTTGAAAACTCCACTTGAGATCCACAAATCAAGTTGCGTCTCTTCATGACTCCTAAATCACCAGTAATGAAGATCCTGCCCTTTTTAATTTACCTGCCAGTGCTTTGGAGATCCAGGCTCAAATCCATCTTACTCCTGCAGTGCCTGCATGTGCTGGCTCTGGATCTTTTCTAAGGAAGCACTTTTGTTTCAACATGGAGGAGACCAAGACAGATATTTCCCAGATTGCCTCACTTTTTTTTCCTCTACTCTCTGCAAACAACTTCTGTGGGTTATATGCATATTTCTGGGATGCTCGGAATATTTGCAAAAGATAGGTCTTTAAATATTGGAAAATATAAACTAAGTGAAGGGTGAGATGTGAGTAGCTGTTGTGTTGCCCTGATGTATTTGTTGATGATCTCAGTAGAAGAACAGGTAGAGGAGGAAAACAAAAAAGGATGGGGACAACTTGACCACTGTAGCAGAGTTTCTGTATACCCTGCATTCACTAGGTTTTACTTCATGTGCACACAGGAACACAGGTTTTTGTGACATCAAACTTCTTGACATTTTGCCACCAGTATCAACAGGGAGCACTTGTCCTGTTAGAAGTCCATCCTTCTTCACTTTCTAGACTTGGTATTGATTTAATTTGCCCAATCATGCAGTTTATTTAAGCTTGTACTTTTAGGAAAGTGATAGTGCTTTAGATTAGGAAGTGTCACTTGCTAGATTCACATATGGCAATTGCATGGTGAGTTGAAAAAGAAGCAGTCAAGGGCTATGTGTGGGAGTTCCTGATTTGTGCTTTGGAATTACTGCCTCTCTGCCAGGTACAAAGGCACAGACAGAACAAACTCTTCTAGAAAAAATATCACTATTTTTGACTTATCTCACCTAACCAAGATCAGAGACCAATCATGATATATTATCCAACACTAGATCCAGCGTATTTAGACCTGTATTATTCTGCCTGCACACCAGTTTCTGGTAATCCTGCTGACCCAGAATGAATCTCCAGGTGGGCAGAGGTAATCTGAACCTGTAAACTTTGTATTTACTCCCCCAAACATCAAACCAACTCCAAAATCCATATAAGCTTAAATTTTTGTATCATATTGTTTTGGAGGATGGAAAAATGCCAATGATCCATAATTTCATTCCATTCATTCATCAAATTCTTGAGATGGTGGAGCCAAGAGGAAGAAAATCACCATGCAGACATTAAACAAATGCCATGGAAAGCTACAACCTGTAGCTATATAAGACTTCAGCAAATACTAAAGGAATTTTATTCTCTACTGAACCAAGAGTCTCCTTGCAAAATCACCTGCTCCTTAGTATGATGCTTGAAAGTGAACCTTATACAGGATATTTAAATAGTTGCTGAACTGAGGCCTCATATGTATTCTTACCATCTTGGCTGTACCTCATTTTTTCCCTGCCCTTATTTCCAATTTGCAGGACTCTAAAATAGCCACTGTACTTGATTAAGTAGAGCAACACTTGTGTAACTTCAATCTCAGGAATTCCCAAAGCACCTGACCTAAAGAATGCAAGGGAAGTGTGTCAGGGTAGGCATCAACCTCTGACACACCATGGCAGTTTTCATTTTCTCAGTCTTTTCAAACAGGTAGAGTTATGATGATACTCTTCTTTTGTCATAAAATACACCTCAGCTAGTAGTGGCTTGAGTCTTTCTCCCTTTTTCTTCGAAGAATTTACGCTGTGTAGAATGGTAGATTGTCGGTGATTGGGACACGGACTTTGCCGGGTCCGATGAGGACTGTCCAGCCCTCATGTCCTCTGTGGCTCACCTGCAGCTCTAGTCCCTGATGCAGGGCCCCATTCGTAGCAATTGGGAACGGACCCAGACCGGCAGGGAATCTGAATCGTTTATTCAAAGAAACGAGCTGGTTTTATACACTTCTTCAAGGCACAGTATTTCCTTACATGGCAACACTCACTACGTGACCTATCCCATGCTGCCACATCAGCAACACCCTTTCTGAATGTCCTTCTATGGGGGGATCACGCGCTGTTCACCCGTCTGTCAGCTCCCGGCAGCTCCTCTCCGTAGGGCTCTGCCGCGTGACACCTCCTCCCCCCAGGGTCCGGCGGAGACAAGCCTCTCTGTGCCTCCATGTGCTCCTTTGTGCTGCCATGGGCTTCTTTGTCCCACAGCCTCTAACTCAAACTCCATCCCATTTCTTCCCACAGTAGATTTGCAGTCACAGGTAGGGACATCTTAGTACCTATAATAACCTAGTGGGTTGTCCAGTGATGCCACAACCACTCCTAGAAGCACAAAAGATAATAATCTGTTATTCTTGCTCTGAGAGGAATAACCCACCTTTGCCTTCCTGATTTCTCTTAATCATTGATGAACTACCATCAAAGTAATCCATGTCCTTATTTTAACTCCTTTTAAATATTTGGATTTGCCCATACACTGTGGCAGTGAGTTCCACTACTTATAAGTCACTGAGAGGAGACTTCTTCCCTGAAGACCTCCAAACCTGTTCCCTCAGGGAATTTCACCACGTATTCTTACATTGTAGCAGCCCTTAGCAGTTCCTTACCCGCCTTCTCCACGCTGTTCACAGCAGACTTCCATGGCATCCCTCCATTGTCTCCCCACAGTTACTTCTTCCACAGACTGGAGAATGTGGCTTACTCTCATGCTATATAAGCCAAAACATCTATCGTCCTTGCCCTTTCCTGAGCATTTTCCAGTCCTACTGCATCCTATTTGAGATACTGTGATCAGAACTGCGTAGATTTATGTAGGGACATAATAATGTTAGCTCTCTATTCCTTTTCCGATCATGTCTAGCCTTCTATCATGAGGTCATGAGGGAACTGAAATGATACTTTTTATAATACAGAGTCAGTATCTTCTGTGCCCCAGCTGAAACAGCCTTTGGTTACAGGGGATCCAGGCTCAGATGAATGAGAAGATGCCTCCAATAAAAGCAAAAAAATAAAATTAAATAAAATGAGGTTGTCAGGTTAGAATTTATTTTAAAAGAGAAGATAGTAAGATAATAAAAAAGAAAAATGTATGCAAGCTTTCCTAGCACAGTGTTTTGGAGGGGTGAAAAAAAAATCATATTTTATTTTCAAGCCATGGTTTGAAAAAGAGTCACTGAGGAAACCATACCAGAAATTTAGGATATGTCTATGCTGCACAATGCTAATTTACCTAGCTGAGCTCTGTGCTAATGCAGCTATATTGCTTACCGTACTCACAGCTAACTAGTTTAGAGGTCTCTCTGAAATCTCTTCACCAAATTGGACTGTGCAATGGAGATATACTTTTTTTAGTCTTCAGCACTGCAGGACACCTTGAAAAGCCAGGTGTCACACTACTGTCTCCTTTACACAAGTAGAAAAGTGTTTGTGCTACCCTTGCAGACTTAGCATATTAAACACACCTTGCAAAAAGACCCCAGCCAGGACAACTCACGTAGCTTAAATCTGCCTAGATGAATATGCCTACAAATTTCAACAGAAATGCTCCCAGGCACAAAGTTAAATCCAGGTGTGTGGGTTTTCTGCAGCAGTAGGGCCTTAGACCTGTAACCCCCACCCCTACTCAATGAAAATCAGCTCTTCAGCAGAGCCTGTAGAAGCCACTGTGCTATTGAGGTGACAGTGCCACACACAAATGGGTGTTGTACCTTGGATACAGCACCTACCACACACTTGAATGCACCTTACTCTACACAGGCTCAAAACAGAACAGCTGGACTGTGTCTTGCCCAGTCAAAAATGCCCCTGGAACAGGGAGACTTACTACTTTAACTCTGATCTAGAGTTAAAGCTCTTTCTGCCCATAACAACACAGCAACACAAAGCTGTGCAGAGGTTGGTACTCACTGAGGGCCAAGGTCTTTCTCCAGAGAGGAGTCCCATGCTGTTACAGCCTCATTGCTGCATTTACCTACAGCCCTTAGCCACACATCAGCCCCACTGCCTTGTGTACAGATGTCTGGTGTGCCCCCACATCCACAGGGAACAAAAAACCCTCAGGCTGCCAAGCCCCCTCTGAGAACATGCAGCAACACTCAGCACTAAGTGGTGCTTGGAGTGGTACTTGGGACAGACCCAAACATTTCCAAGTCTCTCTTCACTGATACAGGCACCAAAGAATCACAACTCCTGGACACCAGAGTAGTTATCTCCTAAGGCTGGTCTGGGAGAAATGCAGTACTAAATCAGCAGCTACCCATGGAACACGCAACTGACACGATGGCTGATGTATTTTTGGCCTGATTCCTGTCTGCTGGCTCCCTTTAGTAAATTTTCTCCTTAGCTAATTTTAACCAAATATGAAAGAAGGGCTGGAGTATCACAGATAATTATATTTTTATAAGTTTCAGGGACCTGACAGCTGGAGAGAGAATAAAGACCAAAATTAGTGCCTTCTATTAAGGGAAAGCAGGCAAAATTCAGCCACTATATATTCTAGCAAGCCTGAGACAGCCAACAAACCCGTACACGTTTGGTGGCAGAGTGGCATTGCTGGCATTTGCTCTTGCCAGAGCTGGTAGTTTTGCAGTAGTGTATGGTTCAGGACACAAACTCTTAAGTGTCCATGTTTAATTATTTCTGATATTGTCATAACAGTTTCTATAATTTTGTTGAGGTATTTGTAATAGCAGAGCATCAACTGAAATTAGGATGATTTGTGAAAGAGCAGTCAAAAATATCTATTTTATTGTAGGAAAAAACCACAATTACAACACCTCAGAAATTACTTTTATTCCTCTTGAACAGTCTGTTTTTCAACTTTAATCTTGCAGTTACTTCAAAGTAAGATTGGACAGTGAAATTTGTATTTATTAGAAAAGGAATTCAAAGCATCTCAGGTCAAACTTCTGTTATGTGTCAAATTAAGGGAAATTGTGTTTTGCCTCTAAATTAAAAAGAAACACTCTTCTTGAGGAGTAAAAATGTCATTGTTCAAGGAAGAGTAATAAAGTATGAATGCCTTTCCTTCAGCTGACTTTGTAAATGAGCAAGAATACAGAGGTCAATAATTTGTCATTACCCAAGCTTCATAAATCCTCAATGGTTGGATTTTACCACACAGTTTAAGTTACAAGACCTTAGAAGAGGCCAAGAAAGATTCATTTGGAGTATTTATAGGCAAAGACGAGGTCTGCAAACTTTTTCAATTGTTACTTGCAGCGTCACCACGGAAAAAGCTGCTCGTCATGGACACTGCTGGTTCTGAAACACAGCTCTCTGCACGTGACACCATTAATAGAGACCTACGGTCCCTCAGTAGAATTAGAGGGTTTACCTGTTCATTATCAAGCACAGCTTTGCTAGCAGATCAGTTGCAAAAGACAACCTAATTTTCTATTGCTTTTTTGGTTAAAAGTAGGGCCAGCACAGATACAAATAGCAAATATCCCTGAAACTTGAAGCACAACACAGAAAGGGAAAAGCAGGAAAGTTGATTAGAACAGGAGGTAAAATATGACCGCATATGCTCTAAGTTGCAAGAACCTTACAGGGAGGTACCCAAGGACTGCAGATGGGCTCCTCTCACAAGGATTCAGTCCCTACACTGAACAACATGCTGAGCTGTAAAGGATATACAGCAGCACAATTTGAAAGAGGGAAAGCAGAAAGAAAAAAAAATTCAACATAACATGTAGTATACACTACAAAATTAAAAGACTGTTGAAAAGCACTTTGTGCCTTGTGGAAAACAACTCTCAGCTTATCCGAATTGTCCTGTGACTGAAGTGTGAAGGAAATGTGTGTATTTGGGTACAGCATCCTGAAAAAAATCTGGAAGTCTAGATTTAATTAACTATCAGGGAAATTTGGGCTTCTGGGTACCCTAACCTCCTTGAGTTTGAAGCTTGTGTCACTTGCACACTTCAGATGATTTTTACTCCTTCACTCCCTTTGAGTGAAGTAAGCTCAGCATGTCAGGCACTGTCTTACATGTTTCTCTCTGTAAAGATCCCAAAATACAAGCCATAGCTTGCCATCCTACTCTAGAAGGACAGAGAGAGAGGCTTCTATGGCAATACACAAATGTGAGAAAGCCACCATGACTGAGCTCTGAGCCAGACCAGAGGGGGACAAGGGACCGTAGGAAAGCTGTTAATTAAGCACTGCTTCTGCTATTAATAGGCTGATGGAGGACATCATTATCAAAAGGAAACATGCAGCACTTCAAACAAGCTGTTTCTTGTCCTTGTTTCGTTAACAAAGAAGCCATTTGAGTATGCCAGGTTAAGATTACTATTACACAGTGCCATGAGAAGTCCTTGAAAGCAACCTATGAACCTAACAACAGACAGCATGTAATAGCATTCAGAGCACAGCTTATACTGCTCCCATGCCTTTGTGCAGCTCTTGGTGACCTTGGATATTCTGAGCAGGGACAGAGGAAGACTGTATTAAGAAGGAATTATTAAATATTGATTTTTTTTTTCTTCCTGGCATTGGGTATCAAGATAAATGCCAGAAATTCATCTGCCCTGTTGAAACTGACCCAGAAAAGGTGCTTCATCAAGTTCAAGTCCATGGAAAAGGAAACAGGGACAATGAAGCAAGAAACTT
This sequence comes from Eulacestoma nigropectus, assembly GCA_013397775.1. Lineage (NCBI taxonomy): Eukaryota > Metazoa > Chordata > Aves > Passeriformes > Eulacestoma > Eulacestoma nigropectus. The sequence goes on from VZTE01004781.1 coordinate 2,036,600, forward strand.
TTCCATTTTACCCATCATAGTTCACTCATGAAAACTCATGAAAGTGGCCTGAATACTGAGACCACAACATTTGGCAGAAGGGACTTTGCAAGTGCTCAGGAACTTCGCTGATCCTACACCTCGTGGTTGTCTTTCTTCCCCCAGAGTTCTGGCCATAATCTCTCCACCAGGAACTCCTAGGTCTTAGTAACCTGTGCCATCTTTCTGCTCAGCTGGCATACACTGCCATTTACCCAGGTTGCAGCAGCTTCTGCAAAGAAGACTCAAAATTAACATATCTTTGCATCAGATCTCAATCACAAATCCTGAACTGTCTTCACTAACAGCTAATAAAGGAGTACCCTTCAGCAATTGTTTTCCTCCCAGATTAACAAAAACCTCATGTTTCTTCCAGAGTTCAGCACTGGATTTTAAGGCCAGTGAGACTTTGTCCAGAACTGGATGAGCTCCAGGGCTGAAGGCAAGGAGGGTGCCAGCACTGGTGATGGCATTGAAGCTCAGCTGCAGCTCGAACTACGATTCAGTCTTTCTGGCACCTCCAGTGCTACCAGATCCACTTTACTAAAGGAAGGCTGGAGGACATTTTAATGACTTATTCAGGCCATAGTCAGGTTGTTCTCTGCTGACAATGCAACATACTCCTTTGAACTAAGGCTTCAGCTTAACGATGTTTTTCCAGAAAATTTGGAACAACTGACCTCTTTGGAAGAGTCATAGCCCAAGGGGGTTGTGAAGTTTTTGTCCTTGAGGATTTAAGGACCTGACTGAGTAAATTCCTGAGTAACCTGGTCTAACCTCACTGCCTATCCTACTTTCAGCAAGAGGTGGGACTACAGATTTCCCAAGATCAATTCCAACCTGAATTGTCCTATAATCCTGGAAAAACATAGAAAACTTGTGGATAAAGAGTCTTCTGCAGTTTTTTCCCTCACATAGAGTAAGAGGTGACATTTTTTTCAAAACTTAACTTAAAGAAAAAATTCCTGTTTGCCTTGTGTCTTACTCAGCATTGCTGGTATGGACTAAACAGCATTTGGCTGATCCAAAGCATTGATTCTTATTTCAACCTCTTGAAACCTAAGCCAATTTCTCTGTTTCATTTTGATACAGTGCTTATTTTCAGTCTGTTTAGGCATGGTGACCTGAAACTTTAGGGGGGGTTAAAAGAGGAGAGAACTCATCAATGACATCAATTGATGAAAAGAGAAGAACCCTCTCTGACAAATTCCCCTTAGCAACTCTTGCCAGAGGAAGAAGCTTTCCATGGGAATCTCTTGAGAAGCACAGGGAGATACCTGGAAAGCACTGGGTTGAAGTAAGCCTAATTTTTTGGTGTGTTTTCATGTACATTTCAGTTTCTTCATTAAAGCAGATGTTTTCAGCTGCAGATGAGTCTAAAAGCCATTTTCAAATACAGGAAGATAAAGGCAAAACCGAAGTTCATTGTGCGTGGGGTGAGGGGTGGCAGCCTGCAAATTTGTGGAAAATTGATCAGAGTATGGAGAGTGTTGAGGGAGTTTTATTTCTGAAAGAGGTACAAAGGTACAAAGGCTTGGGAGTCTGTCTGGTGCATTACAGAGGCAATATGGATTGTGTATGACACTTGCTCAAACTCTTGCTCAAAATCATGGAACCACAGAATAACAAGCACAAAAGAACCTCTGGAGGTCATCTAGTCCCGGTCCCAAAGATGAGATATCACAGTGGTTTTGAACAACTTCTTCCAGTGTTTGGCCACCTTGCCTGTGGAAATTTTCTTCCTTACATCCAGCTGTAATTTCTCACGCTGCAACTTGTGCCTGTTACCTTTTGTCCTTCCTCTGCTACACTGAAATCTAAACCACATTTGATGGTTCTCACAGTCCAAGCTTCCTTAAGAGATGGACAAGCAAAGACATCAGCTGGCAGAACATACAGTAACCATGTCTGGTGACAAAAGTGACTAATGGGTGACACAGAGAGGTGCAGCATCTACTTTTTAAGTAAAAAAGTGAAATCTGCTATATTTACTCTTTCATGCAAAGTCTGGACTTACTTAACTCATGGCTGAAGTACTGTAAAATCATAGTGTGAAATACTGGGAAATGTCAGCTATGCTGCTGAGAAAACCCACCCCGAACCAAAATTTAGATGCTGCCTTAAATAGCAGTTTCCATTGTGATTGCCCTCTCTTCACCAAGTTGCTCTAGAATGGCAATCATTCTTCTTTGTTTTCCTAGATCCTAATATAAGTTCATTAATTTGCTCTCCACTTTGAAAACTAACCAAGTGTTACTAAAAATGACCATTCAGGTACAATTTCTGTCACTTGCATTTGTAGCAAGTCATGTTTTGCCCTATGACTAGTCTTGTTTATATCTGGGTTGACAGAAGTGGCAAATTCTGGTCCACAATATCTGTGTGCATCAAAAATAGAGAATGGAAGAGAGACCGTGAGAAGAGATTAGAGTACCATGTATGCTCAGTAACCACCTACATATGCCTGCACCCCCACATAAAAGAAGTCTCACTCTACAAAAAGTTATTAATTGTATTTTAAAGATCGACAGGTTAATTGAGCTGTTTTGGAAAAACTGACTAGAGAATCAATTTCATTCTGTCATTACATTTTGTCAAATTAAAAATCCAAGTATATTTTTTAAAAATCTACTAGGAAGCCCAATAAAGACTATGGTGGAGTCTAGGACACCCTCACATTCTTTTCCACACTGCCTGCTTTCATTGCGTATCATGAATATTGGCATCAAGTTCCCATACATCTAACTTCCAGACATTATCCTCCTTTTACAAGCTGGCTTTCACTGAGCACTTTGTATTGTAGGGTATGAGCCGGAAAAAATATGAAGATACAAGTCAAGCTTAAAGACAATGAAACACAAACAAAAACCTTCCAAAACATACTCATAAAAAGTAGAGATGAAGAACAGAGCGGTTTAAAGGAGTCAAAAAGATTTATTTTCCCAGACATATTAGTGAAGCGTCTGTCAGAATGGTGATTAAAGTTTGTGGTCACAAAAAGTACATCCCACCTAACCATATTTTTTCAGCAAATGTCTTCACTGGGTTTGGGCTCTTTTGAGGCGAAGCTAGCCCCAGGAACCAAAGGACAGCCGTGACATTGTACCTAGGAGAACCAGACCTCTGTGGGGGTTCTTCCAGGAACTAAGTCAAAACTTGCAATAATAGAAAGCATTCCGTACATCTGTACATACACAAGAAGATATGAATAGCACAGTGGTGGGCTGCATGCTGTACAGACTTCCAGTCTCTATAGACTTCACAAAATCTTAAAACGAAAACAACAACAACAAAAAAACCCTAAAGCAAAAACCCTATAGATCATTAAAATTAAAGCTAGTTTCAGGTAGTTTGGTGCTGTTTGGGCTAGTTTATAAAACAAGAGTACATAGCAGACCTCTTTGAATAGCAGAGTCTAGATGGTGGCACCAGCACAAAAGTCGCTCAGTGTCAAAAACTTCGCACCTCTGTTCTGCACAGTGTATGGCAAGAGCTTCTCACAAAGCAGAGCATTTAGGTTTTCTGGCTGCTGCAGTGCAGCATCAGATAGCCTGTTGCATACGCACATGCTGCACCAGGCAAACTGCACTATTGACATATTAAGATAGGCAAGCTGAGACAAAAGAGTGAAAAGATGAGGAGTCTATCTCATTTTTCACTCAGAGGAGTTGTGGAGCCTGGTTCCAAACTACCAACTTTTCTCCTCTGCATATGTCAAGATGACCCCCTACTTCCCACACAGCTACCAAATTTTGTCTATTCACAACTTCTCTCCTTCACTCTAGCTCAGAAGCAGCAGAAAACCATCCAGCATTAAATGAAGAGCAGGCACATTTCATAGCCTATCCCTGGGGTCTGGGCACCAGAGAGAGGTTTCTGGGTGTACCAGGATGGAGAGAGCTTTCAGGTACACACGGCCTCCTTTCCCTCTGCTGTATCTGACACAGTCACAGAAACCTGTGTTCCTTCAGGCTCCCAGAGTTGCCACCAACAGCACCAAAGGAGAGGGCTGAAGAAGCATGGATGGTTACAGGTCCTTGTTTGTTGGCTTATTTCTCACTAGTGAAACACAGTGCTCCACAGCCCTAGTTATCAGTGTGAGATTTCAATCACTCTGAAAGCCACACAGTCCAGAAAATCCAGGAGTGCAATACTGTTTTCCACTGGTGTAAATACCACTGTTACAGAGGACAGCTTCCCACTGGCTTTTCCTCAGTCAGCAGGTGAGGAGGGAGGCCCTGCCACCAGCACACCTGCATCATGCATCTGGGACAGTCTGCTGCCACTCCACTATCAACACAGTAACATCCTCCCTCTCAGCTGCAGGGTAAACTACCTTTATAGACCCTGCTGTCAACCTTGGTACGCTATCCCAGCCTCTGATTTTTTCAGTTGGTTCAGCAATAAAACACCTAATGATGCTGGTGCCTGAATCATCATTGGACTCTGAGACAAATAGCTTGGGTCTCCCTCTGCAGAACGATTGCTCCAGGCTCTTTGCAGTCTCAAGCAGGCATTAACACGGGCATACGTCCCCTGCACACTGTGCCCTGCTTCCATTAGAATGTTTTGCAGCAAGATAAATTGGTCTCACCACCTCCTCTGCTGCAAGTGCTTATTCTAAAGAGAGAGTCTGATTCCAGCAGAGCCTCCCTCCTGGAGGTGTGGCACTGCGGGAAGGAAAGGAAGACTGGGAATTGAACTTACAGTGAATGGGAATAGATGGGTGCTCTTGCTATTTCATCAAAAGAGCCCCTTCCCCAAGCAACACTGTTTCCACGGATATTTAAGTAGAATCAAGGTGAGATAAAGAGTATTGTATTAATACACATATGCATTCCTCCCTCTTCCAACGTCAGCAGTTAGCATGCCTGATGAGAGATGCTGCAAAGAAGCGATTTCAGGTGGAGTGCATCACATCCTGACTCACTGCCATGAAGCTCTACATTTCAACAGAATTCCTGGTGAACAATGATGAAATATTCATCAGTTCATATTTGTAAATGGCCCAGCAACATACTGAGTAAATGACCTCCAACAAACTGCCTCGCATTAAAATGGATCAGCAACCAGCTGAAATGAGGGAACTACAAACTACGCATGTGTTTTGTCAGCACAAACAAGCAGCAAACACAAACAGAAAGAAATCTAGTCGGACTCATCATCCTGACAGCGAGAAACAAATGAGAAGCCAGCCTGTTCACTTCACCAGGACCAACTGGTGGTGCTGCCTGTGGCAGGAGTGAGTAGGGCAACCTGGGCTAAGTATTATTTCCCACCCTCTGTCACAAGCAGAAAGTGAACCAAGCAAGGCAGGAGGTTGAGCTGCTTGTTCTCCCCACATGCTGGCCCTGATTGTTCATCACCTCAAGCACTGCTAGTCCTTAACTGCAGGTCTTGGTCCCTAAAATGGAAAACACAACCCTACACCCTCCAGAGGAACTGGGGAGCCTGGCCCCCCAACAGATACGTGATGCTGGGCAGGAGCATCCCCATAGTTAGCATTTCTTGCCTTGCCTGCATGCTTTCCTGGGAGCCCCTGTAGAGCGTGAGCCAGGTTTGCAAGAGGGGCAGGCTGTGGGAATGGGGGTGCCACCTAGCACTGCTCTTTGTCTGGGGTGCTGCTAGCCAGTGCTGATTTAAGGAGCAGAAGGGTGGATTTTCTGTCCTGCTTTCAGCACTCATCATTATTCAGGATGCGTGTTTTCCAGGGAGGTTGCCAGAGCTGCACTGCACCGCTTGTGATGGTTAATCCTTGTACGGGAAAGCTCCACAATGGAAACTGTGAGGAGAATGCAAAATAAATTAGGAAAACCTAGCAAGCCATCGTCAACCTCCGCAAAATGCAGAAACACCCAGGCTTGGCCTCCCCCAGACCTTTTCCAAGGTACTTTCTTGAAACTGAGCTTGAAAATCCATCTGTTGTTGCCTCAGGGCCTCACAGAGAGGTGAGCTCCCACCGCCAGAGCCAGGTGGGCGATGCAGCCCTTTTTTTTTCATTTATTTATTAATTAAACGCCCTGTGATAAGGCAGATCTACATGCAGGTCCACACACAGCTCTGCAGGCTCGGAGGGGCCTCGGCGGCCGGGAACTTGAACAAACAGCACCATCAGGTGGCTCTCCGGGAAATAGATGTTAGGAAGCACTCAGGACGTCTCCAGGCGGACCTAGCCATCCCTCTGCTCTCCTCTTCCAACCCTCCCAGCAGGGAGGGCCCACAGCCCCTCCTGGCAAAATCCAAGTCCAAAATTGTTAGAGAAAGCTTCAATGACAGCAAGACACATCCAGAAAAAGTGTTAAGGGAAAATTTTCGATCTGCTTCCTTCCCCCCTGGCATGCAAGTCTTTTACATCCTGTCCTTTCCATTGCTGACAGCTGTGTGTATCCCAGCTCTTAACTACATGGTTTAATTGACTCCTTAACAGGCCACCAGGCAACCAGAGCACCCGTCTGAGCAGAGTACAAGGCTTAATTCCCTCCCTTAGCCTCTTCAATTTTTGAGGACACTGGCAAATCGATGTTTTCACCTTGAAAACGATTCCCAGAGTACAAACCCCCTTTGGGGCACTGCTGGCATCCACCTCCCCCACCTGCATAGGGAAGGAGGAGGATGCCTCGTTCAGCCTCAGGCAGGTGCCCTTTCACCAAAGACTGCCTTTGAAATAACTTGGTTCCTTCAGCCTATTTGCTGCCTTCTCCTACTGCTCACATATTTGGTCAGTGCAAAGTGGGAGCAGAAGCCTTTCCCAATAACCAACCAGAGCAGCTTCAATCCCCTGGGAGTCACAGAGCAGATATAACCCCAATACACATAAAGACAACAGATGAGAATTCAGCTTCTAGAATCCAGACCTCAGCCACTTCACAAACTGCTCTCAGGTTCCTGCTTGTCACCTTTACCTATCCCCCTAAAGACAGGAGAGCACTGGATAAGACAAGCTGAAGGATAGCAAAACGCTGTTGCACCGTGGGTGCTGCAGTGACTGAAGCCATACCCACACTATTTCCATGATTACCGGGGAAGGGACCCATGCCATCACTCTCAGTTGCCTTTCTCATACCTGGATTTTAAAAGATTTTTCTTCAGGTTGTTCTCCATTTCAGTGAATAATTAGATATTTCTAATTGTCTCCTAGCAGAACTAAGGCAATTTAAATATAAATGCATATAAAGAATATGTTTAGTTGTTTGTATACTTATTTGCTTATACATACATGTCTTCTATAAGTAAATATATGTATGCCTTACATTTATATAAGATACAGAAATCAATAGGCACATAAACACATACACAGTCACATTCACGAACCAAAAGGAAAATTATTCAAAAGTGTGGTTACTCAGTTCCTCTAGGAAACACCTCGGTTCACAGTTTCAGCCTTGAGTGCCCACAGTTAGACCGTAGAGCAACAACTCTGAAAATCAGGACCTTCCATTGTCATGTTTGTGCTTATGCATACAGAAGTATTGATTTACATATCTAATTTCAGGCCTCTAATTTTCAAAAATTTGCAGCCTGAAGAGACAAACCAGTGTTTCCAGTTATACTGCCCCCAGGGGCACTTCTGTACAAAGCACATCATCCAGTCACCTTGAAGGGATGTCAAAGCATTGCAAGTTGTTGACAGCCCATCTCAAAAATCTCTGCCTTCTGTAATAAAGAGACCTCCCAATTCCCAAATATGCTCAATGCAATAACATTTTTGAACATCCCATATATAGTTGATAATAGAGCACCTAACACAAAAGACAAAAAAAGAAGAGGAAATGAGATTATATTTCCCATCATGGCATCTGCATTAAACTCAATAGCTGCTTACTTCTACTATAATTGTGCCAAAGTCATTTTGAATTTCATTTTCTTTATGCACCTTGCTCTGAAGCTGAGATATTTTGGGAAAAACAATGCACAAGACAGTGCTTAAATGCAAGGCAACATCACACCAGTTGCTATTAATGATGTCAGAGGAGGTCAGGTGGGCACAGAAGTATGAATTGTCCCTACGTTTGTACACTTTTTGAGTGGCTAAATAGCACCCAGGAGAATTGAGGTCTTCCTAGGACAGTAGGAACGTAGAACATTAAGACGAAGGAATGTCTTTTTTCCTGCCACCTTAATTCTCTTTGCTTTCAAGCTCTTCCTCAGCCCTTGCCTTTTATTTTTCTGTAAAAGGAGAATGCAGTGCTAGGGGAAGTCAGCTTGCAGCAGCATTGGATCATGGGAGAGCCTGCACAAGCCACCTCCAGGCACTTCTATAAGTACCTATTTTCTACACTGGGCTGTCAGTTGTGCTGCTCTATTCTAAGTGTAGAGCCATGGAGCAAGATGCTTGGGGTGGATTTGTTGGCAGATCAGTAAGGAATCATAATATTCCTGCCAAATTCATTTTCTCATGTGACCTGAGCTTGACTTGGAACATGGATTTCCTACAGAGACAAGTTTGAGCAGTGCCAGGAATTTGAAAGCCAGGTGGTCTGCAAAGCTTCTCCCCAGGCTCTGAGATCCTATTTCCTCATGTCATTCTTTCCAGACAGCATGGAGTGCGGGCTGGGGTGCTCACAGCAAACTGAGTCCTCAAAACCAATGCAATTGCTCCTTCCCACCACCACAATCCTCTGGAAGAGACTGTGACAGAAGTGGGAGGAAGGATGAGCACGTTTTCTGCTAGGAAACAGATTCAGACAGGCTTTGACCAAGAATGCTAGTGAAACTTTTCTCTGCCAGAGGAAACTCTAAAAAAAAAAAGTCCCACTTTTTCATCTCGGCAGCATCCAAATCTGGCTTAGCTAGTCCAAACTGTCGTGTCCTTGCTAACTTAGAAAGCTTATATTTGCCTATTTGGGAGGGAAAGCAATCATGCAAAGGCAGATAGGCTTTTCTGAAGAAAGCTATCCATAGGTTCACTGATCTCTTGGGACAAGAAGGTCCATATATTAATTTTAGATCTCTGGCAATCTGCATACTAAAAATACCTCATGGCTCTGATCCATACTGACTTCTATTAAGGAAACAAAAGCTAGAATGAGCTGGAAGCTCTCCCAGATGATTCTCTCTCAATATCCATTGAGAAAAAGCAGCCTATCCTAATATATTACTTGCCCCATCCCTAAGAAACTCTCATTAAATAAAATAAGTTTGGCTCCCTGAAGAGGCACAATAGCAGTGTTAGCGTTGTAATGGGATATCAGACCAGGACCTGGACCAAATATCACAGAGTCACAGAATGGTTAAAGCTGGAAGGCACCACTGGAGGTCATCTAGTCCAACCTGCCTGGTCAAACACAACTCCCTACAGCACGTTTCTCAGGATTCTGTCCAAATGGCTTTTGAGTGTCTCCAGAGCAAGAGACTCCTCAACTTCTCTAGGCAATCTGTTCTAGTGCTCAGTCACTCAAAAAGTAAAGAAGTTCTTACTCATGTTCAGGTGACACTTCCTGTACATCAGTTTCTGCCCATTGCCTCTGTCCTACTGCTTGGCACCGCTGAGAGAAGCTGCTTTTCTCACTGTTCTGTCTCAGCAGGAACCAGGGGTAACGCACAGATTACAGCTGTCTACTTCTGGACTTCTTAATCTTCTTGTACAGCTAAGGAAGGATCCCTGACACAGAGCAGGGAGTAGCAGGCTCATCCTGAAATGGCTCCCGTCATTCTCTCTAGAAACATCACAGAAGTGGCAATGGTCCATCACATATATAATCCCATATCTATAATTGCTGCCTTGTTGGCAAATTCCCGTCACAGATTGCACTCAGTTCTATCCCACCCTCACATCAGATGCAATCCACACCAACCTGTGCCTGCTGGAGCGCCTGGCTGAGGTAGCAGGATGGAGAATAGCTCACTGCACTGGCACTCTCGGGAGACAGAGAAGAGAACTCAGACTTCAGCAAGTTTGAACCCTGCACCTCAGCTGAAGCCACCCCTGTATCACCTTTGTCTCCTGAGGGCCCAAGGAAGGGATGGATGTAGCATGTCCTTCTCCACTCTCTCCCGCTCCCCCACTCCTTTCTGTCTGCCTTAGATGCAGTCGCAGCAGCCAAGCTCTCCCTGCACAGTTACAAAAACGCTCAATGTGGAGGGAGTGATGTCTTCCATTGAAGCAGCATTTGAAACAGCACAAGTCACTGAGAAAGCAACCTCCCTGTGTTCTTGGTTTTGACACCATGCTGGTGGCTAGGGGACACTCAGAAACCCTGTGTTTCTACAGTCAGAGAACAGCAGGATAAACTCAGGAATAGCTTTGCTGAGGGCAACTGCAAACTCCCTTAGCACACTTCTGGAAGAATATAGCTGGAAGAATGTCAGCAGAAGCTATGAAATTCATTTGCATCAGACTCACAACTTTCTGGCAGTAGGCTGACCAGTCTGAAATTCCCTTCTTAAATCCATGAGAATCCAGTTTAAACTTAGTCTTTCTTCAGCTGTAGTTCCTCTGCCTCCTTTTTTAGCATGCATCCAAACAAATCCAACATCTCCATCCATCAGTCAGAAAGGAGAGGAGAAACACAGGTTAGGGAACACTCAGGTACCAAAAGGGAACAAATGGCACAGTAGGTCAATGAAATCCCAAATTATTGCCTAATTTAATACCTGCTTTCTTGCCTGGAAGGGCCGAGCTGCTTGTTCACAATGTCTGTCGCTAGTAAGAGACTTCCACTTTCAATTGCTCTCCTTTTTACAGTTCTCTCTCTGAACAGACATTTCTTTACATATCTGCCAGCACATGATTATGAGACCATTTTTAAAGATTTCACATCAGGCCTCTGTGGAAATCAATTAGATCATTTTAGGGAAGGAAGACTATAAGTGCCAGGTGATCCAGAAGCACAAGGGCAGCTATTTTGGACATTTATCCCTTCTTGCAGATGATTGTTCAATCCAAAACCCCGCTGAGTTGCCAAGTTCCCCAACATAATTCTTGTGCGACTAAAATTCCATACCACTGCACTGTGTGCATTTGGCTGTAGATACTCGATACCTATAGATATCACTTCCTGCCCTGTTGAGTCACCTGTAAACGGAATTTGTCTGTAGAGCCAGAAACTCTGTTCCCTAGATCAAACATTAACTAGTCCGTGGCTGAGTCTGCTCTGTCACAAGGTCCCAGAGCGTATTATGAAAGGAGTGCCTGGACACTGCTGAGCATTTCCCAGGCAGGAAACTGAGCTTATTCTACAGAGTCACTTCCCCATGAACCAAGAGGAAACTGCTTTAGCCAGGATGGAGAAACACTTCCACCAGAAATGGAGAAACATTTCCACCAGAGTTGCAAAAGCAGATAGATACCACATGGCTCAATTCAACTGTCCTGGTGTGCTGTTCCCTACTGCCTAACGTAAACTGATCTGCATTGATCCAAAATAACACTCTAGCACCTCAGTGTTGGCAAACAAATTCAGTCTATCCAGGAGGGCTACTGGGTTTTGACAGAGGCCATTGATCCACTGTGATCCTGATTCAACACCAATTTAAACAGATTGCCTGGCTGAAGACCTGCTCGCAAGCACAGTCATGAGGTAACACATGAGAGATTGACTTCTGACATAATGAGACCTGCCAAGTTCATGCTAAACCAAAGGCTGTTTCCATACCTAATTGAAGGTGCCTCACCAAAGCCATGCACTGAGAGGCAGTTCACAGAAGGGAGAATACAGCAGTGTGAAACACCTTTTCTCACTCCTTTGAAGTTGAGGTTTCAAAGCTTCTCCTATTCTGAGCTTCATCTGAACAGGAGGCCACCTCCAAGGCAGGTCAGAGCTCTTAGCCCAGGAGAAGTCACCATATTTTGAGCTCCAGCTCTCAAGAATTAAAGAAGTCCCTTAACCTATACAGGCTATTCTGGAAGTGGAGCCTTCTAATTGCAGTGATTGGTCCTGGTGCTGAGAAAATTCCTCTGCTGGTAAGGGACATTTCCACAATATTGCACCAGCGCTTTCATAAGAAGCTCTCAATTCAGTGAAGTGGTATTTTCTGAGCAGAACAGTATTCACTAGAAAATTCCCACCCACCTCAAAGCCTAAGTGCCGCAGCAATAATTCTGCACAGCTACTGAGACTGGTTGGTGGAATTGAGGAGAGGAGAGGCAGAACTAAATGAATACTTTTTTCTTTGCACCAAAGCTGCTTTTGCCTCTTTTATCCTGCCTCCAAGGCCAGAATTCCTTATCAGTCTTAGGCCACATACATTTGCATCATGAACATGCGATGTAAAACCCAAATAAATGTATGCATGTGTCATTGTCTGCTCTGTGTTACTAAGTCTGCTTTCCTCCTTCCCATTCCCTTATGCAAATGTACACACTGAGGACAAGTTGACAAACACGACAACACTAGTCCAAGAATAACATCCCAAACTCTCAGTCACTCTCACTTCTCAGGGACATATGTCACCTTAGGCGCGTCACAAGCATGGCTATCCTCTCGAGACAACACCAGAACAAACTCATCCGACATTTTCTCCTTGCATGCAAACAAATGGCAGAGGGATAGCATATAAAACTCACCTTCCTGCTCTAGAATCACAGAATGGCTTGGGAAGAGTTTAAAGGTCATCCAGTCCAACCACCTTGCGATAAGCAGGTACATCTTCAATAGGATCAGGTTGCTCAGAGCCAGATCTCACCTGGCCTTGAATGTTTCCAGGCTCTTTGGGCAACTTGTTCCAGTGTTTCACCAACTTCACCATAAAAAATTCTTCCTTATACTTAATCTAAGAGTACACTCTTATAGTTTCAAAGCAATACCCATCATCTTATTGCTATAGACATAATTAAAAACTCTGCCCCCATATTTCTTGTAAGCCCTCTTTAACTATTGAAAGGCTGCAATAAGATGTCCCTGGAACTTTTTCTTCTCCAGGCTGAACAATCCCAAATCTGTCAGCCTTTCCTCACAGGAGAGGTGTTCCATCCCTCTGATCAGTTCTGTGGCCCTTTTCTGAACATGAGGAACATAGTTGTTTCATGACAGCAGCCTAATTTCACCTGTTTTCCATGGCTGCCCACCAGTTTAGTCCAGGAAAGACTCGTTTTTAACAAGAGGGAAAGGCTTTACACTGCATACATCTATTACAGCTGCACAGCCTAAGGTGTGTATGTTGGTGCAAGTGCATACCCTCTCATTTGGCAGCACATGAGCCAGGAGACTTTAGTCTGTCACACAGGCTGTAGACTCCAGATGGAGTCCTGAAAAGTTGTAACAACACACAAACTTAGTTTTCTGAACATTTAATATAAATGATAAAAAGAAGAAAGTTCTTTCCTTTTCTCCATACTACTGACTACTCCCTTTTCCTTAAAGCTTTAATTTTAAAATGAGCAGTTAAAATTTAAAAAGTAGCTAACAGAATAGTCTGCTACTATATAAGGTGCCAAGTGAAATTAAAACCTGACCTGTATAAAACCACGTAGACTTATGCTATATATTTCAAACACCACCAGTGCTCCATGGAGAGAAGATAGTTCTGAGCAGCAGTTCAACCCCAGGCAGCCACTAAGGGCTTGTGCTGAGAGCATGCCAGGACTCAGCAAAGCTCAGCTTTACAACGGTTACAAAAAGCACGGAACACCAGCCCTGTCTGCAAGTCCTGCTTGCACCAAATTTTGTCACTTTGCAACAGAGTCAGCCCCTTGGTTGGTCTTAGAGCACTTGAAGAGACAAGGGGTAATTGGAGTAGCTGGGTTCTGACTGCAGGTGCTGGGTTGGCAGCTAACAGGGATGGTGGATCCCAGAAACTTTCATGCCCCATGGAAGGAAGTAGCCTTGGGGGCTTCAGGCTCCACTGGTCTCTGCTCCTGGCAGGGCTTACAAGGTGCACGAGCCCCGTCAGACACACTGCTGAGGGTATAGCACCTCAAACATCCCCAGCGCTGGAAATCTCAGAAAACAAAACTCACCTTCTCTCAGGTACAGCTGGAAAAGGGGTGAGGGGGTGGCACATTAGCTTGTATTGCATTTCTAGGCCCTGTTCTTTTTGAACTAAAATATTAAATACACTATTACAAGCACAATAGGAAAATTTTACTTTTATGGAGAGAAAAGGTATCACCTCTGGAAAGTCTTGTCTGTTTGCTGAGAAATTTTCACTCATTGTCTTTGACTAGAAGGAGATCCATGCTGAGAACTATGAGGCAGAAAGCTTTTGTTCAGAGTGAATTGCAAGAGAAAGGAAGATAAATCAGTGAAGCTTTTAATATGAAGTTTTCCCTCTGGCAACATTTCATTGTATGATACAGGCATGCAAAGATGCCAAAGGCAAGGAAAAAAGATTTTGGCTTGAGAGAAAGAACTTAACTTTGGTTAGGACTCCCCTGAGTCTGGACTTGCTCAACAGAGAAAAAAAAATTCCTTAAATAAAGCACACTCTTAAGAGGAAACTGCATTGCTGAGGTGAAGCATTATCTAGGTCTACATTTGAAAAAGTTTTGCAAACACAAGTACTTGGCTGGGAGGATAGGAAAAACAACATACCTATATCTTGGCAAAAGTCACAGTGTGGGTGCAGCTGTATGAGTGCAAGCAAGAGGCCCCTCTGGACCACCAAACCCCATGACTAGCTAAGCCTCTGCAGGGAAGCCAGAGAGTAACAAAACCATTCAAGGGCAAGGATGCTGTGTGAGCACAAACCAGCCATTTGGAGGTGGGGCAGGGTGATTTGCTGTATCAGCAATCTTGTTTCAGACAACCCAAGAAGTTACAGACATTGATGTAACATTATCTGCTTACCAGTGTGCCTTGTATCTCTTTACTCTTCCCAATTACACTACAGATAAAATAATCTTTTTCATAGGGAACAAGAGATTTTTTTCACTCTTTAATATGTCAAAAACATCTGAACAAGGTGAAGAGTGCTCTAGGTATATGAAGCCACTGCTCTTCTAGGTAAATAACTTTCTTTGCAGACATTTCTGAGCTGTTTATCTCCATGGTCAAAACCTTCAGTCAGGCAGATAAAGAAACACGCTTGTTGGCCAGATAAGCAATGTGCCAAAACAGAATTCCCTCTGCCAGAACTGATACCGCTTCATTTAGATGTAGTTTCTCATCCCACAGGCTTCGGCTGTTTGAAGGGAAAGTAGTTCTCAGAACATATGGAGTTGGTAATAAAGCTCTTTCTAGGAGATACAAGGATTACACAGGGAATGAAATGGCGAAACAGTGTCTGCAGTACACATTCTAAAACTTAAACCACTCCAAGTAAAATTCCCTTCCCACTGAGAAAGAACAACATGGTGGGACAAAGTGGAAGTGACAGCGTGGCTTTCCAAAACATTAGCTATATCGTGGCTGTTTCCCCTCAGAACACTGGCTACCCAAAACCTGCTTGAGACACACATTCCAACCTCGCACTCACAAAAAAAATTCTTGTGACTTGTCATTTTGAGTCAGTGTCAGGAGCACTGCCAAAAAAAAAGGATGAAAGAGCTGTCTTAAAAGAGCAAGAGAGAGTCTGTGCACCAGACGGGGAAACAGTGCCTGTGTATATCAGAGCTCCCAAGCTCAGCTACAAGTCGTATTTGGTTTCTGCTAGATCTACCGCAGGCATCCTACTTCCAGTGAAGCAGGAAGACTTGTATCCCACAAGTCCAGTGTTGCTCCATTTTCCCAGGCTGTCTACTTGTTCTTAGACCAAAATCTCTACAAGGCAAGGCAAAGACACTTAGATATCTGCAGAGAGGCTACCTTCTGCCAAGAGGACTGCTTGGACTCAGACTTCGAAAGCCACAACCAATGGCAACACTGTTCCAACAGGATGGGGTGGGCAGAGGGAAGGGTGGTAAAAAAAAGTCCATTGTCCAGGAAAACCATTCTAGTCCAGATCAAAATTCCATTTAACCTAGTAACTTGTTCCCAGCAGTGTGGACAAGCAGGTGTGCAGAGAAGAGTAAAAGTGGGCCGCGCGCGTTGCTTTCTCCCATGTATTTTTGCAACTTGCAGTGATTTTCATCTCAGGAGAGGTCCTGATCCTGATTTGGTTTGTTTATTGAATGATCTCCAGTGGGTCTCTCTTTGAAGCATTTATCCTATCTTTTCATTTGCTTTGTTCATTGCTATTGAGCATTAGCCTAACATTTTAAGTGAAAGACCATGATTATGTCTTTCCTAAAAAAAAAAAAATTCTGGAAGTTACGTTCTCAAGGTCCTGATTTGAAGTACTTTGTGTTTTGTAATCTATTGCTATATACAATTTTCACTATCTTTGTAGACCTTTGTGGGAAGACGTTTTTATTTTATGTGATTTTAGTTTAAATGTATTACAGTAGCCCTAGACATTGTCTCGCCCTACTATTCCCTTTTCAATTGCTCTTGCTTTTGTCAACTATCTGCAGGGTACAACCAAAGTCAGTTAAACCAGATCCGTAATTCAGATTTCATTATGTGACTCATATATGTTCCATGCCTAAGGACAGTTGCCTAGATTCTCACTCTGGCCCTGGATATAAAATTTACCATCATGATAGCATCCAAAAATATGAAGGAAACCTGAGCCTTATTATTTAAAGCAAGGTCTCTTGGATTGCACTGAATTGGCTTTTAAATTTAATACATTGTGGTTGAAATCTTGGCTGCCTCTTTAATCTGTGGGATTACTTTTATTACCTTCATTGAGGCCAGGATTTTGTCTGAAGAATAGCTCTACCATTTAGCATTATTTCATAATTATCTTGTTAGGTGTTTTCCTGTTTACTAAACAACATAAGTTTTCCCCTGTTCATCTTCACTCAATGGCAGACCTAATGATACTTGCAGCCTTCAGAGCAAGAAAGACTGAGATGGCCAAAGTGATCTTTTACCCAACTCTGTTATGCTACAGAGCCAATTTCTCCTTGTCTCCAGCTCAGAGAAGACTATTGCAGACATTTGCTTTAGGGTTGAATTTAGCTTGTAGCATTTTTCCAGTTGATGCTCTGTCCAGAAAAAGACCTTTCTGGCAATTGCAGTTTGAAATTCTATTCCAGCCCTGGATCTTAAACTGAATCAGAGAATTTCACTGGAGATGAAGGAACTCTCCCTTCTTTCCTTACTGATCAATCCCTGCCATCTGCACCAGCCACTAATTTCTGCATAAAGCACAGCTTTAAAAGAGCTAGTGCAAATAACAAATGCACATTTTCACTGGAGGGCCATTAAATAACCAGGAAGACAGGAGGAAAAAAATTAAGTCTAGGTTTACCCGACTGGGTATACTGCTAAATTGTATGTTCCCAAAAACCACTGAACAAAATCAATGTAAATGAAGGATTTAACATAGTCAAGCAGAAAGAATTCGTTCCCAAAAGTTTCAAGACTTGCTTATGTGGTGTCAGCTTTATCAGACACACCTCCCTTTCCTCCAGACGACAGATTTGTTACTAGGAAAAACATAGAGACCAAACTGTTCATCTTCCAAAATTTGGGCTGACTTTGTGTGATTAAGATGGGGCAATTTGGATTGCAACTTTTTCAGCCAGAAGGCTGCAAAATAAGCCTGCCTGAAGTCTTGTCCCAAATGCTTTGACTTCAAGAGAAGAAACTGGCAGCAAGAGGAGAAATAAACACATTGCTGCATTGTTCCAGCAGGCACTGAGGCAGGACTATGCCGGGCAGTGAGTAGGTGTGATTAGCTCATTTGTCATTAGTTTAACACCAAGCAGAAAGCAGAAGTCTAAGTACACGGAAATAACACCCTCCAATTCTGATTAGCCTCTTGTTTATATCACATTGTAGGAAGCTGAGGCTGCACTTGCTCACTTAACCCTTTTGCAGGCACGAATGTTGTAACTCCCGTGTCCCTTGGAGAAAGGAAGGAACACCTCCCTCCAGGGTGTTAGCAAGAGACCGAAGTGATCTTGCAAACTACCACCACCACCATGAAGACATCAAATATTCTTCTCATCTTAGTCCTGCTTTACATCAATGCCAGCACAGAATGGCCTACGCACACAGTCTGCAAAGAGGACAACTTGGAAATACATTACAAAAGCTGTGGTGAGATTTTTTACATTTCCATTTTCCTTCTAGCTGCTCAAGAGCGTTGTTCTTATGCAGTGAGTGATGCTTATAAGCCAGACAATGAATGTAAGGGTTACACTCCCAAACCTGCACTGGGTTTCACATCTAAAATATTTTTCGTCTTTCAAATATAGCTGGTTTTGGTTCACACACACACAAATCTAACTGTATTTAGAAGATAATAAAGAGGAAATAATGTAACTTAATTCAGAATAATAACCCGCTGTGAAAAACCCAGTTTAGCATGAAAGAGACGACTAAGATTTTTATCTTGAAGTTAGGTTAAAGAAAAAAAATAGGAAGACCCTAGGTCTTTAACTTTTTTACCCCTGGGATGAAACAGGCTCTTCAGTGCAGTGATCTGCTGCTTTCCTAATGTGCAATGAGGCTGTGGTGAAGTGCTTTCTTTCCTCCCACTTGGAGTGACAAGGGACGCAGTGTGACAGTGGGAAGGATTCATGTTCTCTGCCACTGCCTCTGTGCTTAGCGAGACTTCAGCAGCAGCCCTTACCAGAGGCATTTCCCAGGGATCACAGGGTTTTGTTTGTTCTTTAAATCTGTAGAGAAGAAAAGGAGCTAGCGACACTGGAATTGACCGAAAATTAATTCACTGAATGGTGCCTGCTTTCCACCTCTAGCTTTGCTGGCCGTGTGCCTCTCCTATTGTGCTGATCTGCTTTACAACTGGGACAAAGGGAATTAGATTCACAGACGCCTCATTCATTTTCCGCACGTGATTTGAAAAGCGTTTCATGCCAAATGAGCACCCTAGAGTTTGTTTTTCCAATTCATCCAGTTACAAAAGGTTTTCCCTGGGGGCTTTTCCCCTGTAGCTTTCATGCGGTTTTGCACACCCATTAAAATAAAGCCAGTGAGGGACAAGTAAATAAATATTTGTAATGGTATTCTTTACTGGCCTGCTCCCAGGAGACTAAAGTCAGGCTTCACAATCTATAAATGGATATAATGCATTAAGAAAATATTTAATTAGATATTGAATACAAACTTTGGTATTATCTTCATTTTAGTACGAATTTTTTGCATAAGTGAATTCTCTTCCCTCAACAAGTCTCAGTCAGCATGAGATGCCTTGACACAGAGGCACAGGCTACAGTTTGCGTCAATTCAAAGTATGATGAATTTGTCTGCTGGCATGTGCCAGTTAAATGTTGCTTCTTACTGTGCACATCACTGGCCTAGCTAACAATATGCATTTGTTTAGAGTCATTTGTTTCTATCACCTCTTTTGGTTTGCCATGAACAGGAAGATAAGAGGTATATTCATCCAGGGGGAATTCACAGCTTGAGAAGCACGAGCCAGAGATCACAGAGGTCAGGTCCCACCACTTAGAGTGGTCTTCTGTTCTCCTGGGCACAGCTATGCAAGATGAAAAGATTACACAGATGTGGAAACAATGCAAGAATTAAATAAGATTCCTTGTTTGAAGTCAGGTTCCTTGCTCCATTACGACTCTGTCATCTTAAAGTTGAGGCAACTCACAACTGCCATCACAGTCACTGCCTTGCCTTTTTCCAGAGGCTACCACACGTGCAGCATCAGCCAAGGATACACCATCTGCACTGCTGCTGATGCAGTTCATAATCTGGCACTTTGCATAAAGGAGAAGAATATAAGGTGTTTGGGGTTGAGCTCAAAAATCTATAGGTGAGGAGGATAAATCCAAGTACGCTAGTCTACATCTGCTTCAGAGAAGACACTGTCCTTACTGAGCTCACTAGCAAGCTCACAATTGTGCCCAAGGTGCTGATCACCCTTTCAGGAGAGGGGGAGCTTTGTCCCTACTTCATTTCACTGTAATTCATAACTAGATGGGCAGAACATAACTCCATTTTTCATCTGTGTCCTGCCAATTGTTCTCACCCAGGAGGGCACAGACTTGTTAGTGTTTGACAGACCCTTTTCCAACAAACCTTCTCATGACAACTTTATAATGTCAGCAAACGCAGTGTTGATATTAGGCAACTGCCCATCCTCTATAGCTATTCCAGAGGAATACTGCCCCATACGTCCCTCCAGTCCAGGAAATCCCTTTGGTATTTCCTGCTGCACTGAAGATATCAGAGGATGACCCATTTTGGGGATAATAGGAGCCACAGTGAGGTAACAAGAACAAAATCTTGGGTAAATGATTGCCTTCTGGTTTCAAGAGGGTGAGGATTTCACCTCTAATGTTGTTACTAGAGATGCTAGGATGTTATCAGTGAATTAGGATTGAATCAAGTAAAATATAAGGAGGTTGAGAGAATTTTAACCAAGTACTTCACAACTTGTTTCTGGAGCTGAATGTCCTCTATTAACAAATTATTAGAATTCACTCTGAGCATTTAAAAAGGAGCCAAGTACCCATTTTTGCTTTACTGTTTATCAGATCCTCTCCTATAATGCAGTAAAAATCTGACTAAAGTCAAAAATATGGGCTAATATAACTGTGATTAATGCAACAGAGAAGTTCAGGTGGATAACTGAAGACAGACAGAGAAAGTGTAGCAATCTCCTGTACCCAGGAGTAAGTCACAATTGCCGGTCACAAGCAATTGTTCTAGCTGCATCCTGCTCCCATAGCACATAAGATACAGGCATGCATCAGGCCCCCAGCCTCAGCCCATGCTCTGGATCCTGTAAAAAGCATCCCCATTCCCACTCAGCCACATCACACTAAATGTTCTGTAACCAGGACTCCAAGTCATGCATCAAAAGAAAGGGCTAGACAAGATCCTAGTGATCAGTATAATGCAACTGTAAAAAAGTAATCTAAAAGAATCAGACAAAAATTCTCAGCAGCAAGTCCATGGTAAGAAAATCGAGCTGAGAGACAGGTGGTCTAAAAGTAAAGTAAACAGACAGTGTGCTGCCTTCTCTATGTAACCGCAGGAGACATAACACCGAGACAGTCTATAAATAGCAAGACATTTCCTATTAGGGCCACTCTTCCTCCCAGGAACAAGTGACAAAAATGAAGGAAGATCTCAAATGACCACAAATCACTTTAGAAACCTGGGCAGAGATCCCGAGATAAAAGCAGCACAGGTTAACATCTGTGACCGAGAAAAGAGAACCGTAATTGGCAAGTCTATGCACAGACATGAAAAGAACCTGCTACACAAATGGCCAATTTCTATCCCTTTTAATTTTACTGTAATAATGCTTTTGATCTTTCCAGCTACATAAAAGGCAATTGTCTGGGAAGGGAAGGGCAGGTAGGCAATGGTAACAAAGTGCCCTGGGCAGATTCCAGTGTTATTTGAGTAATAGGCATCCACTTGGAAGTGCGAAGTGCAATGCAGTCAGAGACTACAGAACATAACTCCTAAACACGTCTACCAGCACCTGCTTCTAGATCATTCATGTAAAGCCTAATTGTATTAATTTGCCATGAAAACATTCTTACTATGTAGTATTCAAATGGGACCCCCTTCCTAGGGGAAAGCAGGTGATTGCTCCTGCAGACACATGAAAAATATTTTCCAATTATTTTTACAGCTCTTTCTTGAAATGTTAGGTGGGCCTGCATCAGCACTTTAGCACTTCAGAATGTCTGCTTTTGTTTTGACCAGCAAATGCAGACCAGTATGCTTGGTGATTATTTAAGTTCTATGTTTAGATTAGGACCTTGGAGATTTCAGAGCTGCCCACTCCCTGAAACTGTAGGTTTCTTTACAATGAAGAAAAGAAGACTGATAAGGCAGAAGGTTCTAATAAAGGGTATGGACACCATCAACCGTTAAGGACTTTGTTTTCTGTGGACTGAAGTAAATAATGGGGAATTTCAGGGAGATCTTCAGAAGGGTCAAAGTAGTAGTATTCAAAGATGACATCTTCAGAAATACTCCCAAGGCTTTATAAAACACTGTTCAGACCACATGAGATTTTTAAATATCATAGACAAACACATTTTCCCAATTAATGTCTGATTTTGTTTGCTTTTTCTTCTCTTTTCCCTCTGAAGCAAGGTTAATAGCCATTAAAGTTTCAGGGGAAGGAGCAAACAATCAGTATTCATTTCAACTTCCAGAACCTAAATACAAAATTGGCTGCACCCTTTATAAGTTTTATGTCTGTATATCTACAGATTTTAAAATAGTAAAACATATCTAGGGATATGGGTAACCATTTGCTTTAATTCATGTCTTCTGCTAGACAAAGAACCAGGGCAATCTGGTCATCTAGAGAATTATTTTTACGTGAAAATGCCTCTTCCAAAACAGAGGAAAGTCAGGCTGAACTTATGTCCAATGTTCTCCATGTTTGCTTGCATAGTTCTGTGTCACGCTTGAAGCAGTGTCATTTCTGTAAACCTTTTTCCTGGCCTCCACTGGTACAGTAGGAGAGGGCAGCACTGCCCACTTCAGTACACACTTGCAGTAGATCGCATTTATAGATAGAGAAACTCTCATTTGCATGGTTTTTCTTTAAATGTATGAGCTCAGATTTGGATCTCTGTTACAATGGCCCCTTGAACCCAACAAGGTGCAGAACCTGCTCTGGTCAGACAGCGCAGTATAGACATGCTCCTGTTAAACTCTGTATTGAGGGAACTTTTCAGTGCTTAAAATAAAACAAGTGGAGACAGACTAATTAGCTCACAATTTCCTGATGATTTGTCTGTCCTTTCTGAAAAGTTTCAGGCTTACTAGGGTCCCCCTCACACACTCGTATACTTTCTCCTATATACTTTTCTTAAATTCCACCTGTTCCTTTTTAAAAAATATACCTGTAACATGCAGCCCTGCTCAATCAGCAATACCAGCTTGTAAACAGTACTGTTGAATCGACATCACTGCAGCACTAATTTTACAGCGTATCACTTTCTGTTCTCTATGTCAACCACTGTAACTAGTCCTTTTCCCTCCCTGACCACACACTTACATTCTTTACTTAAGGGATATAAGTAATCTGATCGCTTCAGCTGGGAAAGAAAGGTCTGCAAAAAAATTCTCACTCATTCCTCTTCAGGGCAAAAATTCTTCTAGACGCTTGGTAAAAAGAGGTTCTTTTTCCATTATTCTTTGGGTTTTTGGCAGACAGATTGAGCCAGATGCTTCTCTTGGACTTTTTTATTTATTTCCCTCAAACAGTCTCCAGCAATTGCTTCTGCTTCTAAATTATTTAAAGCCACATGACACCAACTCCCCTCTGATCTTTTGTTGCATAGATTGCTAATGGGCAAACAATCAAAGAACTTAAGAATTCCACTTGAAAACAATTTTTTGTTTGTTTACTCTGTCCAAGCCATCCTACTGTCATAGCTTTGCTGTTGTACTCATCTGGTATAACTTACTTATTCCAAGGGGAAGACCAGATGTGTACACATATATTTCTGGCACCAGATCCTAACAAACTGAAACTATCATCAGAATCAAGGTAGCATAGTTACGAGTGCACATGCAAATCTTCTTTTAAAATTTTGGTCCCTCCATGAATTAAAACTATCTCATCTATTTCATTCTCCACATCTCATTAGAGGATTTAAACTTTCTTTTGCTATGTGAACTCCTGAGGTGGTTCTGAACATCATTTTACCCTTCTTTCAGGGGCAGAGAGTACTTAGTAAGTTTTAAAATGGAAATGGCAAAGAGGAGCAGGAGACAGTTTCATACCTCCAAGGTACTCTGGCAAAAACTTTATATTTGGTACCTAGACTTTAAATCCTTCAGTAAAATCAATATTAATGCTTTCAGTGAGACTAGTAGAGGAGAGAATTAACCTCACCTGAACTTCTCCCACCAGGCTTTAAATTTTTCCATCTAATTTAGTTCTCAGTGGTTTCCTCACAGTGCCAAATTCTTCACCAAATCAATTAAGGTCCTGCACCATGGACTGCAAAAGAGGGTTGTTTATGCGTGACAACCTCCCTGCTTATCTGCAGCTGATAAATCTAAACTGGTTGGCATGTTTTTCATCTACTGACTTTTGCCACGTCTTTGGTCACTGAAGCCACTGAGTCACTAAGGTAAATGTAAGGATGAGTGGGAACAGTTCAGAAGGCAAGCCATATAAAAATATGTTCTCCCCTTTAAAAACATATAGGAGAGACATACCTAAAAAATAGCATCTTACATTACAGTCAAGAAATACTGTGGGCAAGGCAATACTGTCATTTGCTGTTGGATACTGAATCTGAGTCTATGGAGGGAGCACTCTAATACACTAAACAGGTGAGTCACAGCCATTTTAACAATTTGGTAAAAATTTGAGATTAGCTCCTGTATTACACAAAGTAGAAATTATCAAAAGGCACGTTAACTGCATAAAGTCAGGAGCAAAACCAAACCACAGTTGATAATAAGTGCTCCTATGTAAAGCTTTCTCTGTAAGCCTCTAAGCAATAAAGCATTGCTACACTTTCTTGACATTGCCACATCATCTCATCTAGAGCTGTCATCAAGGCCTCAAAATATCTCTGGACCCTACTGTGCTTACAGTTTTGCAAAGAAAATAGAGGCAGGAGATCAGGTGCTCACAGCAATTTAATATCCATCGGGAAAAATATCCAAAATATTCTAAGAAAAATTAACAGCTCAAAAATTAACATATCAGTACTTCAGCATTATTGTGTGTTGGTGTCACTGTACCAACTTTAAGGAAGCAACCTAAAACTAGGGAGAAACAGTGGCCATCAGGGACAAGATGTCCAAATGCCCTTTACAGATTCACCAGGTACCAAATCAAAACCCTTTGATCTGTTCCAGATGCTGCTTTTAGACTCAGGAGAGCTTCTAGTCGCCAAAAGCTAGCATTTTGAAAACTACCACAGATTAATTCAATGCTTCAGTTTCCTCTTCACCTGAAGATGGATGGCTCCTGTCAAATGGTCCAGCGGTGATCAGGCAGGTTGGGAACTCAGCTAGTTTCCTCAGCAGAGGGAGAGTGCCATTCCAAATGTAGTTTACTGCCATGCCCCTGTGGTGGATTTAAACCCATCCTGGGAAAATGGGAACATTTAGCCCATTTATATGCTGCTGATTGCTGTTCTGTATGATCAGCGGTATAGCTGCTATCCCAGAGCATGGCATGAGTCTGACAGCAGGGCAGTTTACAGCAATGTTTTGTCCTATTTCTGACACAAGTCTGAAAGTCTGTTGTGAATCCCCAGTCATTCTGGCAAGCACTGATGTCCAGAGATCCCAGTCTCAAGTAGGGCAGTATGAAAATATGATTAAAAAAAAAGAACACATTGAAGAGGGAAAGAGACAGCTCTGATTAGGAATACAGGCAGTTACTGTAAGCATCTTATTCATGCAGTGCATGGTGTTTTCTTACCAACAGAAGAACAAAGACTTTCCCTCTCTAATACAGTCCCTGCTGGGCCCAAATTAATGCAGTATTTTCTTGTTACACTGCTGTAGTTGAAGCCTGCCCTGTCTGCCTTTCTCTCTCAAGCTAACTAGGACAAATCAGGATTATCAATTACAGATCTATATGTGCTATCTCTCAAAGCCTGCACCTCTCAGTTTTGTCCTCTTAAACAGGCTTGGATAAAGCTTTGTCATACCACACAAAGCACAGAAACCTCCCTTTCCAAATACCACCTCTGACAAAAGCAAGAAAAGGCTCCAAGGACCTTCAGACACTGAGCCTCCCCTCAAGCCTCGGCCAACAGCTCTAACAAGCCTGCTCTCAGGAAAGGTGGTTCAGGCAGGAAAAGGCAGGGAGACTCAGGGCATGTCTTTGACAAGGCTGCTTTATGCATGCTAATGACATCCCCATCCCCAAACACAGCCCTGCAGCTGCAGAGAGCCCCTTACACCTTCTGTCTTTACAGTGGCTTCCCTCCACCTCATCACATCAGTCTGGTGCCAGCAAATCTCTTCCTCTCTTCTCCACCTGACATTTGGAGAAGCCTTCTGAGTTACTGTTTCTGAATATTTGCACATTTGGACATCAGTTATACTCAGCAACAAGTTTTATTTGAAACAGCAAGAGACAAAATCTTTGTCTTTTATTTAAACTAATTTTGTAAGACACTGAAATCACCTTGCTCCAAAACTAAGGCCATATGCACCAGCCAGTAATGCCTGTGCCTTAATCTAACCAAGAAATATATAACTGTTCTATGCATTACTAGTGTTCAGTATTCTTGAGAGAGGACTGGAAATTATTTAACTTGCATAAACACTTTTTTTTTTTTTAAGTCGCATTCTAAGTTTCTTTTGCTAGCGTCCTGGGCTATTTTAGCTTATAGATCATACTGAAACCAAATCTTCAGGTTTCCCTCTACAGCTAGGTAAGTTTTATCAGAAAGGAAGCAGAGTTATTCACTCCATTAGACATCTCCAAAAGCTTTGGAGGTTTGGGTTTAAGCAACCTCAGAGACCACAATTTAGTAGCACTGTTTGCAAAGGGGAACTCCCACAGTCTGTAACCCCAGGACATTAAGGATACACGAACTCTAACCTTCCCTATTCCTTCTCCTCTGTGTTGCCTAAGCAAGCCAGAAAAGTTCAGGTGATAAAACACACAGTGACTTCTGCAAATGAGGCCAGAGTGACTGTCTGAACTAGGCAAAAGCCTGGAGCTGGTCATGGCTAAGGCAAATGTCTCGGGATGAAGCATTCTCATGATAAAGTCAACACAGCCAGTGTGAGTCTCACAATTTATTCTGCTCTCCTCTGAACAGAGGGTCACTCTGCCCCTCCCAGACACGTCTGGATGTGGCAGTGGCATGCAGTGAAGGCAGGCCCAAAGGGAAGTTCATTAAACTGAAGGTACTCAGGGAAATGTAGATGCATAACAGGAGAGCTGCTAATTCACCTGATGCTTCTTCCTCAGTACCTTGTAAGTAGATTCCAGTGTCAAATATAACCTTGAGCATTCAGGTTAATTTATTTAAATAGACATTAAAGGGAAATTGGTGAACGAATACATAAAGTCTGAAATCCCAAACAGTTCCTCATTCTTTCCCTCTCCTTTCATCACCTTGAATGTTGTAAAGACTAATGATTTAATTTTATTAAGAGCTTTGAAGGTGAGGAGTATTGGGTAATTGCTAAATGTTTCTTCCTTGTGCTAATTTCCATCTCCTCCAGCACCAGCTTGTCCTTATATGACCCTGGCCAACTGCAGTTATGCCATTTCATTCAATTCTGTGGCTTATCTGCTCCTGAAAGTATTATTTTGAAACACCCAAAGCTTACCAGTTTGGAGGGTGCTCTTACCACTCCAAGGCTTACAGATGTGGACTTTTACAAGAAAAGCTCATCTGCTTGCTGCTGCTATTCACTCATACCACTGATTTTCATGCTCATATGGAAACAATGTGATTTTAGAGCAGATTCAGATGTGAGTGAAGCCAGCAGAGGATAGTTAAAAAGACGGGGGGAGGGAGAGAGAAGAATAAAAGACAGAGGCTGTTGTACACCAGCGCAGCAAAATTCCTAGAACAGGTGCTTCCCATCTGTCCATGCAGTTTCTGTAATGCCCAGTTAGTCATCTAGCAGCTCAGGCTCTGAGGGACATAGCCACAGTGGGTTAGCACATTATCATTCCCAGCTGTCCGCTTCATCCTGTGCTCCGGAGATCCCCTCCCCGGAGGCTGCAAGGACAGCCCCAGCTCGCAGCCCTCTGCCTTTGTGCACACCCAGGTTCAGCAGGGGCAGGAGCCACTGGCCCCACAGCTGCAGTAACCAGGGCACAAAAGGGAGTTCCCGTCTGTTGTCCTCGTCACTGTGGTTACACTGCTCTAAATATGTCTGAGCTAATTTACCTATGACCCTTTTGGCAAGAACAAAAGCAGGAGAAAGAAACTCCAGAAAGAAAAGTTCAGGAACTCATCTGAGCTTCTAGGCTGTACTACACACACCTGCTCGGTCTTCTAAGAAAAACCCAGCCAAACCAAACACTGTGAGCACCTCAAAGCAGTAAGTCAGGCTGAAATCTTGCACTGTGGTGCCAGTGCACATGGAAAACCACATCCCAAGTCCATATAGCAACAAATCTCCACCAAGGTACTTGTGTAAGGGTAAAATGGACAGTGGGATGCATGGGCTCAGCTGACACTAAACCATCTAAGGGGTGATCAGTGATAAGAGGCCAGGTACACCCCAAATTCACCTCTCACAAAGCAGGATTGTTGTACAGAAGCCAGTCTTCAGCGAAAGCTGGACATTCAGTGCTAGATACAGTTGGGAGCTCAGCATCAGCCACAGCATCAGGTTCAAATAACATGTCTGAAAGACCTTGGAGTGCACTGATTGTTTACAAAAGCCAAAGACTTTCCCCTTTCCTAGAGTAGTTGCCCGAAAGATTTAGAACTGTCTAGAGAGAAACTTGAGTCAAAATCCTGCTTCCAGACACCTTCATGCTAGCTGTAAATATGTTGCAGCCAAAGTCCTTCTCACTAGATAGACAAAAAATGCCCTTTTCCCCCTCAGTAAGCAGATTTTTACTGATAAACCTCAGTGTGTTTGCAAAATTTCCGACAACATTATGAGTGTTGGTGATATATCAAAGCTGAACTGGAAAAGCAAAATTTTGCAATCAGTTAAAGAGTTTCTAGCTTTAATTATGGAAGAGGGAGCAGATTGAAGGGAGTAGGTGGAGGGAAGTCTGGGAACATACAGTACTGTGCACCATGAAATGTTGCAGGGAAGTGGAAGGCTGAAGGGCAGCCCCACGTATTTTAGAGATCTAACAGTAAATGTTATTGCTCTGCACATGTGAAAGACATAACATGTATTTTTTTCAGTCTAACCAGCTCACTTCAGATAAAGGCAAACAAGGAAGAATAAGTATTAAACCTCCACAGGAGATACACAGTGACTCATAGTTGTACATCTGAGAAGAAAAACCAAAACGGCAATTGCCTTGAGTTGCCTTTGCCGCAGGAGGGACTCCTCACGATTTAAGGAAAGAGGGGTATGGCACAATCCTTAGTGCATAAAGCCCAGCTGAATTTACAGACTTCTCCACTTATCACGTGGCTAAAACCCACAATTTTCATTAATTTCGTTATGGTAGTAACCTTTCTCCCTACATGTTTGGGAATCCAGACTCCCTGGCACCACAGCTGTAGCAACACAGCCATCCTCTCAATTGATTTCAGCAGGAGGTACCCATATATGCCACAGTATCTAAGATTGCAAAGCTGGATTGCAAAGTCTGAGCAGGAATTTCCACAGGGATGGTCAGAAAATTAATTGGGTGTTCTCTTGGCAGTGGAAAATTCTACATTTCTCAGCAACAGAGTAACAACACAAAATCCAAGTGCTCTGATTCACAAATTTTGGTGGAATTCCTCATGTGAGTGCTTCCACACTCTTTTCTTCTCTGAGGACCAGACAACACCTCCTGGATATGTCAGGATCCTATGCTGCATCACTAGCAGTGCAGTAAAAGACATCCATGGCTATCATGCACTATGAAATGTGTCATCTGTCAAAGGAGCTCAACCCATAGAAATAAACAGACATCCAAACTAAAATAACCCTGAGATCAGGATCACTGTAAGAAGCCCAAGCTTTACAGAAAAGTTTGGTTTCATGAACATACTCTTTCCACTCAGTTACTGATGAGAAATTTTAAACTAAAATTTCCATTTCTAGCCCTAACATCATGATTTAATTTGTTCATTAAAGTACAGCCTAGTCTCTTTGAAAAGAGAAGAGCATCATATATGTTCCAGTGCCACGTTTGACCATAATTCCCTCTGGAAATTGCAGAACCAATAATTTTAGTAATTTGACAACCAGCTCTATTTGTAGGCATCAATGCCCAAACTGCTATGAATCTCAGCAGCTGCTTCCTGAACCTTATCATCACACCACACACAAAACAGAAGAAAGAGGGGCTCTTGCAGTAGTCCAGAGGAAAGCGGAAACCAAGCCCTGAGAGATGGTAGAAACCAGAGGGGAAGCAGGAGTAACGGTCCTGCAGAAAAGAGAAGTTTGACATACTTTCCAGCTGTAGCAGGAAACTGCTTTCCTAACCGATTCCAACAGCTTCTGAAGCTGCAAAAACAAAGTTGGAACTGACAGGAATAAGAAAAAAGAGGAAAGACAACCCTCTGACTCTGGTCACATTTGATAAACGACTCCAGGCACTAACTTTTTGTCCCAAGCAGATTATGCAACTGCAGACACTGCTTTAGTGGTGTGGAGGAAAAATGCCAGCACAGGGACACAGAGCTGTGGGAAATACCAGTGTCTTTTATCTCCCTCATTTGAACAGTTATTTTAATTTACCGGAATTTAGGGCTCGGGCACTCCTCTAAGATCACACTGATAATCTGTGGGCTCACAAAGCCTGTCTTAATTAAAGCCCTGCAGGTCCTCTCAACACTTTCATTCATTCTGTGATCCTCTCTAAGCAATCACGTTTTGGTCACACAGGCTGCTGTTTGCCAGCTGCTACAGCTGTGGGGCACTGTTGCAAAAACAGGGTTAGACTATGGGGATGCTGGCTCAGCCTCGCAAAGGATGCTCGTGACTCAAGTTTCACCACAGCATCAAAGGAAAATTCTCCCAACCTGTTATTTTCAACTCAGTGAGAAGATTAGCTCAAGCAACAACAACTCAGAAACAGAACTCTGTTCCCAAGTCTGTATTTGTCACTACCAGATCTGTGTAAACCAAGGAGCCTATGGCTGCCTCTGCACATGCCACAGTTGCTTCTCTTTTTTCCACAGAGAACTATGTTGGATGTACAGGCTGGCTGGAAAGCCATAATGAGGGACAAAACTATGCCTAAAGCAAGCTTTGAAGCTCAAGGTATTTTTCCAAACTGGCCGAATCTTTCACCTCCTGCCACAGCTTTGGAAAACATTTGCACATTCTATTGGTTGTGGCAGCTGAGCTGTCAGTGGTTGCTGCTGCCTGTCACCAGAGAGTGACACGTCAGCAAGCCTTCAGGCACAGCATCAAGTCTCATGGAGGCTAGCAACGAAGAAGGTGGAAGTGGTAGGAAAGCAATTATGTTTTTACAAGAGTTTTAGAGTTTTTGGAGAGAAAGGGATACTGTAGGAACTGAAAATAATCACATTCATGACAATTGTCAGTCAAAGGGCTCCCTTTAGCCCCACAGCTGTGCTAAAATCTCCCAGAAAAGGAGAAATGTAGAATATTTTCTGGCTTAGGAATATCGCAGGATGATGGACCCAGCAAAAAGTACTGCAGCATCTCAGTTAACACAGTTTTATTTTCAGTTTTGGACTTTCCATCCCACTCCAGAATTCAGTGTCCTGAGCAGCTTCACCAAGCCATCTTGTGATACAAATTAATTAAGAAACATCTTCATGACCAATTGCTCATCAGTGCTGAGAAAGGAATGGCAACGTGCAGAGTCTGGGAAGAGCAGTTGTGCTGAGACTTCACCATTGAATAAGTATTGACTACCCACCACTGTGGGGAACTTGCGTTCTTTGAACTTGCCTCATTTTCCTGCACAGTAGATTCTAGCCTCACAGAGGTTATCATCTGAGTGTGCTTCAGACCGAAGGGGCAGGAAGGATAGAAGTAGCTATTGAACACAGGGTATGGAAGCTTTGAGAACTTCTTGGAGAACTTTTAAGGAATATGTACCTTGTTTTTTAGAACACTTCCGTATTTTATTGTCTTCTCCTGTACAGTCAGTATCTCACTGAAGATACAACCTGTAACCCATTGCTTTGTGTCTCCAAACAGATCCCCAGCAAGATTTTGCTTTCAGCATTGACCATTGTTCTGATATCACAACCCACACCTTTAACATCAGAGCTGCAGCGGTCCTAAGTAAGTGAATTGCTATTTTCTCACGCCGTACACAATTGATTCATGTGTGAGTGCTGGTATTAAGAAGTAAACAAGGGTGACAATCTCCTGTAAAATATGAATGGGCTTCATTTCTTAGAAATGTCAAAACCTGTGCAGGGTTACAAAAACATCAGTTCTGTTATCAGCTTGGCCTCAGACGATGTGTGTCACCCTAAACAGGTCATATCAGCCCCCAGCCCCCATACTGCTCTTCATTTGTACACATGGCGAGCCAAGAGGGGGGCTGCTATAGAGCTTATCGTCTTCATAGCTAAGTCTCCTGGGGAGAGTCTTGTTGAATGAGACAGCCTCAGCACCCACACTCTTGTGTCAGCACAAGCAGTGCTCACCAAAGTGCCAAGGCTGGGACCCTTGCAGGTAGGGGACTGAATGAACTCCCACGGAGCAACGTGGGGACACCCCTTTGTCCCTCCTGGGCATACAGAGAAGCATGCTGGTAAAGTGCTGGCCTGAGGCGACAGTCATGCAATCAGTTTGCCACCTGCACTAGCTGAAATTATACCCTTCAGCACCTGACTGATGAGCAATAAAAGGTAAAAACTGGGTGCACAGTTTAATATTAGCCATAGCTTGCTTTGTGATTCTTTCACAGGAAAGCCGCCTCTTGCAAGCCTGTTGGCCCCAAGCTCACCTAGATCCTCTACTACCAGAGGATAAATATGAAAGTGCTGCTGTACGCTCTTGGTGCTGAAAATAAGTTTATGTGCCAAGTGTCTTTTAACACCTGGGAATGCTTCCTTACATACAAAGGGTCTTCCTTCCTGTGAGATATGCTGCCCATTTGTCCAGGGAGCATCAGTTTTCAGGTGGCTGCCAAGGTAAACAAGCCTGCAAAAATCACGTTACAGGCATTTGCAAATACTTTTCCCACAAGTCAGAGTACATGACCGCCATCTAAATCCAGTGGCCTCACTGGCTCTGCCTGTGTTAGCAAGCCAGGCACAAGCAGGCAACCTCCTACCACTGCCAAGCTGCTGTGCTGGTCCCTGGCACACATTTGGCTCAGACCAGCTACTGTTTTCCCAGGCAGCAGTTACTGGTTGCTCCCAGGGGCCCATTGGATATGATCCCTCTGCTAAGAACACAAGAAAAGTGTAGATGTAAGGACATGAGATTTGCTATGCCATTTGACCTCAGAGTCAGAAAATGGTCATGGGCATAGTTTATTTAACAATCAAGATAACTGCTATTATGTCCCCTGTCATATACCTTGAAGGGCCTACAGACCTGTTCCTGAAGAACGGTTTTCTATGTATCAGGAGTCCTCAATGAAGAGAAAACATCTAAAGGCTCAAACAGCAGGGAGGAAAAAATAGAATCTTTTTTAAAATAAAGTAATAAACCTGTTACTCTTGCACTTTCTCTGAGATCTCTTTTCTGCTTTGTATGTAGGACACAGCATCAAGGAACTCTATGTCAAGCTGGATATGATCATAAATGGAAAGACTGTCTTAACCTACTCAGAGACACTTTGTGGGCCGGGTCATTCTAAACTTATTTTCTGTGGAATGAAGAAAGGAGGTAATTTAGGTAGCGCTCTGAGTGTTTGATGGCTACTGAATACTCCAAGCAGGATGCAGCTGCTGTGCCACTGACTGCACCAATACATAGTAATGTTCTGTTTACTTCACCAGCATGTTAATGGGTGACAGGAACACAGTAGGACAGAGACATTTTAATTTAAGGGCCTGCTTTCCCCCACAACCTGTTGGTTTGCTTTACTTTTAATCACAGAATATTGCACACACATGGGATTTCAAGTCCATTAAAAATAACTGCGGTTATGTACCTCCCATCCAACAGCAGAGAGGTTCATAAGCCCTATTTAGAGGCACGTGGTTGTCATGTGAGCAAGAAGTATGACAAAAATAAAGGCTAGTTCTGTAAAAGAAATGGCTGAGCAAACAAACACGTTCTGAATATGTCCTTCATTATTAAGCAAGTCACACTTCCTGTCCTTAAAGGCAATTCTTTAATCACTTTATGAGGAAACATGCTTGAATAAGGATATTTGGAACAAGATAGTATTTGCTACTATCTATGGTTTGCATCTTGTTTCTGTTCAACATGTGCCTATGCAGCAGCCAGATGAATTCAGCTTATGCCAGTCACACTGCCAGCTGGTGAAGACTTGCTCTCGTTGGTTTGGAGTGCTATTAGCTGCCCCCAGAAAACAGGCATCTTTGGGCCCAGGTGAGCCCGGGCATTTCAAAGCCCCTTTTGCCACAACCCAGGCCAGGTAGTGCCGAGTTAGCTGTGCCATGTCTGGAAGAGCTATGATCATGCTTCTGGACTGCAGTAGCCACATATCCAGTAATTTTTAAATCCCTCTTACATCATGATCATCTCTTTAGGCTGATTTTATAAAAAACAGGTAGAGCCACAGAGAAGTTTGAGTTGTGAGAGCACTAGTTAGTTACAGAAGCTCTGCTTTCCTTCCATTCACTTGCATTTTCAAGCTGATAACACTGCCATTACTCCTGTGCAAGGGCTATGAGTTTAAAGACCATGCACAGCACTACTGCTAAGACAGCCCCTGGAAAATTACTAAGACATTTCACACTGCACAAAACTATCACAAAGAGTAATAGAGAAATGCTGCATGAGCAACCAATTATGTAAATCCTGTAAGCCAGATAGACAAAAAAATTAAATTCAGAAGTTTCTTCAATTGTGTATTGAATTACAAGAGGAAAAAAACCACCCACAGACCTACTGAAAAACTATTTTATTCTGATGAAGTACTAAATAGCATCCTTTAGTGAATACTTGAAGGAGAAGTAGAGTCAGTCCTGAGCTGAGCACAAACTGCTACTCACACATTAAGCTATGAAGCCAAAACCTCCTGGGGTTTCCAAGTCTCTTAATCTTAAGCTGACAGGCGATGGTTCCTGCTAATTGAAGTACATTATGATACAAACACATAGTTGGTTGTTTAAATAATACTATATATCTTCATTTAGAAGCATCTCTACTTTAGTGTAAAGACCTCTGCCATGCACTTTTTAATACACACCCTCTCGTTCAGTAGCTGTTTTTATTTAGTAATTAAGTCACAGTGGGAAAGAAGTGAACTTTCTCAGACAGGTTCAAACTGAAAATGTGGTATTTCTTAATTAGTTGACAGTTGAATCTAACCCATGTTTTAGGACACAGAATTGAGCTGAAGACCAATTTAAGGCAGTTCAGGCATAATTTATTATATTACCACAGCTGTAAATCTGACCTAATGCCTGTGCAGGAAGGACAACATGTGAATGGCCAAATACGCAGGCTACTAAGACACAGGAGAGCAAAGAGCCCTTTCAGCTGAAGCTTTTCATGGAGAGCCTCTTTTTCCCTGCTGTATGGGCAACATTTCCAACATCTGGCCAGATCTGACCTGAGTTTAAATATAGTTTCACACAGAATTTGCTTGCCTTTCACAAGGAGGCCAAAAATTGCCTGCTCCTCCCTCTCCCAAAATTAGACAAAACATCATCCTCCTACAGGTTTTGTTGATCCACTCACTGGTGGGGAAAAGCAGAGCAGAAGTTACCAGAAAAAGACTTATAAGAGCTGGATGTGGCAAAGTCTTAGTTGTTTGAGAAAAGTTTTCATTTTTTCTTTATTTATATTTGCTCTTCTATAATGCTACAGTTTTTTCATGACTGGAAATGCTCTCTGTGCTGGAAAGACTTAATATAGCTGGAGGTTTCATGTTCATCATAATCATATAGTATTTACTATTTTTGTTAAGCAAAGGTCACGTCTGGCACTGCTCACTCAGACTCATAAATAGGATTCCAAGATCTTTTTCTTTGAGCTATATGTCTGTCGTGAAGTTGTTAGCTCAAATTTTGCAAGTAAATTTGCCATTGTCTGTTTAGGAACAATAGCAACAAGATTGCTAAATTCTTTTTGACATAACATGAACTCAGGCCTTCCTCTTTTTTAGTAGAAAGTGCTGGTTATTCCCCATTTCCTCCAAAGAAAACAGTTACATAAGATTTAACAGATTTCCCAATGCAATCACTAAAATCAGAGTAGAAGACCTACCAGGGTAATGTTAAGCAATGTGCCAACCACAACTTGCAGGCTTAAACAAAGCTACCTGACAAAAAGATAGCTGTGTCCTCTGCAAGTTTTCTTTCGGGCTCAACTGACAGAGGCACCATCAGAGCACTTGCACAATTCCTTGTGCACACTCCCAAACCATAGAGAAACCCTTACCTTTCTTCAGACCTCCATTCTTTACATTATTGTCCCTTTCAGTAGGTGTTACAGTGAGCAAGTTTCTAAAATAGTACTTGTGAATAGAAGCAGAGAACAAAACATGAATTAAAAAACTGGCTATCACATTGAGAATATAGGTAGCTGTTTCTGAGAAAGCAGCTATACCACAAAGGTAGGTCTTTGGGCTGACACACAATGCCATCTTGCTTAGCCCCTTCATCTCACCTTTTCCTCACCAGTAAAAAGAGCAAATGTTTCTCACCTGGCTGTGTATTTATATATGTTTTTCCCACTCAACTATACATCTATAGCTGGCAGTTATTCACATCATTCCTACATCCACAGCACCCACAGAAGCTGTGTCATTTGCATGGGTGCAAGATCGTGTCCTAGAAGAACTCCAACACGGAGCATTGATGTTCTAAAAATATTTAAAACATAGAAAAAGGAAGAGGTGGGTGCAGATGTACAGGGCCTTTATATAGTACAAGAGTGTGAGAACGCATAAAGATTTTCAGTGAAAGGAAGATTTGAGAAAGAGGAGTGAGAATTTCATTATAGGTGTTTAGTCAGGAAGGAGAGGCATCTTCATGATAAATGATAACTAGTAATTTGAAGGAATCCTCAGGAAGTTCTTACTTACACATTTGAAAGGTCTGCTCCAGACTGGAAGCTACTAAAGGCCCTCTCACTAGCAATGAAAAGGACTAAGTTACTTTTGGTAAAAACAACAGTGAAAAGCTGCTACAAAAATTACAGTAGTATCACCTTGATTCAGTGGTACATTAGAAATATTTTCTAGGCTGCTCTACAGAAATCACCTTCAGATAAATCTATAAGAAAAAGGGCTGAAAGCACATCACTGATGACAGCATGATTGACAGGTACCATAAATTACCAGCAGACCAAAAAAGAAAAAGGGGAATATTTAATTGGAAAAATGCACTCATGGTTTATGCTCTTCCAAATGTGTGAGCACTTTTTTGCAACTACATTTGGGCTTTTCTCTAGGAAGACCACAGAATTCTTTCTATGAGATAGGCTCAGTGTTTGTGACATTTACACTTACTTCAGCAGATGTATTCATCCTCTTTTAATGGAGGAATGTAAAAAAGTATGAATATATGGAGAAAAAATGCGTACGAAGGATGTTGGGATAAACTGCAGTCCTTCAAGCCTTGGAGGATGTTTACACGTCTGGAATTATAGCAGAAATCCTCATGCAACTGGAACACTGAATGGTCTTTGAAAAGCCCGATCCACTGAGGAGGTTTCCATGGTCCACAGTGAATATGAATGATACAATTCAGCAGATTTATGAATCCACAGTATTTCCTGACAGGTCTCAACTAGCTGAAGATGAAAGCTGCCCTTGCTTTCCTATAAGGACATACTTTCAAAGCAGCTCCCATTGAAGCAAGGAAGGTCACAGGGGTTTTCTAAAGGACTGGTTACAGAACCACAGAATTGTTGAGGTTGGAAAGGACACTTGAAGATCATTTAATCCAGTTCCACCTACCTCAAGCAGGACCATCTGACAGCCAGTTGCCCAGGACTGTGTCCAGGGCAAGGTTTTTAGATATATCCAAGGATGGATGCTCTACAACCCCTCTGGGCAACCTCAACCAGGGCTCAGTCACACTCACAGTAAAAAAAGTCTTTCCTGATGTTCAGGAGAAACCTCCTGTGTTTTAGTTTGTGCCCACAGCCTCTTTGCCCTGCCACTAGGCACCAGTGGAGAGAGCCTGGCTCCATCCTCTTTACAACCCCACTTCAGGTATTTGTACATATTGATGTGCTGTCCCCTAATGTTTTTGTTCTCTAGGCTGAACAGTCTCAGTTCATTCAGTCTCTCCTCATTGGAGAGATGTTCTAGTTCCTTAATCATATCAGTGCCCTTTCACTGGACTCTCTCCAGTAGCTTCCTATGACTCAGCTGTGAACCACTTCAAGACCCCTGGTTAGAAAGAGCTAAATAAAGGTAAAGCTGAAGCATAAAGCAGTAAATGTGGACCTCAGACCAGATACACAGCACCTGCTGCTCTGCAGTTGAAGGCTCCCTAGAAGAGAATACAGGCCATGACAGTGATTTCTTTGATAACTGAGCAAAGGCATAGCTACAACACATCAGAGCAATCAAGGAAAACTTCTCAGAGTGGGCTGAGGCAGAGCCCTGAGACTGCATTCATCTAGTTACTTTATCACAGTGGAGTGTGGGGGGAAAAATAGCTTCTACCTACACTAGATGAGAGATTAGCATTGCCATCATTTCAGAAGCAAATTTATGGCCTGATGACACCTACTTCATTTTAAAATACAGGCTTTGCAGAGCCTGAATGCTGCATCTATGTTTTTAGATTCTGGATGGCTTTCTGAGAATCTAGATGAGATCCTAACAAGCCACATGATCAAAGAGAAGCTTCCATGTCCCTGTGCAGAGGGACTTTGGGGCAGGGTGATTGTTCACAGCCCAGTTTCCTCTCCACTCTCCTCTGCTGTCATCCAAGATTTGCTAGGCTGTGAGTTGACTGAAGAAAAGGTAGTCCTACGAGGCTCTCTACTGAACAAAAGGACACACAAAGCATGAGCTCCACTGCTGCCTGAGGTCCACATCACCCTGAGGGGGACCCAATATGCTCTAGCTCATACCAACACACACAGCTCAAGACCCAAGGGAGTCGCTCATCACCTAAGTTATGCAGTCTGCAGTGCCTTGAATTCCCATTTAGACTCTATTAAAGCTGTGAACCGAGAGGTGGGCTGTACTGTATTTTTAAAATTTTTTAGTCACTGCTCTCTGCAGCAGAGATGTGTCAGACTCCTGAGCTCTTGCTTCATGCACAGAAACAAGCGGCGATGGTGACTGCTCTCTGAAAACAACAAGACTTCTTGGAATCCACATGAATTAGCCAGGGATGCAGAGGGGAATCAGTACAGTAGAATTTCTGTAGCATAGTTGATCAGTTTGAGACTGACAAGCCAAGACATACTTACTCTGTTCTCTGTTTTGGGATTAGGTTTTTTAGGGCAACACTGAGTTGTTTTGCATCTTCTCCACCTCCCAGGATCATCAGGGCTTTACATTAAACAAACTTCTCATTAATGCAAAGGTGTAGAACATTGGTGATATCTCAGGTTTCTCCTTTTCCTAGTTTATCTTATTGTCATGATTCTTTCATATAATTTTGTTACAAGACTAACATTTAATATCATGTGTGGGAAGAACTTTTGTGGACTGTTTTCCAAGTCCATGCATGGTGAGATGGACTGTACAACCTAAAGATGCTTTTATCTAACCTTTCACAAGAAACAGTTTAAACCAAGTGAGACTAGACTAAAACAACTCTCTAGAAGTGACAAGCATCAAAACGCCAGCACATACTCATATAAACATGATGAAACACTCCTCTGTCACTGTCAAAGTAAAGAATATTTCATGACACCTACAAAAGAGAATCTTTAAACAGTTCTTAGACTTTTCCATGACTTGTGTGGGGCAAGTTGTGCAAGAAATTCTGAAATACTGAAACATCTACAAGTTTTATTTTCAGTCAAGTCTGCACAGTTTGGCCCAGTAAGCTATGAAAAAGTAGGAGGAACTGCAGAACAGCTTGCTAATTCTCTCCATTAATGCCAAAGTTGCCCTTTCTTCAACAGCCAAGAGCAGGCATGCCTCGCACGATTAGGGAGATGAGGATTGGAAGGTGGAACTCCCAGGCTCTATTCCAGTCACCAACACAACTTGTGATGACTTTAATGCCTCATGTAACTTCTTGATGAGCACTCCCTCAGCAGAGAGACAGACATGTTCTTATTACTTTAAAGTCATGTTCAGTAAGCAGTCAGAAGTCCACACCTACACAAACACTCAGCTCAGATTGGTTTTTCTAAAAGTTACCAAAACAGTACAGTTTGACTACTGCAGCTGCAGGTGTTTAATAGTTCCTGCTAAAGGACTTGAGTCTGGCAGTCCCCCGTCCCCTTTCATTTGCAGGATGCATAACGACATAGGAACACCCACCTGGTTGTGCAAAGACATGCCCTCCCCTTTTCCATTCAGATGAGCTGCAGATGCTCCTTGAGCCCAAGCTCTGCCTTGCTTTCCCCTTAAGGCAGTATACATCCTGATATTTCCCTGAAGAGGGCTGTTGCAAGACTGTGTATGGAGCATTTTGCAGTTCCATAATACTTGTCACTGGAGGTTTTGAAATGCCATTACAAAAAAAGTATCTATGATCACCTGCCTCTTTCCTTCATGTGCTGCATGTCTAACCATCAATCACCATTGTTGCTTTCCAGAACACCTGTACTATGAGGGACCAGTCACACTGGGAATCAAAGAAATCCCTCAGGTAAGTTGGTCACAGCTGTGTTCCCAAGCAGAAGGGCTTTCCAGATGAGGTATGGTCAAAGGACTACCAGCAATCACACCAGCACATTCCAGGCTTCCCAAGCTGGCACACTGGAACTGATAGTGTTTTATATGAATAATTTTATATGTCTTTAATTTCAATATGAAATTAAATGGCTTTGCTTATAAAGAGTTACAGACGCACTACTATCCAGAGAAAAAATGTTTTTTTCAGGATAGCAGATCTCCTGTACCAGCATTAAGTCAGACAGCCATAGAGTTCTTTAGTAGGCTCCCCCTCTCTTACTCTTAAAATAGCAAGAAAAGAAGCAGTTCCAGAGGACTCCCAAGAGACCAAGGCTGCAATTTTGCTTAGTCCTTAGTGAACTGAACAATTTGGAGAGGCTCATTCATCCTCTCTGGCTATAAAGGCAACTTAGACAGCTATTGCAATTGACCATGTTCCACTGTACATACATGGTGTCAGGCAGAGAGACCGAGGTCTTCTAGGTGGCAACTGAAGGTACAAGTTATTAGGCCAAGAACACTTTCTCTGGATTTATGTAGCCTCAAAATATGAAAATAATTTCTTAGGAAGGTGAGAAAACAGGCAGTACTCTAGGCAGTCTCTGAATTTCCTGGTCATCCATTACAGATGCTTTTTAGTGGCAGCCTTCTCCACCACAGGTAAGTGTCCTTCTAGAAGTTCAACTGAATCACACTGCAAAGAAAGATAGATCTCAAATGCTGAATGCACCAGTCTCTTAACTGGGCACAGCATGAATATATATTTGATCAGTACATAACAAAGAATTTTTTAGAGACATACAATGAAGAGATTGGATTGAAGGGAAGAAGGCAAGGTCTGATTATCAAGGCATCTTGTTGAGAATGTGGCAAAGAAAGGATCACAGCCACCACTGCAAAAGCATAGAGTTCAGGTGGTCAGTCAAATACTCCTTAGATTTACTCAGAGAGGCACAGCATGAGCTCTCAGTTCTCCAGCAGCAGACATAAAACATATGTCAGAGGCTCAAAGATGAGGTCTGGGGTCTGCTCAGCATTGGATTGCTCCAGGCAGGAAAAGAAGGCAGGATCAGAACAAGGATACAGAACAAAGACATGAGTCCCAAAGAATTGGGCTTGCCAAGACTTGCAGAGGTGATAACAAGGATAGCTGGCTTATGAGAGGATCAAGCCTCTGTAAGCACTACCATCTCATGTGTCTCAATCTTCCCTTGGTAATAGCAGCAACCACAGCCTTCATTTTCCCAAGGCTTTCACACAGGGAGCTGGACCCACTTCATGCAGGCTGTTATCCCACTCTAACCAGCCTGCTTCCTTGAAGGCTATACCTAGAGATGCCGTGTTGAGCATTGTCTTTTGATGTCTCACACAGGAGTGCCTGAGCTCACATCAATCAGCATCCTGCTCCAGGAACAGCTTTACTAACATACTTACGTAGTAAAGCCTCAAGACAAACTGAAGGATAGGTCTTTAAACCAAGAAGAAGCCCTAGAAACTTGCATACAGACCAGTAAAACTCCAGTTCTGGGCAAATTAGCTGAATTTTCAGCTAGTTTCTGCAGCCAGAAACTCCAAGACTCTTTTCATAACAATTTTTCACCACAAGCAAAAAATTATTCTGAAGGAGAAAAAAGAAACATAATCACTAATAAGCAATGGAAATTAGTTATTATGAAGTCCCTTCCATTAATTAAACTATAAGTTTTTAGAGAGTTAATGTGCTTGTGAGAAAGGGAATAAGAAGCCTCTTTTGTTAATTAATCAATCAGGCAAATAACATCATCCTCCCCTGCTAACAAAAAGGAGTTATTCCATACAGCAATCGTCTTCTGCTCCTTGCAAACAACAACCTCATCCGAGAAGCCTGAGGGATGTTTGCACAGTCCACACAGGAATTACAAGCAGGCTCTATTCTCAAGAGCATGTTGCCATTGGGCCTCTCTCTAAATTTAGATTTTACTCTTAACTTGAACCTGTCTGTGAGGACGCAGGCCAGATATTGCTTTAGCAATCCCATTGTAAAAGGCAAATTCCAAGAAACCTGACTCATTCTAGCTGTGCCTCCTTCTACTCTGCCACCAGAAGGGCTCTAAACAGGACAAGAGCATTCTGTGGTTCAAAGCCAGGTCACTGCTGCCAACCTCTCCTACCCCACATTTTGCTCCCCTCTGTGCTCCAGAAAAAAAAAACCAGAAATAATTACTGCAGTGCCAGCAATACACAGTGAATAAAATCTAGTTCACCTCTTCTTCCAAATCTGTTAAATAACAGATTTTCACCTTTTCACCTCCCCTGACCAGTGCTTCTCCAAGTGTCTGGAGACAGCCATTTTGACCAATACAAGATAGCCATGGCTTCTTTAAGGTTCAGATTTTTTTGCACTGCAACAATGTAAGTTCTCCCCAAAGCCTGAATTCGTAATTTCAACTACACAATTGGAAATTAGACTACTACTTCTTTTATTATATAGGAATTCATCATAGATTGAGTCATCTATACACACACTTCCCCCAATGTGCTCTGTTATAAAAATTCATATCAATAACACTGAACAACAAGATCCATGGAAGAGAAGTGCCACAGAACTGAGCACCTGTTTTTCCAGTTACTAAACAGCACAGGCCATATTGTGTTTGTTCATAAGAAACATGAGAAGTTACACAGATTTGAAGGGATTTTTCATGCAGCAAAATATTTCATTCCCCTTGCACTGTTTTAATTTTCAGTTTGTGCTGTCAGCATTGATATCCCTGAGGAGAGTATTTTGGCAGAAAATATGGGCATATCCTTTACCACCTCTGAAACATTTGGACCAGAAAGGTTTTGGAGGAACTTGATGGGGAAAGCATTCTTCTGTTTCCAGAAAGAGGAGTCAGAAACTTAAGCAGTTATATACTACTGATGGGCTAATCTCTTGCTTTGCATTTGTCTCATACAGGGAGATTACATTCTCTCAGCAAAGCTGACTAATCAAGATCACGTCACTGTCGCTTGTGCCGATTTTACTGTGAAAAATTATTTAGACTATTATTAGCAGCAAAGCAATTTCATGAAAGCTACAGACTACCAAAACTATTCAAGCCAAGTAGGCTGCTTGCATGCTACAATGATTTTGAAGAAGAAAATAATCCTCACATGGTGATTCTGATGCTGTTCCTCTTTATAATTTGCTATTTTCAAGAAGTTACTAGATCCTCTAGTGGTAATTTTATGTCTAAATGCACACTGTAGCCTACTTTTTCCTTCTAATATATACAGCTGTAAGAAGAAAGTATCCAATACCAACACTCTCATCTTAGGATGAAAATAGCATGAGGCAGAACAGGCGAGAGCCTAAACACTTTTTTGCAGTAAGTTATGGAGGTATCCATTTCTAACACAGGCTAAAAGATGACTTTCACATATAACACATGTTATGCAGTTACAGAACTCAACATCTTAAATCTTCTCTGGAGCCTATCTGGAGATTCCACTAGCACAGCTTTTGTTACAACCACAGAACAAAAGCAAATAGGATGAACATACCTTTTTTCCAGTGATCAATGTCCTGTCACTGGATTCATATCACCCTAGTCTTCTGGAGTCTACCTGGAATTTTTTGTTCTGTAATGTCTTTTAAGTGATGTGTGAATCATTCTGTACCTAGGCTATGTGCTCTTCTTGCTTCTCAATAAATTCATAATGAAAGACTGTTTTTTTCTCATTTTTTGTCATGATTCTAGGATCTCTCCAAAGTTTAATGGGGGAGGGGGAAGGGGATGATGAGGGAAACAAGTTCAAAGAGCACATTTTAAATATGAAGTATCAGTCATGTTTACACATATTTTATATTCACAGAGGACAAACTGTTCCTTGCTTTGAAGCCCCAGGAGAAGTAACACAAATTATATTCCAAGGGCAGCTCATCCCCAAACCGTCTCATTCCAAGAGCCTTTGTAGCTGGCATAGCTGATGGGTAGACAGATAACCAAGCATAGGGCAGCATATGGGATTAGGATCTTGGGTTGGAGAGTGTAGAGACCTGTTTGGGATCCTGCCCTGGAGTAGGGTTGAGTTATGATTTGGAAAGGTATGGGCAGGAATCAGAGACACAGGAGGCTCCTGGAGC
This sequence comes from Eulacestoma nigropectus, assembly GCA_013397775.1. Lineage (NCBI taxonomy): Eukaryota > Metazoa > Chordata > Aves > Passeriformes > Eulacestoma > Eulacestoma nigropectus. The sequence continues at coordinate 2,081,079 of VZTE01004781.1, forward strand.
TGAGCACAAGTTTACAAAGGCTGGTCACAAGCATCGGGCTGCATGCCTCAGGTTGGAGAGGTTCAGCATGTACAGCTAGGGCAGCTGTGCCTCACATCTGGCCACCCAGGAGCTCTGACATATGGCCTCCATCCTACACACCCACATTCTGCAGCTCAAATTCCTGAGCAGCCAAAGAATCCCTGGTGCACAGATGACCAACACCTCAGAGCGGCCAAGAGCTAGCAGCAAGGGAGAGTCTCTTGTTTTCTTCTTGTGCAGCAAAACTCTCACCTGCTATCCCAGCAAAGGAGAGCAAGTCTGAGACCTGCTCATGCAGGGAGGCTTACCACAGCTGAGCGTGAACCAGCAAGCACACAGGAGGGGATAGAGCACATGTAATACACTGCACTTTCAGCCCATTTCTATTATACCCTGGTTTGGAGAGGGAAAAAGAAAAGAGAAAAGGAAGAAGCCAAGGTGCTCATCACAGCTTTGACCGCCACTCCCGAAATGAGGGTTCAAATTAGGCTGGTTTGGAAACAATTCATCCAAGACACCATCATTGCTGCATTTTAGGTCCACATCAATAATAAAATAGTATCACTATACAAATACAAGAACTTTTTTTTCTCCTCATGTCAGCAGCTCTTCAGATTCACCTCTCTCCCCCCACCATGATTCCCATGAGATATCAGAAGAGCCATACCCAGAGGAAAAGCTAACAAAACTCCATTCAGCAGCAGCATTCACAGAAGAGTCCACTTGCTCAGCTCTGTTTCACTGCAATCACACAGCAAAAGCATGACTAAAACCCAAATTCCTGCCACAAAGCTTCTTGGTCTGTTATCTGATGAAAGACTCAGCAGATTAAAAACAGACACAGTGCTAGTTCAAGCACTTGTACTTGAAACTGATCCCATAATAACCGAGATCCTCTTAGCCAAATTCACCAGGCTCCTTATAGCCTTGGGCATATCTGAAGAGGCCCACCACAGCAAAAAAGCCAGCCTTTGCCTCCTCATAGTACAGAGGCTTCCCCAGAGTATCTGTAGCAGAATCTGCTGAAAGAGGTCTCAGCTGACCAAAAAGTAGGAATTCAACTCTCTAAAGCACCAGACGTCTGGCCCCTGAGATCTTCTGACCCTTCACTGTCCAGCTCACACACAAACATTGCAGAGCCTCACTCCCAGCACCAGCTGAACAGCATTTAGCTTCCTATCACAAAAACTGCTTGCCCTTTTTCTGTGGGAATTAAACTGAAAAACCAAGACTACCTCTTAAACCCACATTCCACCACTTAAACTGGAGCTTTCTCAATAGCAGGAGAAAGGTGTGTTTGTCATACCACTGAGACAGGGAGATTTGTTGTCTAAAAATCATTCAGGGGTTGGCAGCTCAAGATCTCTGCTGTCCTCTAAATTAAAAAGGGCTTTACTCCTCCAGCCTAAGGATTGCCTTAGTTTCTTCCTTGAATTCCTGTTTCTAATCCAAAACCATTTGGGCATGGTCAAGCAACAAAACCAGAGCTCATCTTCACTGATCCCAGCACAGAAAAAAAATCCCTTGCTGTCCCAGAAGACCTGTGGTGTATTCACGCTATCACACCTGAATTCTAGTACATCTGGCAGCTACTGCAGTTATCTTTCTGAAGCAGCCTCAAAAAGCTTAGTAAGGGCTCTGTAGCAACAACCAGGCTCTGAACACAGCTCAGCTGTGCACGAGTGAGAGCAGTATCCTCCAGGGATGTGCAGCCTGAGCAAGAAAGTGGTGGGGTTTTGCTAAAACAAAAATCTGCACATTTTCACACAGTTCTCCTTGAATAAGGGGTATGAGGCACAAGTGAACCCCATGGCCAGATTCTGGGCCAGATTCTCAGCCTTTGCTGGCAAGATTGCCTGAATTGGAAGTGTCTTTATGCTGTTACTTCTATCATGTTGAAAGATGCTACTCTTTCCATAAAGATCCATTGCTTAAATTTCTCATACACCATCTCGTATGCTCTCCAGTGTAGCCCTAAAATAATCCAATTATGGCTACATTTTGTTATTTTGATGGTGTTCTGCAGCATGACAAAAGAGAGTAGGGGGAGCAGGAACATCTAAATGGTGTTACTCCAACTGAAATCAAGTTTTTGTCTCAGAAGACACAGGGAAGGTAAAGCATGAACTTATCTTTACCCTCAGCTCTCATGTAATGGAGCATGACGAAGAATCCACGTAGAGCACAAACTCCCATCTCTTTAATGGATCATTCTGAAGTAACCTTCCCAGGACTGACAAATGCTTCAGTGAGACAGATGGGATGGGAGTCTGCTCCCCAGGAGCTCCCACAGGGCTCAGGCAAACACAATGATCAGTGTGCTACAAACACACTCACTGATCAGCTAAAGTTGAGATAAAACAGCTACTACGATGTTTCTACCAAGTCATGCACACCCTAGTCGCAGGGTCTTCTGTGTCTCAGCAGGCAAAGTCCCAGACTGCCAGACATGAACAGATCTCTCTCCCACCACTTCTTCTTACCAGCACATCCCTGGTTCAGTGTGAAGGTCCACCCACAAATCCAGCTCACATCCTGCCTCCTTACAGGGTTGTAACTGCTGAGACCCCCGTTTCTGTGCAGCAGTGGGATGGGCCATATGCTACAGGGATCAACCAGCCAAGAACAGGAAAGCCTTTCCAGACCTCACATACAGATGCAGGACCTTCCTCATGCAGTGCAAGAATGCTGGCTGAGGCAGATAGGAGGGCACATAGTCACACATTTTACCCTGGAAGAGCAAGGGGGAAGTCTTGCTTGAATTGCTCAGTCAGCCTTACAGATTGCTTCTGTTTCCCCTCAACACACACACCTCCAGGAGGCCTCAAAAACAAGTACTCTGGCCTAGCATTGACTGGATAATGTGGAGCCATTTAAAAATAAGAATTGTAAAAAAATATATTATGAAGCAATCCTTCGCAGACTAACACCCAGAGGGTTAACTTCCTGCTGCCTGCTCTCTTCCCTTGTGGCTCAGCCCAGTCTCCCCTTGGAGGCAGGGACACTCTCTGGTGTTTCAGCACTGCCCTGACCCAGGAAGGAGAGCTATTCACATCACAAGAGCTACATTCAAGCCCAGCTTCCCTCTTGCCTTTCTAGTGCAAACACATTATGAGTTGGCCTTAAAATGAATCTGAACTCAAGCACGCAGGTGTCTACAGCAATCTCCCGAACAGAGTACAAAATAAATAAAAGAAATACAGAATGGACAAAATATGTAAGGGGAAAAAAAAAATCATAGAAAGAAAGCCAGAAGTAAAGCTGCCTTTGTTCTGCCCTTAACACATAAAGTGGGATGCAAGATGTTTGCATAGAAAGATCCCATTCCTGAGGATTTAAAAACCTTCTCCTCCCTCTGTTTCTCTCATGAGACTACTCTGTTCCTCACCCATGTACCTCCTCCCAGAAGCTCTTTATATATTTCTCCAGCCAGCAAGACTGAACAAGAACACCATATTCACCAAGTGAGCTCCCCCCACCCTCCACCAGACACCAACCATGGAGCCTGAAAGGCTCAGAGAGGAGAGGTTTGTTTCAGCCAAAAGACTCATTGCCAAGAGGGATTCAAGCAGCTCTTGTTGGGGGAGAAAGGGGGAACCCTGAACAAAGAGATCAGTCAGAGAAGAGGCTCCAGAAGGGAAGAGCCTGGGGCTCAAGGTGATTTCTGCCAGCGGGCTATTTTGTTGATAAGGATTACAGAGCTACTCAGTCTGCCAGACATGAGCCTGCAAATGGTAACGCATTCCCTGTTGTCCCTGCGAAAATGCCTATACCATCTAGTTATACAATTAGCCTTAGGTTGTTTTCCTAAACCAGGCAGTTGCTGGCAAAGTTGAAATAAGCTACTGTTGTCTCACGCTGCAGTAAAGCAGCCTCACACAATTTCCCTCTCCCTCCTGATACCTTCCCTCTTCCACACAGCTGCACAGACGATACTGATGCCATCAATGCAAGATCAGGGCACTCCCAGTCCAAGCAGGGAACAACTTAAAAGAGGTTCAAACTCCAACCGCTTTGATCAGGGGAGTGGCTCCACCAGAGCCAAAATAAATGTTTGCTGATAATCCTGTGCCCTCTGTTTGCTTGTGTGGCTCCCATTTTATTAGCCTTCCTAGGGTAAATTTTACAGCTGGGGTTAGCAGAGTGATAAAATGCACATATTATATTCTTTACTGTTGCTGGTGTGCTTCTCCCCAGTTTAATGCAGCTTTACCTTGAAAAAATAAATACTTTGATCCAGGATGCTCTCTTGCCCCTTGCAAACCTTCACCTCCTTCTACTACTTGACAGTCAACAGTTCAGAGAACAACAGCCTGCTCCAGGGTAGGAGGAGAGCAAGTCACAATCAGATTTGCCTACTGAATGCTTGAGATGCTCTTTACAAGAGCACTTAAATCAGAGATCCACCTCAATCATTGCACCACTGACAGTGATTTACCCCTCCCTCCCTGCATTGTTCTGCCTGGGCTCCAACAGGAGCCCCCAGGTGTTGAAATACAAATAAGTGCAGGATACTGACCACAGAAACGTATTGGCATCCTATGATTTGATTTCTCACACTGTCATCGCTGAAGCAGAAACTTCAGTATCTACGCAATAAGTTTTGATTCAGTCCCAAACACAATACCATTACTTTCATCTCCTCCTCCTTTTTGATTTATTCAAGTTATGCCCCAGCTATTTCTCATTCTGAAAGCCAAGAAAGAAGCCAGCAGAAGAAAGGGACTTGCTTTGCCTTTATTTTTCCAAGCTCAAACTCCTCAGATTGAAAACTACACTAATCTGCACCACTTAGCTGGAGACACCTTTGTTCTATCTACATAAAAATCAAAGATGAACCAATTTATTAACTGTGGCACAGCAAAAGCTAAAGAAGATGTCAGTAGCTCTCTAGTCCCAACATGGAATTGCATTGCAGCAGGCTAAGAAATTACTGTTCAGTCTTTAATGTTGTATTTTATGAATGGAAAATGGTTTTGCCCCAGAGCTTGTATTTATTATTCATAGCTTGGTTTGCTCCCTAAAAACAGGAAAGCAGCATCAATTTCAAGGTCTCCCTGGATTCCTAGGGAACTACAGACCCAGATCAGGAATACACAATATTTTTCCATTCCTAACTCTTTTGTCAGCATCTCCAAGGGTAAACACATAACAAGAAGCGTAAGAGTTCAGAAAAACATTGGTACCTTGTGGATGATGAGTACAAACAAACAGGCCTAGAGCCACTACTACAGTGAGCTTTGGTACTGCAATTGCAGAAGGTGGGAAGCAAATAACACTGCAGGATTCTTACACCTCCAAATCACTGCAGCTTGTTCACACAGTCCTCTTCTATAGCATTGTCTACAATAGCAAACTGCTCCCACTGGCCAACAAAAAAGAGCAATATGAACAAAAAGCCCAAGTACAGCTAAGAAACAGACTCAAGTAGACTCTTGGGTATCTCTGGGTTTAACCATGTCAGAGTATTCAGTAGAGGAAAAAAAAATTTAAAAAAAAAAATCAGTCTTAGTCCAACTGTGATAACAATTCAGGGAAATTTTTCAATGTTGGCTTGACTGAAATAACAAACTCTCTGTGCAGACCTTCATATAACTGATATAAGCCTCAGTATTGAAAGATATTTTCTCTGCTAATTTTCTGGGGTTTACCTTCCCCTTAGGATGAAACCCCAAACACAAGTGAGACAGAGCTAACAGACAAATATTAAATTTTGAAGACTTTCTGCTTGAAGTCAGGGGATGCATCCAAATAAAGCAAAGCACTCTTGTCTGGAAAGAGCAGTGGCTAAAGAATGGATTAAATGGAGGAACCTTCCAGACACAGACTGGGACCACACAGCAGAGAGGACTGGTAAGACAAAGACTCATCACGAGCTGTTTGAAAGAAAGTCCAAAACTATTAAGTTGTACCTTGATAATATGGGGACTTCAGCAGCAAAATTGGCTGAAGGAATTCCTGGTTGTGGCAAGACACTGGACTTGCGCTGTAGTTTTATTTACATATTTTAGGGTCAGAAAATTCTCTGGCCTGGCTCATACCACAAAACATTCAGCTGGGCTGAAGGATCGAGGTCCCAGGACGCAGCCTTGCTCACATCAAAAGCACTGCTAAGGTTTCTGCATTGCCCCACCACAGTGCTGCTCAGGAGGCACCACCACACTACCAGGTTTTTCCACCACAGTGATTTCAAGATGTTCCTGCCTCCTCTCCTTTTTCAATAGTAACTACACTCACAGGAAACACCGTAAAATGAGATGAAAGAGAGGAGGATGGGGAACACCGTGAAATACAGATATAAATCCAAAGTACTTGCCAAAGTGGTACATCAGAGGGAAAATTAGAAAGCCAGTCTGCCGTATTGCATAAGTGATTACATTTTGTACCATCTAGAGAAAATAAAACTCAACACCCATGCTGTTACTGGAATGTCTGCAAAGATAAATTGTTTCCTTAGAGAGGGAAACGCTGCCTATACCTGTAAGGTCCTGCACATCTCTAAGTGCTCTTGAGACCATGCTGAAGCAGCTAATGTGCCTCAGGAAGGGCACTCTGCTAATGAAGCTGCGCTGGGAGCCATCACAAACACAGCATCCACAGCAGAGCAGAGCACCGAGGCCCCTGGAGCTGTGTTCATGCCCGTGACACCTCAGCTGTGCACTCCCCTTCCTTCCCTCACACCCACATGAGGTTCCTTTTGCTCTGCTGCACACCTGCTCACAAACCACACCAGCAGAAAGCTGCTCGCCTCTGCCTTGGGCTTTCTTCTTGTACTGGCTCTGCAGGGGTCATAGGAGCACTGTAGCCAGGAGTGGGGAAACAAGGTGGGAGGTTAAGAGATGCCTAAACTGCTGTGGGACTGCTGTTCACATGCAGGGCAGTCCTGGATCCTGCTCAGCTTCACAGAAACTCAAGTGCAACAGAAAAAGTAATTTTGTGAACCCAGTCCTCTAGGGAAACCAAGGCTCCCTCCAAAGCTGAGACCCTATTCTACTGGCATCCCTAGGGGCACCTTTTCCCACAGTACCCCAAGCTACAGCTCCTCAGTCCCAGGCAAGTCTTAGCTCTCCAGCTGACCCCCTCCCTATCTCAAGGAGGAGCCCAGCCATGCCATCCTCACATCATCCTGGCTCAGGAGGTATTTGCAGCAGCACTCAGTGCAGCCCCTGCCTACATCCATGCTGTCTTGTGCAGAGGCCCAAGTCCTGTGCTAATTGGTGTTAATAGGTCAGAGGCCAGGAGGATGGAGCAATGGCTACCTCCTTAAACCAGGAAAATCTGGCCTATTCTAAGCAGAAAGCTTTACACCAGTGCCACGGAAAAGGTGGTTTCATTTCAAAGTAACTTCTTAAATTTTTTGCTGTTAATTAACATGAGATTTAAATATCAGCATTTGGACAATTAATCTGACCTTACCGAAGAGAATCCGTCCTGTCTCCCCACCCCACCATGAATCAAAACAATTTATGTTCTGAGTCCCTCATCCCTGGGGGAGAAAGCGAGATCAGGACTTCTTTTCATCCAATGGAACAAAAAACCCCAAACCAAAACAAAACAAACCAAACCAAACCAAACCAAACCAAAACAAAACAAAAAAAAAAAAAAAAAGAATGNAAAGAATGGAGGTGTTTGCACGAAGTGGAAAAATTCTGTTTGGGCCAGCCTTTGCACCGTTCCTGGCTGCTGCACTGACCAGCCCTAAAGCTGCAGCTGATTTTCCCCTTTGCAGCCTCGCAGCGTTCTTCGCTTGGCGAGAAATCCGTGTGTGGGACTCCACGGCTGCCGCTGGTAACGAGTAGGTGTGGGACACGTCAGTGGGAAGCTGGGACACCCCTCCCTGCCAGGGCCAGCCAGGAGGTGGCACTGTTAAACTGCTGAGCCGTCCCACTACACTGGATTTGTGTCGGGGTGGTTTTTTTCTGCTCCTACCTCCCCACAGTAATCTTTTTTCCTGCCTTGAGGATGGCGATACACCACAGCAAAAACTCGGCAGGGAAAAAAAAAAAAGGAAAAAAGAAAAAAAAGAGCTCGTTAAACAGGCGATGGCTTTATGATTTCACGACTGTTTCCCTCTTGCATAAAGGGCTGGCCGGCTGAGAGGAAGAGGTTTACTCGGTGTAAGGTGATGTTATACAACTTTCTCCCTCCAGCAAGTGCCGGAACTGTTCTGGTTTAACCCTCTGACACCTTGACCCAGCCCATTCAAAGTCCCTTTTTTAATTTCTTTTAAGCGGCCTACACCCTTAACGCACAGCAATGCAGAACACCTACCGAGCTCTGACCCAGCAGGCAAACAACAAAAGCGCTTTATCTCGAGGGACACGTTATCGCCCAACTCCCGCTCCCTGAGCAAACATCAGCAGTTGCCGGGGACAGCCAGGCTCCTCTGGCCGGTGCCCGGGCTGCTGGACAGTGAAACAGCACTGACCTACCCCCCCTCGGCAGCTTGTACCATGATTTGCTGAGCTGGGGGGACAGGCTTTCTTCATAGGACTCAACAAGTCCCTAATCCCCACGGAGGAGGCAGTGATGCTGCAAGGTTTTACAGAATGCATGTCGGCACTTTCATGTCCCAGCAAGGCCCCACGGGAGCATGGCTCGTTCACTGAAGGGAGGTGGCTGAACAAGCTGCTGCAGTTCACAGCAATGCTTTGACTCTCCGTGACTCTGTAATAAAGTTCCAAGTGGGAAAAACATTGTCAAAGCATCCTGAAATTATCTCTACTCACACTTTGATAAGGCAGACACCAGCTTTCTTCATAGACACCCCCCGCCAGCAGCAACAATGATTACAGTGCAAAGCCTCATCACCCAGGAATTATTGATATTCCTGCAACTATTTCATCATCTGTCTTTAAGAGAAAGATGACAGTGAGAACATATTAGCCGGATTTTTACTTCTCAGACTTGTTTAGCAGCAGTGGAAGCAACAGGTGGGAAGTAACTAGCCAGCTGTGACCTGCTAGCTCTCCCTAAGCTGCAACTGGCTGTGGTCGGAGGGAAATCAGTGGTCAGCTCAGCATGGGAACTGCTCACCTACACCATTTCCACTTTCAGGGCTTCAGAGAGTTCACGAATGAGTGCTGCTCCCTTGAGTAAGGAGGTCCACAACTGCTCAGCCTGCCTTCTTCAAGTAACAGCCCACATGAGTCATAGCAAAGATTGCAGTGCCTGTGTCTTTTTTTAGTGAGTTAAAAGTTCTCATGGCCACTTTTTTCCTCCCTGAAACTTGGCCCTTCTCTACCATAACTGCAGAAACTACCAGCAAATAAGGCTTTGCGAGCTAGGTACGCTGGGACAGCGGTGCCCCAATTGCTGGCTAGACAGGCCACAGGTTCTTCTCGCCACATGAGCACTGCACACCTCACCTTTCCCAAACATCTCACGTCACACACAGGTGGAAGAGCCAACCTGGGTACGTGCAGACAGCTCAACACCTCTCAGAAACACTGCCTTTGTTTTACGGCACTCAGACAAGCCTGTGCCCTACCTGTTTTCCACCAAGGCCATCAGAAGGATGATCCTGAGCTGGTGGTACCAGAGCAAATAATTTTCCAAGAGCTCCTGGGATTCATTACAGAAAATACCCACAAGCACTGATTTTTCTGGAAACCAAGCCAATTGCCAGCTTTCCTGAGGGCCTGGCAGCCTCTCCTCTCCCACTGAGAGAGCTCACACCTGGCTTCCTGATACAGAAAAGACCATCAAGAAACACAGATGGGGCTGCAGTGCCGCAGCTGCAAGAGCACTGCCAGGACCAGCGTTTAAGAGTAGCCCACTGCCTGCGATGAAGCGCTCTCTAAACAGGCAACAAGGACCAAGCCACAAGCCTTACAAATTGCCCCACTGGGACCTTACTTGTCAGAGCAAATCTGGTGTTGTACACCAACACAGTCCAAGTGCCTTGAAAATAGAAAGTTTCCAGTTAGACAATCATCTTGATTTTTATCAAAGCCACTTTTCTAGGACTTTACCACATGAGGAAATATTTATCACTGAAGTGTTAATGGCTTAAGTATCATTTGTGTCCATAGTAAGAGATGATTTCAGCCTACATTGACAAGACAAATCTTCCTCCTCAGAGCTAGAGCAACACTAACTCCAGCACAGTACCACTGTTACCCCTTCTGACCTCAGCAGCCAGCCAAAAATGTAGGGAGTGGTAAGTTTCCATTACAAGCAGATTTGGTAGCTGAATGAGGTGTTCCCTCCATTCCTTGCAAAGAATGTACAAATTCCTTTTTTCTCCCCCCCCACGATGAACACAGGAGAGATCAAACAAGCGATGTATTTGCTCACATTCTCATGTCACCTTTTGAAATTCATTTAAACTCTGTTTAAAAGCCTCTTCAAACTTTGACAGTGGCCCTGGCTATTCCTGCTGCAGGACTCAAGGACACTGGCAGCTGTGGGCCACTGACCCTTTCTGTGCCAGAAATTACTGCTCTGCAGAGTGGACAGCTGAGCACAGCATACATTGCTCCCAAGCCATCTCCAGTAACAGGGTGGTGTGCTAGCAAACCTGACAATACCACGCATTAATAGATCTGCTCAGCCCCTGCAGCAGATACACAGCCCCTTCATTAACAGCTTCAGCTGCCAACACAAGACTCAGCAGATTTTGTTTCCTGAGAATCACCCTCAGATCACTGGCTCTTACATCCTTACAAACCACTGTCTGCAGCTGAGCTTCTCCCTCAGCCCAGCATGATCATCCCTGCCATCCCACTACAAGCTGATCCTACTGCGGGGAAAAAAAAAAGAAGGGAGAGAAAAAGGGAAAGACTCAGAGAAAAAGGGAAAGGCAAGAGGGAAAAGGGGGGGGGANAAAAAAGGGGGGAAAAGAAAAAAAAGGGGGGAAAAGAAAAAAAAGGGGGGAAAAGAAAAAAAAGGGGGGAAAAGAAAAAAAAGGGGGGAAAAGAAAAAAAAGGGGGGAAAAGAAAAAAAAGGGGGGAAAAGAAAAAAAAGGGGGGAAAAGAAAAAAAAGGGGGGAAAAGAAAAAAAAGGGGGGAAAAGAAAAAAAAGGGGGGAAAAGAAAAAAAAGGGGGGAAAAGAAAAAAAAGGGGGGAAAAGAAAAAAAAGGGGGGAAAAGAAAAAAAAGGGGGGAAAAGAAAAAAAAGGGGGGAAAAGAAAAAAAAGGGGGGAAAAAAGAAAAAAGGGGGGAAAAAAGAAAAAAGGGGGGAAAAAAGAAAATCACTGTTGGGGAAGATGAAGGATACTGGGTTTGTGTCTCCTTAGGCAGCTCACTTCATAGTCAGAAAGAAGGAACAGAGGAAAGGGGAGAGCTGGAAAGTGTGTTCTGTAGTAGCTAGCCATTAGGACAGACTTCCTCTATCATCACAAAAATGCCATCATCTTCCCCTCCTCAGTCCTTTCACACTAGGAAAGTCAACAGCCAGCTGAAGCCCCTGCTGCCCATCGTGTGTGAGGGAGGGGTTCCAGTATTTCCACCTTCAGGTAGCATTAGGCATCTTAACTCTTTCCTACGTCTGCCACTAAAGGGGAGTGGGTGGGTGGGTGTAGCAGTGTGTGCAGATTCTCCCTCCACCACCAGTTTCAGTGAGGTTTAGTCTGTTTGCAGTTTGACCTCAGTCTATTCATGTCTGCAGCAGCCCTTCCTGAAATCGATAGAAAAGATCCCCAGTTAAGGTGGGAATTAAATTCCTTCTCTTTCCAAGCAGTCTTGAAGTATTTCTTTCTGCTCTTTAACACTGCTGCATCCTTCATGCAAGGAGAGGGCTGAAACAGCCCCTTCTACTTCTACTCACTTTCACCAAAGTGAAAATAGGGGAGGATGAGCCTGATCTGAAAATTGTACTCCAACCTGCGTTGCCCCAAATAAGGCCAAGAGATGTTTTCAAGAGGTTTAATTCTGCCTTCTTTTGCTGGGATTTTAAGGCTGCTCACAAAAGTATCATTATGAAATTGAGTTTCTGGTCTTTTACAGAGTAGGCACTTGTGGCTTGAAAAATACTTGATCTTTTCCCATGAAGGGGAGAAATTAGGTGTGCTTCCTTTCAGGTATGGGATGGGTTTTCTCCCCCCATCCCAGCTCTAGAAATACAAAATAAACACGGCCTTATCTGGTTTTGCAGAGATCAAGATGTTTTCAAGGCTGAGTACCACGTGCTCTCATGACTTTTGTGAAAAAGAAGAGTACTGAATGCTTAGGAAAGGATCACTCCTAAACACTTCTGAACACTTGGGCACTAAAAGTACTTACTGCATTAGTTTCTTCATTACCATGATGCCTTTTAGGCTGGTCAAAACCTCCATGTTAAGATATAATAATAAGGGCTTGTTTAGTGCATTTTAACAAAAAAGGGAACTAACTCCCTCTTCTTTTTTTCCTCTGTTACAGAACTTTTTTTTAAAAATTTTAATCATGCTTGCTCTCACACTGCACTAACAGCTGAATTAGAAGACCCTGAACTATCTTGCCTGTTGACTGGGCTCAGTAAAGGAAAAAGCAAACAGCTGCCTTATGAAGAGTCTGTTGGATACCCAGATTATTGTAATTTTAAGTGCCAGTGTTGCTAATAAAAACACAAAAATGATAGGCCCATGAATACTCCCTAAAGTAATGTTCAATATTCCAGAGCCTGAAATCCATGACACAGTAATTATTATCTCGGTTTTGTTTCCAGGAGAAGCTGAGGCCAGTAGCACAGCTGGGAATCTCCTACACTTTCAGATTGCCAGCCCAGCATCCCCACTAGAAACTAACTGTCCCTTTCCTGTCTCCAACATGCCTCTGGATCCTCAAGCAAGAGGCTTCCCCAAAAGAAAGCAAGGAGCCAGCCCATGACTCACCTGCTCCCAGACTAGTTTCATCCATCTCTCTCCTCCAGCAGGGAGGGAGAGGGGCTGTGCCAGCTCCCCACCTGCACAGGCTGGGGCAGTGCAAGACCTCAAAGCTTTGTGAGTGCACAGGGCTGGTTCGGCTGCAGCCGGGGTCAGCCACAGGTACGGTGTCAGGGGGCTGTGCCAGCAAACACCAGTGCCTTTCCCAAGCCCTGCTGAAGCGGACAGCACCAGGTGTGCTGCTGAACCAGACCGGGCGCGGCTCTCACCCATTACAGCCAGTCTCCAAGATCCTTTACCTTGAGTCAGCCGCTGGCAGGGCTCCCAGGGAGGCAGTCTGCTTTGCATCTTCCATCCCAGGGCAGCCCTGGCAGTTGGGAGAGGATGGGCTCACAGTGCTACATCTCTGTTCTAGGACAGCGTTACAAATCCTTTTGGCTAATGTACACTTCTATAGGAGGGAATAAACAGTGTCTAGAAGCCACTGAATCAAAACAGGCTTTGGACTGCTGGGATGAACACGCACCAACCCATACGAATGCGCTTCTACGAGCTGACAACTGGTTTTTATCTGGTTAGCACTGCGCTCATCAATTAATTACAGACCAGCATGTCCACACCGTGGTTTCTCTGTGATTTAGTCAAGTCAATTTTCCAAAACACTTTTAACTAACTCAGTCACAACCGAATATGTAGAAACATATTTCATGATCAGGGACAGCAGAGTACAGTCAGGACTCTCAGGCACACAGCGCACGTAAACGCAGCCCTTCCAAACGCATTACAGAAACTTGCTGAGGCTGCTTATACTACCCATGCCCACCCCAACCCTCTTGCAGGGGCTGCTGCAATCCCCGGTGATGCTGGGGGAAAGGGGTACATGCCTGGGTCTTATTTGCCTTATGTTAGAAAGGGTAACATTAAGTCTAAACTGCTGAGGAAGGTTTGTGTTCAGCCCCCAGCCTGCAAAAGGAAGGTAACAAACAGCTGAGGAGCAGTAGCATCTTAAACAGCTGCAGCTGTTTCCCCAGTGAACGTGATTCAGAGCCACAGTGTTCAAGAGCTGAAGCTCAGAACATAGCAACGATTCTTGCAAAATATTTTGCTTCTTGTCTTTTTTTTTTTTTTTCCTTCTCCCCCACACAGCTTTTTAACCTCTTGGTGCCTATGCTGAGTTCCTCCCAAAAATAGGTTTCAGGGTGGAACATACTTGCCACTTGATCCATGGCTTGCTAAATTTAGCCAAACACAGACTGCCTGTGTAAGATGGTTCTCTTGAAATGTCAGTAGCCACAAGTAAAGTTGCCAATGTCATCCAGGAAGTGGGATACCACGGCAATTATATTTCTTGCTTAAAATAATATTAAAAAGAAACTTTCATACTCTGTGGAGATGCAACCATAAATTTGATTCCAAAAAGTAGAGAGAGTAAAGAAAGAACAGACTTCAACAATGCAGCACTTGAGCCAGAAGAGAACCTTTGTTTTAAGATATGTAGAAGAGATTAACTCTTTGTATTCGACTACACTCACTAAAAGCTGAAAAAGAGAACAACCCATCTCAGATGGCTTTTGGCATTACAGAGTTAAAGTAGAAAACCCAGTGATAGTCTAGAGGAAGGAAGGACTTGGAAGGAAAAGAAGAATACACCAACATAACACACAGTTACACCTTCTTAAGTTATCAGGTGTTCAGTGTCAACATCTAACTTTATAAATACCTGACTTCTGATCTAACTGATCCTCCATTCAACAAGGCACCGTGATCCATGAAAATAGTTTTCCTAGGAGAAACATGGAAAACTTAGCAGGGGTGACACCACAGGCTGCTAAAGAGCCTTTCTTTTGCAGTCCCTAGGCAGTTTTTTCTCCCTGTGCTCCTTGCAGCATCTCAAAGAGCCAAGTTCTGACAGTCAGCATCAGCCTAGCTGTAAGTATTCCCAAAGTAGCTTTTAAAAATATATATATGTATAAAGAAGGACAGTTATCTATGAACTTAAGCCCATGTTTAAAGAATTAAAAATAAACAACACACTTCCTTAAAAATTGTCTGGCAACACTACCTTTAGAACCAGAGAAACTCCTGTAGATGGAGTATCAGACCAGTTTATCTCTCCATGAAGGAGAAGGCAGGAACCTGAACTAGGAATAATGCTTCCAGCCACCTCTTCTCCCACTTTCATCCTTCCTAAAGGGAAAGCAAGAACTGCTAGTGAGGCCAAGTCAGTCAGGGGTCAGTCCTTAAGGCAAGGGAGTGCTGAATGAACTCCATCAGCTGCACTTTGCAAATTCCCCCCTGCATCCACAGATGTCCTTGCCTAGGCTCTGGTAAGTATTACAGCTTGGAAATTACCCCAGTTGTAAATAAGCTCCTCTCTATCAGCACGTAAGACTGGTCACCTGCTATACATTCAGAAACATGAACCACTTGCTGGGAGCTCAGCTAAGCAAAGGTGAGGAGGAATATAAACATGGGTGCAATTAAGAACTTATTAACATGCAAAATCATCATGGTTCGCACCCAAAGTCTATAGAAAAGCAAAGCAAAAGCAGAGCTCAGCTGGCCCAGGGCTGCTGACATTCCCATCCCAGGATGTACAAACAAATGAGGGCCTAAAACCTGGGGGGCGTAAGGAAGCATGTCTGAATGTGGGGCACTGAGACAAGGCTGGGGTATGGGTACACCCAGGCTCAAGAACTGTCTTCTTGTGTTGGCAGAAGTGATGTCTCATATGTCAGTCAGTAAAATGTGATATTGCACTCTCCTGGCAAACTGAGACCCTAGACTTTAAGATGCCTTTGGGGAATAACCTGTTGCATCTGAAATTTAGCTAACTGTCTGGGCAACACAGAGCTATTTTCAAGATAAAGATGCCTGAACTTATCCTCCCAGAGACTGAGGCAAAGGAATGAGAGATTAACTGTGAAAAATGTATGCACATGGAGAAATAGAGCTGTTATTCAATATCATGCAACATTTTCCCATTTGAAGAGCTGCCTGACTCTTCAGATAGGTAAGGTTCTGGCTGTGATGGGATCGTTGTGGGAAGGGATAATGCAGGATTTCGGACAGCTGTGGGACAAGAAAGTGTTCACTATGCAACCAGTGGTAGGGATGCTGCAGTGTTTTGTCATCAGTTCTTTGCAGAACTCTCCATAAACTGTTGACTTACTTGCCCAAAGTCACAGGTGATTATCTTCATATCCAATATAATTTTGTAAGATGTGGGTGTCACTGATACTGAGACAGTGTAACTTGCATCCTTTCTGGCATTCAGTGATCAGTAAAATAATCCTAACTATGTGCAGAGAATGATTATGGCAGGAAAAAGGGGAAGATGCATGATTAAAACCGGTAGGTGGAGACAACAGCATCAAAATTGTGCTGATTCATCTTCCTCATATTTTATATTTTAAACTTAAGCTCTTTTCCTCCCTCCACTGGATATCTCTAGGGTCAACTGAAGATCCAGCAGGTATATAGTTTCACAGTCCCCAAGGCAGCAACATGAAAACATTCACCTTTTTTTCAGCTTGCTTAGAACTTTTGGAGTCCTGATGACTGTAGCACAAATCAGAAAATTCAACCGAGTTCCTTGGAGATGTTCACCAGCATAAAAGCTGCAAGCTAAAAGGGAAGCAGGGCCTTTATTCTTAATTAATTCTTATTTAATTCTAATATCTAGCAATCAGTTGGATGAAAATCTCTCTTTGTTTAACATTCAACAGCTGCTGCTATTAATACCTCCATAAGCTATTAATCTGGGTTCCCCAAGGAAGACCTCCAGCAAGAAAACTCTGAAAGAAATATCAGATCTTTAAAACTGTGGGTCTTTTTTTCTGTAAGAGATGGGAGGGAGGGATGGAGCAGAGGGTTCAGAAGCACTTTCCAAAGTTTTCAGAGGCGTTGCACACTCTCTTTAGTTTCAGAGTTCCTGGCTGGGAGCTTCCACTTTTCACAGCCAACTGCAGCTACAAGCTGTGCAGATGCATAAACCCCCCCAACCAGCATGAGCAGGGAAATGCAGGGCATAGTCTGAGCAGATAGTGTCAGATTTGTACACCTGCAAACTTCCAATCATAAGAAACAGACCTGAAGCATCATCCTGGGCCAGAGCTCCTCTGGGTGCTAATAGTTTCAGAACCTGAGGCAGAGACTTTGACTGCAAAGGCTCTTCCTGTTTGTGTTGTAAATGTCACTGTCTGTTAAGAAGAGAGAGAACTGCCTAAGCCATGGCAGCATCACTCAGGTTACACTACTGTCTTGGCCAGCAGTGGGGTAAAACAACCATCATTTAGTCCAGTGCAAATGTTATTCTCATTAAGCTTGTGCCAAGTGATTTGCTAGTTCAGCTAATCTGAATTGGCTGTGGGTACCCAAATGCCAAATAAGCACTTTCCCCTCTTTAATTATAGTCTTTATGTTTCATGATTTAGGTTGCTCCTGTCATTGTTTGCAAGGAGGATGGGGTTGCATAACAGTGTGTAACACGATACAGCTGCAGACGGGGCTGCTCAACCAGCCCAAGCCCAAATAGAGAACAGCTTCTTCTATTAACCAGCAGCTGAACAACAGCAGGGAAATCTCACCCATCCCTTTTCCAGTGGTAGGGGAAAGGGAAGGCCTGTGGGCTGTCCCTTTACTCTATTTATGTCCAGCTCATTACAGCCACCAGCATATCAGTGAGATTCAACAAAATTCTCTCTGGTGAGTTCTGCCTAGAAGAGGAACCCAAACTGGTTCTGAGTGGAGAGTTGCTTTTGGTGACAGTTTTGCCATCTTTATTTGAAGACAATGGGAAAGTCACCCCAACAATTTCACTTTTCACTCACCAAGTGTCAAACCTAGTAGGTCTCCCTCAGGCAAAAATCCAACCTGTGTCAGCAGGACTGTTGGGTTTGTCTGTTTTGTTTTGTTTTGCTTTGCTTTGCTTTGCTTTGTTTTGTTTTGTTTTGTTGTGTTTTGTACAAGGCCTGTAGGATCCAGTCCAGCAACTCTTCAGCCATCATGTTCGGGTCCAGGATTAGTCCATACTTGACCAGATCCTTGTACTTCTGAGGGAAATTCTGTGGGAAGAAAGGACAGTATTACTTTACACTTTTCTGTGGCCTACAGGAGGATCTGAGATCAGAGCCTGGGACCAAATTTTTTTCTTGCATTCTTCAACGTAGTCCCTCTGAAGTCACTGTGACCAGATAAGCTATGTAGCATAGCACAGCCTTATGTGGATGCTTGGACTGAGCGACTTATTTTTAGCTCAAAGCTCTACCTTAAGGGTTGTCTGTTTTAACAATCCAGAAAAGCCCTTGCTGGTACCTAAGAAAAAATCATACAACTGCTTTGGAGTGTTGCAGATGCATGTGGATGTTCATGTTAGTTTGTACAGCAACTTGCATCCCCGTGTTTTAACAAAGGAAGCTGCACAGATGTTGCCATTTGTTAAATCAGTGCAGCTTCTGAGGTAAAAACTACACTGCAACTTATTGGTTTCACTGTTCTACCCAAAATAGAAATTTTAAGTATGTTCATTGTGATTCTAGAGTATGAGGTGTAGGATTTGTCAAATGAAATGAACAGCTGCACATGCTCTTTGCTGTGCAGACACAGACTGAGGAATTTAGAAGCTGATGAGTGCTACTAGATATAGAAAGACCACCTGAAAACCCCACGGGTGCAAACGCTCAGCAACAGAGATGTGACCTAGAAATCCTTCTCACACATGGCTTCTAGTTCAGTGTGTTGCAGTGACCTATAATGGCAGCTTAGCAAAAGCAACCCATGTAACAGAGCAGTTTTTTAATTTGGTGCATGCCCAAACCTGATCCAAGCACATCCCATAGCACTTTGGCTACCGAGTGCGGATTGCTATTAAACAGACTGCTGCCTACATTAGTCAGGAACATTGCTTACTAAGTATGTTCAGACTTCTGGTTGTCTTGCACCAGCCTATTATCTGATCTTAAAAAGCTACCCGGCATTCCCCTGCCGGTGAAGGCATTGCAGATGGCTACGTGTCAGAACTGCAGCCATCTGCAGATCAG
Organism: Eulacestoma nigropectus; assembly: GCA_013397775.1. NCBI lineage: Eukaryota > Metazoa > Chordata > Aves > Passeriformes > Eulacestoma > Eulacestoma nigropectus. Next base: position 2,099,945 of record VZTE01004781.1, read on the forward strand.
GTTGGTCTGCAGCTCATCATTCGCAGTTCAGGCAGCGAGAGAGGAGATGGAGAGAACAACAAAAGCATCCAAAACACGGCCAGCTAAACATGATTTCTATGCCAGTTCAATTTCCTCGGGACTTTCCCAGCATTCTTACCCCAACTGTTCGCAGCAGTGTTAAGATTCAAGATTTCTTTTTCTGGCCCAGGCATCCTAATAGTTCTTCAGCCTGGCTGCAAAACTATATAAACAAGGACGAAGTTCTGGCCCATGTAAATCATGGCAAAACTCCCACTGATTTGAATGAAGCCAGGCTTTCTCCCCACCACCCCCCTCCACATCCCAAAATGTATGAACCCAGATTTAAAATACATTTTATAAATAGAGTACTAAAACTGTACTTTCCAGGCTGAATAGAAGAGGGAATATCAAAGATTGTAGCCTTGCTGTTCTCATTAAACTTTCATTGAGGCTGGTTAACTGTGGTGGAACAACAGTTGTGATCCTGTGTTCTCACTGAGATTGTTATCAAAATTAGCAAAAGTAGTTAAGTCAAAAAAGAGAGAAAGCTGTGAACAAAGTCAGGCCCCAGCTCCTGGAACTTTCTTCCAAGCGTTCTCAGAGTGCCTGTTTGTCTGCTTAACTGCAATTCATCTTTCATTCTCCCCTGTTGCTTATGGACTCCAGTCCTCAGTAGGATGCTAGATTCCTTGGCAAAGAGATGCAGGCTGTGTCGGTACCATTCTTCAAACTCCACTGATCATTAGCTCATCTGCAAAATTCCTTCCAGATATCTTACTGCTTCCCCTGTGCTGCTCCAATACATCAGCATACCTCCAGACAGCCTTAAAGATTTTGGTTGTGGGGAAAAAAACAGAACTCCACAACACTCAGTGAGCACCAGGCTTTTCAGGGAGCCTGTGTTGATTCAGGGAATGCTCCCAAGGGAGCAACATGCTGTACCTTGCCCGCTGATAAGCAGCAGCAAGCCATTCAGCAGGGAACTGCATGGTCCCACTTCCCAAGAAATGTAATCCCTCTAAGTCAACAAGGCAAGCAGGGCACCGATAATTTTCTCCGAACAGAGCAGACATTATTACAGGCTTGGTAGTGAGCAAGCAGAAGTTGACACTATGTGTCCCCATTACCACAGAAAAACTTTTCTCAAATAGACCCGTCTGAACTCTGTCCAAGTGTTTGGGCAAGTCCAGAGCAGTGTCTCTCTGACCAGGTCGCCTGTGGTCTGCAGAAAGCTGATGGAGTTCAAAGGCTACGCTGTTGCTATTCTTTGTCCACTCTCTAAATCACATCTAAAGCTGTTAGGAAAGGCAAGTACTTCCCTAACAGGAATCAAAGAAGGACGGGATGTGGCAGAAGCAAGGATCAAATGATGGGGGTTTGCACCGAGGGCAGGGAAGAGGCACATTAAACCATGAAGAGTAGTGAAGAGATCTCACCACACTTTCTCTCCAGAGATTTGTCCCATGCTATAAAAACACTGGAAAAAGTTCTGAGCTAAGCAGATTTCTTTCACTGAATGCACAAAACCCGTGCTGTCCCAAGGCTCACAGGGACCGACAGCCATTAGAGGGCGGCAGGTATCTAACATATGCATTGATGGATCCCCTTCTGATACAGGATGTCCCAGCCTGCAGAACTCACTTGGCAAAACAAGAGAAAAAGTATTTACTTTAAAGAAAAATCTCCTTAAAGAAGCATTGTCAGCCAAGCACCTACCCACAGGCAGTACAGCCACATGCCATCCTATGCCAGGAATAAAAGTGTTGTAATGTCTCATCCTGAATGAGCCATCCACCATCCTACCCAGCTATTATCCTGGAGATATAAGAAAGAATTGCATTTCTGGCAAACATCCTGACTTAACAGCTGAATGGATGTCTGGAGTGAAATAGTCATCCCATGGTCTGCCCTCAGCTTCCAGCAACGAAAATAGAAAGGGGAGGAGGGGGGAAGCCCCGAAACACTTGGGCTGGGATGCTTGTGACTTGAGCTGAGATACTTGTGACTGTGACGTTATTTGTTTTGCAAGGAGCAATAAAAGCTGACCCTGCCACATAGGTACAATCTCCATTGCTTTATGTCACCTGGTCCTCAGGTGAATGGCCTGGTCACTGAACGCGGGGTGTGCTCAGAGCATTCTACCAGCAGTGCATCCCGAGAGCAAGCAGCAGCATCTGCCTGGGGAGGAGAGGCAGGGCTCTGCCCCTTGCTGAGCGTGCTTCAGCAGGAGGCACAGTTTCACTAGCAGCTCCTCTCCATCCCACTGATCCAGAGGTGAAGCCTCTCAGCAAGCATATGGCGTAGAGTGGAAATAAAACCAGCCTGGCAAGCCAGCAGCCACTCCGCTCCCATCGCTGAGAGCAACTCACTTATCTGATCACGATGCCAACACTGAGGCAGCAAGGGCTTAAGCCCAAGTTAGAGACTCGAAGCACAACATGATGCCAGTGATTTCAAGCGACAGGCACACCCAGAGAACTCCTTGGCCATGGACTAACTCGAGCAGCCAGCCACGCACAGGCACAAAATGTCTGCAGGCCCCTGGGGATGCCCTGAGCCGCTGCAGCACCGCCCTGGGGAGCTGACCGCACTCCTGGGCCGCAGCCCCACAGCCAGCAGCCAGCTGGGGAACTGCCTCCTTACATACCCCAAGATTACCCTGGTTTTAACAGGGGAAACTTCTCCTCCCCTGGCCACAAAACAAAATGGGTGCCCTGTCTCAATGGTGCTTCCTTGCTTTCCAGGCAGGCAAACTGAGACTACGCTGGCTCCTGTAACCTGCGGGCTGGTGAGAGCCCTGCATAGAGATCAGGACACGCCTGCCAGCAGGGCTAACATGGCTCGTGGGGGTCTGCCCACGACTGAGATGCCACTGTGCATCTTCCGTAGGGCAGGGCTGTGGGGAGCTGGAGACAGGCCCTGCTGCCGCATTGTTTGGGCCAGAGCTGATGGCGCTGGGGGCTGACATGGGGTCCTGTCTGTGAGGGAGGCCTGGTCAGCCAGGCAGGACCTCAGAGCTGGAACTGGCCTCAGAGCTGGAACTGGCCCCAGGGTCCAAGCGGGTGGGAGCTTTGGATCTGCTGGGCCTCCTGCCCAGCATGGCACCAAACAGGCTTGGACACATCTCCTGCGGGATCTGGCAAGCCCATGGCTGCTGTGCCCAGCCTGCTTGCACAGGCAGTGGCAGTCATGCACCCTTCCCGCGAGCTGCCCAAGCCCCCTGCCCTCAGCCTGCCAGCAGCAATGCCTGACATAGACCTCACTTCCCATCTCGGTTTCTGCACGCCAGGTTTATGATGGCCATTTGCTTTTGTGTCAGCATTGTCCTTTAACTGAAATAGCTCCTCTTCCTCCTTAGCATTAACCTCCAGGATGTATTTATAGAGAGCGATCATATCCCTCTCTCAGCCTTTGTGGTGCTGGACTAAATAAGCCAAGCTCTTTTAGTCTACTTTTATAACCTCAGCTCTCCAACACCCTAATCCTCCCGCTGCCTTTCTTTGCACCTGTTCCAGCATGAATCAATCTTTTTGAACATGAATGACCATAACTGCCCCTCATTGTGCACATGGCATGTCACATTGCTTTCTACAACAGAATTAGTATTTTCCTCTCTTGAGCACCAGAGTTCTGCATCAGGCAGCTGGGGACCTCGCCTGCCTTCCTTCCTCATGGATGCAGAGTCATCCTGAATAACAAACTAAGTTCTGAGAAGACCACGATATGCTGGGGCAAAATAGCGCTGGGTAACAATGATATGGAAAAGCACATGGTATAAACCCAGGAGCATCATATTTTAACAAGTAGAAAAAAATATTTTGGAGCAATGCTATGGACAAGATTTTTTATAAGTTCAGGAGACGGAAAAATCCAAAACTCTTTTTCTGTGACAATCTTACACTTAAAAATCTATCAAGTTTAATATGGAACAAAATATTGTGAAAGGACTGCATGGAAAAGGACTGTCATAAAAACCGTTCACAGGTGGTAAAATTATCCTTACAACAGAAGAACTAACCAAGTAAAATGTGTCCTATATAGAGCAAATGATGGCCACTGTCCCCCATGTCTTTTGCAGCATCTCTGAGTGCCTATATTACTGTTCCTGTGACTGCTGTGCTCCTTTATCTTCCAGCATCCCTTTTGGCACCTATGACAATCAATCCCAGTATTTCTATCTTTAATCCTTCCACACTCTGACTGGTGAAAGAAGACATTTTGATCTCTGTATGTGCAGGATTCTGAAAATCCATTACTTAGAGCAACTCCAGGGCTTTTCTGTACTCCAGTCTTCTGTGGTGACCAGCTAGGGATCCCAGTCACAGCCCAGATACACCACACTGGAGCCCATATCACATCTGACCACACAGCTCCGTTCCTTTCTGAGCCCCCCAAACACCAGATGCCTGGACTGATAAAGGAGGATGACCGTTCCATGTGCTTTCAGCTGCTGTCTTTATGCTATCCATCAGGATGTTTTCAAAGTCATGCAACACATGGACTCTGCTCTCCAGCAGTGCTGGGGAGGAAATGGGGCAAGGGAACTTCTGCCCAGCCTCCTGGAGCCCTCCCTGCACCAGGAAATGGTCTTAGTGCCACCAAAAGCATTTAAAGGTAAAGCGAAAAGCCACAAATCTTCAGGCTCTTCAATTGAATAATCAACCCTTGTGTTTCACTTCTCCTATTTGTTTTCTGTGCTAGATGGGCCTTCTCCGTTTACAGAAGGTGACCCCAGGGAGCGGGCGCTGACCTCCCGAGGGGAAGCCGGTGTTCTGCCGTGTGGCCATCCGTGCCCAACGCACTCTGCTGCTGAGCACTAGGGGCCACTCTCAGAGCTGCTGAGCGCGGGCAGCAGCTGTGTCTTGTCACTGTCCTACCCTCCCGCCCCTGCCTGCTGCCCTGCTCACTGGAGCTTAGCTGGGAACCGGAGGGGAGAGCTAGGAGGGAGGCAGAGACAACTGGCAGGGATAAGGAGCCGGGCTGGTACTGGCTGGGAGCGGTGG